>ML802462.1:218052-267559 GCA_009831015.1 Picea engelmannii
TCAGAGTATCTCATTAAATGGAGGAAACTACCAGCTGAAGATTCCACTTGGGAAGATGAGTCTTTTATACAGAAGCATCCAGAGTTACTCAAGCATTGCGGACAACACTTGTCTCAAGGGAAGGGGCATGTTAAGCCCTAATAATGGCTCATTACCCCTTAATTGTGGCATATTATATTAGTAATGTTATTTTATTTTATATCTCGAAGGTTCAAGTCGCCTTGGATACAACCCAAGAAATGACCTTCCCTTTACAGCCAAAGACAGGACCTGAGACATGAGTTCTGATGGAAGAGTACCCTCCGAAAGACCAGGATAAACTAGAGCATGAGTTGATGGATGCCCAGGATGACACACATTCGGTGCACAACACGACCTTCGTAAAAGAGAAAGTGGCACCAATGTTGTAGGACCCACAACAACATAGGGCCATCCTGGAGCTCTACTTGGAACAGACAACAGTTCTTGCTATGCTTCCACCAGAATTACATAACTGTGTTGTGTGTAGATTCAGAGCCCACTTGCCCACCCTGAAGGGTGTTGGTACACTGATCTTTTCAGAGCACTCTATTACAAGTGGTCAGCCGCTTTCTTCACGAGCGTTGTTCGATATTTATTCTACCAGTGGAGAATTGTCCACCCTACCTACATCCCAAATTTTGCAGCTAATCATGGCTTCCATCGATCAACTAGAGCATAGAATCACTACAATTGAGCACAGTAATCAAGATCTCACAAAACACACAGAACAGATACAAGAGGTTGTTCAGACCGATATTGTAACTATGGAACTTGAGCAGAGCTTGCGGTTACAATATGAGTCTATTGTCGAGGTTGTGTCCAAAAGAATTATATAGGTATGGCCTACTCTTTGACAGCTGGCACTTGATCTCCCATAGAACATTGGCCCAGTTGTGTTAGTGGATAGGTTCGAACTTGTAGTAGACGTAGGTGGCCGACAAAAATGAAGAGATCCAACACCAGTTGGATTCCATACGGCTAAAATAACAGGAGAAACCTGAAGATCTCCTCTGGAAGCTTGAACATGCAGTCGCATAGGGTTCCAATTTCAAGTCCTCACTTCATACCAGGACCAAGGAGTGTCGTAGACTCTTTGACATGGGTCATGGACTGGGTTGGCATGTTGGACCAACACAGTAGGCATGTCGAAGATCTGTGAACAAGGCTTAAATATATGCATGCAGAAGCCTGGGCCATTGTTGACCCTATAGAGAAATTGACAAAATTTGTTGAGATCCAAGCTAAGGATGACCACCTAGATAAGATGGATGAAGTTAACATAGCTACAAAGACAACACTCTGATAGTTCAGGCCTACAGTTCAGGAAAAGTACATTCTGATTCAACAACTAGACTCTCTTGCTTAAACAGAGTAGAATGCTCTGTTGGTTACCAATCTTGAGGTACCTAACGTCAATGTCATGCAGGAATTTGTTTCGGTCGCCTCGATTTTGGCAAGGAAATGGAAGGACATGGTTGCACACTATGATAGTTTCTGCGAGCAATCCCTTGCCATTGTTCTGGAGTTGGGCCCTTCATTTGAAGGTGACCATAGAAAGCCATCAGAAGGTTGACTCGGGACGATTCAAGGATTTTGGTTGGGGCCTATTAGGCCCTTCATTTTGAATACTGCCAATTTTTGTGGACGTATAAAGGTTTTGTGGAACAATATAGCACTCCTGCAGTCGATTCAAGTGGTATAAATATAACTGCCACTATGCCATCAAGGAAAAAGAGTGATGAGTCAGTTGGGAAAAGTAGCGGAAAATATATGAAATGTTCGATTGCATGCCAGAAGGATGGGGAATCAAGAAAGCGTAACAACGAAATCAAGAAGCCAATAAGCCCCGTGGAAAATTTGTAAAGAATGGAGTTATGTAATGGGTTGGGGTTCCATTCTAAGTTTTCGTTTTGGGTTTTCCATTAGTTTTGTTGTTGTTGTCCTGTTGTTGTGGGGTTTTGGGGTTTTGTTTTTATTGAGTATTATTGAGAAGAACTGCAATTGTGTGGAGTTTCAGAGTCAAGATCGGGTACCTCATTACTGATTCATTTGTATAAGCCTTTATAGTAAGGAATGTATTCCATGTATGGTCAGTTGTGATAAGATAATATATGTTGGATTATTCGGGCACCCAAAAATTTATCAATATGTGGATGAATGCATGGTTTATTTCATGTTTAATCTTTTTTGTTATGTGTAATTACTAGTTATGTTTTTGTTTAAACAACTTATATAATGTATGTATTTACTTTGATGTTGCGCAACATGGAATTTTTAATGCTTTTACTAGTCTAATCCTTTCAACGTTACAATATCTTTATCGTTAAGCATGGAATTGTACTATAATGCATTGGGCTTGATGTTGTGTCATATTTAACTCACTTTATCACACAAGTCTGGGTAACGCTTTGGATGAGACATCCTTCCCTTGCGGAAGGTTGAATATGCCATCACAACTAGACTATAGTGGTACCTTTGTTGGTAACCTCTGAGAACCCTGGTCTCCAATTTCACGTCAACACCATTTTCAATAGCAAGTGAACCTACCATTAATGACTGCAAGACCCAAGTTGCTAATAAATACTCTAGGTCCCTATCCCAGAGAAAGTTGTTTCTAAGTCGATAGGAAGAGATCCGCTGGAAGGAGGGCACTAAGGCATTCCCCATCATCAAACACAAGGAACAACAAAAGGCCAAAGATTTAGAAGAACTCGGAAGAAATATTGAAAGGACCCACCACCAAGAGCGTCACTCGTGTGAACCAGATATAATAATGCATGAAAATGAACCTCTGAATAGAATCCAATAAAGAAAACTATTGACAGAGACGAGGAAACCATTAATTGGGTCAAATGGAATATAAGGTATTGCACAAAACCTAATGTGTGAATAATGTTCTTTTCATCAAACACAAGGGAAACCACTCAGTCAACTACCATTGATGGAATGTCATATGTTGAGCATAAGGTCACCTATCAATGATGTAAATAGGGCCAGGGTGAAACTCTAGGTCAAATTTTCAGAGCAATGTGTCGTAGTCGATAAAAGTTGGCCCACCAGTAGGAATTCAAAGAGGACCTTCCATACCAGCATGAGTATAGGACAAAGATGCTTGTGATTCTAAGAAGTACTTGACATATGAGAAAGTGGAATTGCAAAGTCAGGAATTCTTAAGAATGGTCGACATGGGCTAAAACTTCCCTTGAATAAAAGCACGATGTGCAATAGAGTGACTTAGGTAGCATGGATTGAAAGATGAACGACAACATAAGTTTGTGATAAATGAATAATAACCAGTCTAAGGAGTAAAACTATGTGTAACTAGTTAGGTTTCCTAAAGCCATACTAAACCCAAATTGTTGAGACATAGAGTAAAAAATTTGTGATTTGGTCAAGGGCAACTCGACTGTTGCCAAAATAGTGAAAAGAATACTCTTTCCCTTGCTCTTTTTTTGTTATTTGATTTTTTTTTCTTTTTCATATTAGAAATCCTAAAAAGGAATAAAATAATGCTAAATTAAAGTAGAGGAAATGAGTGTCGCGGGTAAGCAAACCAGTTACAAGCACAAAGAACATACCTATGCTCAATGCAAGGAAATGCATGGACGATATGGACACTAAGGGGGAATGTTTCCTCCTAGGATATAGGTGTCAAGTCGTAAAGGAAAATACTGAAATATTGGAAATTAATGAGAATGCATAAGAAATTGGGTAAGCAACAACAAGTTGAAGTCGGCATTAGGCTCAAAAGTGCAAGCAGTAAATATGCAATGCAATTACAACTTAAAATAAAAGTATGAGATCCCCATAGGCAATATCCAGAAAAATATAAGGTTTCAATGTAATGCCATGGCGGGACTAAATAGGACTCTCGATCATATGAAAGTACTTCAACTTGTGCGCCAAACTATGAACAAGGTTCTAACTAGGGAACCCATGAACGGTAGGCTCTACCACGTGAATTACAACACTTCTAAACAATAAAGAAGGTTCCATGTCCCAAATTTGTGGGGTCGATCCTAAGATGAAATGAACCGAGAAATGAACAAGAGAAAATGCATGGAGGGGGAAATCTAACCTATTTGCCAATTTCGAGATCATTACTTGTCAGAACTGATTGACATGATAAACAAGTACCAAAGAAAAACATCTCCAAAGTCATGTATATGTGACCAACAACACTCATCAAGAAGTTAATAAATCTAATATATAAACCTATGATAACAACATGTGCTATGGAATACAAAAATTGAAAATCCTAAAAGTACAATATGTACAAAGTACCGCACAACCTTGTGGCTTATGCATAATACTTCTCTAGGAAGAGCTCATTGCTAGGATTAGACCAAGGGTTCCTTCGATAACCAATCTGTAAAGTTTCAAGTTCAAGAAAAGGTCAAAAATCCATAATCATAGCTTCAAGGATAGCCTCATCCGAAGGAAATTCAACATCCAAAAAATTGAGACTCAACGATGCACAAATACTAGAGCTCGAGGTATTACAAATAGTAAGATCATACTCAAAAGGAAGTGTCAGATTACTCATACTAAAAGGGGAAAGAAAGGGCTCGCATGGCCCCATAGGATACAACACCTGATCGATTGTTGAGAACTTGTCTCAAGAAGGAAGACACGACTATAAATATCCCATCTCATAAGCAATTGAACATCGAGGATAAGACACCACATAATTCACCTATGGCGGGGTAGAGTCTACTCAAATACTAGGAATATACAAAGGATAAACCTGAGCTAAATTTGAATTAGGATGGTGATTATCAGATTCAAGTTGATCAATAGTGACAATGCTTTTGTTGTGAGGAAAATGAATCACCCAAAATAGCGTAGACACCACAACATTCATAACATATACATAATCATTCCCAAGAAGAATATTGAAGTCTAAAGGGCCTAGCACCACTAGCATATCAACTAGGACAGTCTTCCCACCTAACATGATAGGAAAGTGAGGAATAATCCCCAAATATTCACTAGGTATTTTGTTGAAATCCAACAACTTGTTGGTATATAACACAAGATTGAGTGAGCCCAACGCTTGCCAAGTCAAGGAGGACAAAACGCTTGCAGAGGATCCTTCATCTATAATACATCAGTAAATTCCTTTTGAATTATCTTTAACCATTATTTGGATGGGTGCATAAGAAGGAAGGCAAGGCTGAGAAAGATCATTCCAATGAAATAAAACCATCCTAGGAATTGGAGGGAGCATACTCGAAGAGATTGGAATTACCCCTTGTTTAGAAGGTACTGAACTAGAAATGCTAAAGATATAATCGATAGATGCATCACTCCCCAAAATAAGAGTGGGATTGAATGGAGATTTCATCTACATGACCACTTCCCCAACCACTCGTTGAATAGGCTACAAGACAACATGGTCAAGATATGCATCACCCTCTTAAAGAAGAGTGGGATTGGTCAGAGATGGTATCGGCATGACCCCTTCCTCAAAAAATGAGTGAATATATTTTTGAGAGACTAAAGGTAACTCATGACTAGAAGGGACTTTATAAAAGGACCACACTCCTAGTACCATGAGAATACCAGGGCACATATGAGTAATATATCCCTTGAAAATATAACAAGGAAACTTGTTACATCTTATTCGTCTAGGTTTATCAACAGTATCAATACCCACAACATGATTTGCAGTGGTTGGTGGGTTACTCCCGACATGATTTGTAGTGGTTGGAAGTATGTCTCCAACATGACTGACAGAGGTTGGTGGGTTAACTCCAGTATTGTTGGTAGTGACTAGACTAATGCCCCCAGCATGACTTCCAGAGCCTGATTGCATACTCCCGACATGATTAGCAGTGACTGGTTTTGTGTATCCAACATTACTTGTAGAGGTTGGTGATGCTTGTCTTGTATGAATAGCAATGATTGGAATCATACCCCCAACGTGACTAGCAGATGCCAAATGCTTGCTCCCAGCGTGAGTTGCAGAGGTTATGTGTTGGTCTCCAACATGACTCGCACAGGTTGGTGACTTGATGTCAGTATGAATCATATAGTGATTGGACTTCACTCCTAGCATGAATAGCATCGTGTTGATGGGCGTAAGTGACAAGCCGTCAACTAGAAGGTCAAATCTGGATTGGGGTTGTCTAAATAACCCAAGTCGTTTGGAGTGAGATGACCTGATGGGTTTAACAGCTATGTTGGCCGACTAAAATTCTAAAATGATAAAAAGAAAGAAAACTAATATAAAAGAAACTACGATACTATGTACATGAATTTAAATTATTTACAAGTTTAAAACATAAACATGAGCATGTGATTATGAACAGGGTATTTACAATTTGCAAGTTTTGGTGGATGTCTTGCGAAATCAATGTTTTTTTGCAATTGTTTATGAAGTAGATAAAGAAAGCACATACATTCAATATTTTCTGTTTAATAATTTAAAATCTAAGAATTCACACAAACTGATAAGACATAATTTGAAACAAGAACAGGATAACAGTCAAAGCCAATTTAAATTGTTCATATTTCATTAATAAATAAACTAGAATAGAAATAAAATACGAGTAAAACTAACTTGAGATTAATCAACTACTGAGTTTATTTCTCTGCGCAATTCAAACTCCTTGCTATCTTGCTTGTGAGAAAAACCTGTAACATGCTTGTGCTAACATTCCCAGAGTAAATTCAAAGGTATTTTTCAGAGAAAATATATAAGAACAGAGTAATAAACATATATATCATGTGATCTTGTAATGACGAACACTTATAGTAAGAGAAATTTAATATAAAGTATTCATGTAATACATCACTTAACATCAAGCATAAATCAATGATATTTAAATGAAATAATGATTAGAGATGTAATATATGAACAACAAATTACAGGCAAAATTTAAAGTGTTAAATAAAATGAAATATCATATGTTGTTAAGACTAAAGCTATATAACATATTAAAATTCCATAATATAAAAGGAAAAATGTAATGGAAAAGTTCCACGCTAGTCTAAAGCTAAAGAGTGAAAAGCTTTTCCATATAGTCCTGAAAGTTACATGTCCATAATGCGTCCAAATCAAAGATGTTTTTACTAGCAAGAGTGAACAATATTTAAACTAGTTCAGGATCCCAATGTTCATATCATACAAGATAGAGTTGAATCCCCCAAAATCAAATAATATTAAAAAAATAGTGGACTGGAAACCACTCATACATGAGTTGGTTTGTTAAAAAATAAACCAAAGTTTTATAAAACATAAAAAGGGAGAAACTACTGAACATGTGAACGTTTAATTCAAAGTGTTTGTTCCATGCAATCACCAACATAATCTTCCATTTCATGTGAATAGAAAAATGGTTTTGATGTATTAGAAAAACAATCACTAATTACTAATTATTATTCAAAAGAGATTGGCTATAGAATCATAGATTCTATAGCTAGTCTTATTTTTAGTAAATAAAATCAAAATTTAAATCTACCTATTTTGACTTTAATAACCAAAATTGAATGAAATCAAAACAAAATCGTTTTACCATTAAAAATTAGCCAAAGAAGGATCCGACAATTCGGAATTTATAATTGCTTTGCGAACTGGTTGTGTTCTTAATTATTATATTTCCAACCCTCTTGAATCATTTATTCTCCCTTTCTGTGTGTCTTCATATCAAGGTTCTCTTGTTTCAACAGAGCATTCTAAGAAGCCAAGCTTTTAATCGGGCCTATAGGAGTAGAACATTTGTATAGTAGTGTTCTATCCAGTCGAGGCAGCTATCACAGTGTACCGGGGAAATGGAAGATCGACATGGAACACAATCGACAAGGGGCACTTCATTTTTACTTGTGGTTTGGTTTAGATTGTGCCTGATACTGGAAAATCCTTCTGTACCCTTAATACACGGGGGGAAATTGGTCACGAAATCATACTGTTTAACATGGGTAATAACCTCTCTCCTGGAACATTGATTTTTTGGGTCTTCATGAGCCAAGAAATCCTCTATCTCATGATCTGAGCATCGATCATCGATCTCGATCAGATCGATCGAGCTCAGATTATTACCCTTTCGATTTCTTAGTTTTCTAGAAATCACACGTCCAACATTCTTATTCCTGAAACTTAAATCCGTGCTCTGTGGTTTCTTTCCTTTACGGACATTATTGATAACAGGATTATCATCAATGTTTAAACTAGAATTGTTCATAGGCACAGGAGGATCCTTTTCTTTTAATTCGGTAATCACTTGTTCCAGATATCTTCCAGGTGAAAACCTACATGATAAATCTTTATCCACAAGGGTTTCATTAACAACAGAAACTAGTCCAATAAATTATGGGCCCTCAAATGAATTAGCGAACTGGCTTTCAGCTACTGGTCTATCTGAGTTAGGGTTTGCAGTTAAAAGAGGGTTGGTTGTAGCATCGGTCGGGGTGAATCCATTTATTATCATAAAGGTTTCCCAATTGTCACCTATCTTCGACAAGTGGTAAACCAACAAGAGTTTAACGAGTCTGTGGTGAAACAAACTCGAATTGATACCCTTTCATTTGTAACGCTTGGACATTTTGTAAAGACTCATCAATAGGTAAAAGGGCATATCCAACTCAAACCCTATGAAATTCATAAGCAAATGGATGTGGTACAGAAAAACCAGCCCATATCGGCCTTCACACGTAACAAATTGCTTCGGAATTAAAAGGAGACTATGCCATCTAGGTTTTAACAAAGCGATAGGAATACCTTTTATACAGCAAGTGATTTTTACGAGAATCCATGAATAAACTCCATGGGATGTCTTCTATCTTAGTGTTCTTGAACCACCTATTTCCTTTAGATGGGAGTCACGTCGCCTTGCTCACGAAATCCTCTGTTAATTCCAACTGTATATCCCCAATCTTGGCTTTGAAGCTGTCAAAATTATGTGCAAATGATTTTACAACCTAGAGATTATATCCCTCGAACTTCTTGAGGAATACATCCCACCCATGAGCCTTTAGGTCGTCAAAAGTGTCGTCATGGGATAGAAAATCTTGGCATTCATTTGGCTCGATACGAATGACGGGTGCCATGACCACTGTGATAAGGATACAACAGAAATCACCAGGGCTAGGTTTAGGTTCCCAACGGATGAGCAGTAGAGATAGATCTAAATGGGATGTAATAGCACGAAAATCGCAGAGTTTGGGGGCTATCATAACTCGAACAGGAGAATTAGGGAAAATGAAAACCAGAAGTTTCGTAAGAATCCAAGTCATTTCTCATGATAAGTGCCAAAACTCATAGAGTACAAAACCCTATGCGCATAATGAATAGTCTCATTAATGTTTCAGGCCAGCAAGGTAAGGCGAAAATGCAAGTACAACATGCATGTACTGATTTGCATGAATGTTGATATGACAACTGAACTAATGAGAATAATATTACAATTAACCAAAGTTCCTGTGCATTCAAACATTTCGCCAACGAACTATAGAACCAATGAATTCTTAATAACCCTAATACACAAATATTTCAATAGTGAATTAACCAACCATTTCATAAGATTTGAATTTTAATCATATATTGGTGGATTTTAAAACGATATTTCTAAGGTAAAAGATTATGAAAACAATCCAAGTTTCTATGTTTAAATTCATGCTTACAGTCATGAATGAAAACTAAAATTAACGAAAATGCAAACGAAAAACTCGGTAAACTTAACCCAATCATTGCCTTGAAATATTTACAGATAGAAGGTGATGGTAGCTACATAAAGGTATAATATCTTTTGATCATGGTAAGTATCAAAAATCATGTGCGGCTGCCAACAATGTCGACGCAATGGGCAAAGCAGTTATCTCTACATCACCAAAAAATTCATGCCAAGGTGAATCAGATGAAATGAATTTTAGAAATAGTTAATAGTTGGTCAAGCATACTAATCATAACTCAGAAAATAACGCAGTTTAGTATCAGATGTATTTATGTCTAAAAAAAATGGCATCCGGTATCTAACTTAGATTACGAGTGTAGTGATTGTTTATGCAATTGAATTCGATACTGTTGACAGAGCCACTATTGCCAGCAAGCGTCCATAGCCTCGGCAGGGATGTCATTTCACCCACTCTAGTACCTCTATCCTATCCAAGAGTCATTCAACCATGATACGGTACATCTTTGCATTTTGATCAAATCGAAAACAGACATGCGGATCTTCTTAAACCCAACATTGCTTCACTGTCAGCAGGCCCATTCAGTACCCTGGCAAAGTTGCCTTGGTATCATGCATGCATCTACCCCCTGCCCGCAGAAATGTTCAGTGTCCCGGCGGGTTTACATACACATCCCAAACATTACTCTTCTTTCAACCCTCTAGAATTTTTTTATATCTTGCAGAACTTAATGATATTCAAGAGGGAGGGGTGATACTGAAAATCTCGTAGTTTGGAATGAAAAAATTTGATCTTTCACCAATTACTCTTCTATTTTGTTGACCCTCATCATGAATTAGACACTTAGATTTCGGTTAGGAAATCATCTCGAGGACAGGAAGGTACAATTGAGTTGTTTTTCTCAAAACAGGGACAGCGTTAGAAGTTTATTAATGACAATCACGTCTACTTGTAATTTCAATGAGAAACCGGAAACACTGATTTGAACATAAACTCATTTCTGTTGATCTGAGTTTTAGCACTTACTACTCAGGTGCTTGGGAAGTTATCAATTGTTGCTAATGAACGAAAATTTTGATTCCCTTCCACAATTAAGATGGTGACTTAGACATACTTATTCAGAAAACAAATCAAAACCAAGCAAAATGAAAAGAACCAAAATCAAAAGCAGAAAAGGAAANCAAAAGAGTGAAACATAAAACATCTAGTGAAATACCTCTTGAGAGCTTGGCCATTCACTGGGAAAGCGTCTGGCTCTCCCTCCAAATTATGCAGATGGAAAGAGCTGGGGCCCAATTTTTCAGAAATTACAGATGGTCCTAGCCACAGGTTTTGGAACTTGGTATGTTCCCCCTTGCCCTTGTGAGATTTATCCCACTTGAGAACTAGATATCCTACATTGAAATTCCTATCTGAAGAAGAATTTGAATCAAAGCAACTTTTTACAATTTGTTCATGCTGATCCAATTTCTGCTTTGCTTGGTTTCTTAACTCCTCCAGTTTTAACAAGGCATTAATTCGATTTTCTAGGGGAGGGCACTCCTCTTCTTGAACTTTCTAAGACAATTGCAGAGAAGGGAGTAAAACATGTGGGGGAAGAATGGCTTATCTTCTGTAAATGAGGAAGAAAGTGGAATTACCAACATAAGCTTTTGCTATTACCCTATCAGCCCAGAGTGCATTATACAATGCATTGTGCCAATTTTTGTGATTTTCTGAAACTGTCCTTTTAATAATCTTGATCAATTTTTTGTTTGTTGATTCTGCTAAGCCCTTTCCTTGAGGGTAGTAGCTTGCATAATACTTCAGTTTAATCCCTTTTTTTAGAGCAAAAATGTTCATATCAAGGGATGAAAAGTAAGAGGCGTTATCAAAAACCAGATATTCGGGAATGCCAAAACGAGTGATGATATGAGAGTTTAGGAAGGATACTACCTGATTTATGTTCACCACTTTTAAAGGTACAACTTCAGACCATCTAGTAAAATTTGTTGTTGTCAAGATATACTTGTGTTGTTGCGAAGAAGAGGGATTAATTGGTCCTATGATGTCAAGACCCCATTGCTGAAAAGGGGAATCTACAATAACAGGATGCAAAGGGAATGTTGTTTTTTTTACCCGTCCCGCAACCTTTTGGCAGATTATGCATTTACGACACAACGCATGGGCATATTTAAACAAGGTAGACCAATAGTATCCTGCTCTTAATACTTTTTGAGTGGTGGTATCTCGACTGAAATGACCATCGGCTTCACCTGCATGAAGTACAGATAGCACGTTTCTGACTCTTCCTTTTCTAAACAATGCATAAGAACACCATCAAAGTTCTTTCGAAATAATACATCATTTACTAACTATAAAGATGCATATTTAAGACTAAGTGCTATTCTGTTTTTAGGATCTAGATTGAGGGGAGCAAATCCATGTGTCAAATAAAATTTATTGTTCTCATACCAAGAATTGACAGTAACTTGTGCACAACTGATCTGTTTTTCATCAGGTTGATTCACAGTTGAGGTGTTTATTTGACTTTCTTTTTCTTCAACCGAATTAGCCACTAGCTTACATAGGCCTTGACCTCTAACAATCTATGAAAGGGTTATTTCAAGGTCATATTCCTGTAACGAAGTCATCCAATTTTCCCTTTTCTCACCCAACTCTTTTTGTACTAACAGGTTTCTCACAGTAGGGTAAGGAACAATAACCTTGGTTCTGGATTTCAAAAGGTAAGACCGGAAGTGTTTCATTGCTTTGAAAATAGCATATGCATGTTGATTTACTATTGGGTAGTTAAGCTCTGCTCCTTTGAAAACTGAGCTCATAAATGCAATGGGTATTTCATTGTTTTCAACATTTTTCTGCATAAGTACAGCAGCATAAGATCGGTCAGAAGCAAAGGTGTAAAGAGTGAAATCCTGAGAAAAATCAGGACTCATCAAGGAAGGGGCTTCTATTATTTCTTTTCTAATCGAGTCAAAATCCTGACTTTATTCTGGTCCCCAACGATACAAAACATCTTTTTTAATTAAATTTTGTAATGGTCTTACCATTTCTGAGAAACTTGGGAAAACCTTCTGACGAAATTAAGCTTGCCCAAAAAAGACTGCATGGATTTTTTGGAAGAAGGAGGGGGGAGTTTAGAAATATCTTGGGTTATTTCAGGGTCAATAATCATTTCGTCCTTAGATACTATAAACCCAAGCAGTTTGCCTTTCTCTACTGCAAAGACCGATTTATCAGGGTTGAGAGATATGTCGAACTTGCGGCATCGTTCTAGGACAGCCCTGAGGTGAGACAAGTGATCTTTCTTATTTTTAGAAAAGACGGTAACATCATCAAGGTAGACCACGACTGACTAGTTAATGAGGCCAGAGAAAGCAATATCCATTTCTCTCTATAAAGTGGCGCCGACATTTATCAGTCCAAAACGCATTTTCATGTAGGCATAAGTGCCCCATGGGGTACGAAAGGTGGTTTTAAGCTAGTCTGAGGGAGACATAAGGACCTGGTTGTATCCTGAAAAACCATCTAGCAGAGATAGTCTTTCGGAGCCAGACACCTGCTGTAGAATTTGTTCCATTGGAGGAACAAGGTAGTTGTCTTTATCAGATGCTCGGTTTAGGTTCCGAAAATCAACACAAAGTCGAATTTCACCACTTTTCTTTCTTATAGGGACTACATTTGACACCCATTGCGTGTGCCTAACCGGGAAAATTATCTTTGCAGTTAATGATTTGTTTAGTTCTTTTTTAACAGTGGGTTCTAATTTAGGATGCATCTTCCTCAATTTCCGTTGAAAAGGCTGAGTCTGGGGTTTCATGGGAATAACATTTTCTATGATGTTGGGGTCAAATGTTTTCAAGTCATCATATGTCCAAGCAAAAACATCTTTAAATTATTTAAATAACTTTATAAAAATATATCTTTCTTACTCGGAACATCTCTTTCCCAGATTAATATTTTGAGGATTATCCTTTGTTCCTAAATTAACCGTCTCATAAATCAAAGAAGAATTGTTAGTTTTGCAATTAATTGTCCCTCTAAATTTATCATGCAAGTCATAAAATTTATTTAATCTAATGATATATCTGGGGATAGAGTTTACCAGCTCAGATGTCGATTCAGGAGATTGAGGATCAGATATTACCGTGAAATTCCAGAGGTTCTCATCATGAGTACCTTCATCAATGACTGCACCTTGGAAGGTGTCTTCCATATGCATGAAGTTGATAATCTGTTGGTCATCGTCGAATACTCTCCAATTTGTAATGTTATCTGCGATATACGGTCTGAACAAAAATTCAATTGAAAACGCATTAGGGGAAATACCTTCAGCAAACAATAGTTTAGAAGCAACATTGGCCAATAAATCAACTTCTGAATTACTCAATCTAGGAATGGAATTTATGTTAAATGCTGAAAAATTATGAATTAAACTCCATACCACTGTTAGTTAGCTTTTTAGATGTGGTGATAAGCAATGTATGGCATTTCTTACCTTCTTAACCACTATTTTTGAATCACCAAATACTACCAAATTCCACACATCCATATCCAAAGCTTTCCTAAGTCCTTGTAGAAGTGCTTCGTATCCGGCTATGTTATTGGTACATTCGAACTCTAACCGGCAAGCAATGAAAGTCTTATTACCTGTGGGATCGATGAGTACACAACCAACACCTGCTCCTTCTTTGGATTTGGATCCGTCAAAGTATAAGGACCATATCTGAGTGTCTTCGAAAGTACTCGACATACTTGGCAAAGTTGATGTCTGAGTATAGGTTACAAATTTAGATTGTTGCGCAGGATCAGTGATGGGAGAGACTTAGATCATGAAATTACCAAAGAAGGTATTCATTCCCTGCGTTTCAAATGAATTAGCAGATGTAATGAAAGGTTCATTTGTGTCATTCAGATTATTTACGGTATGCTTAAGTTAGTGTTCTATGTTTATCCTGATTTTGTTGGGTTGTCCATTTTCAGGCAGCCACAAGTGAGACCAATCTGTGGAAAACTAACCGTGCAACTGCTCTGACCAATCCTTGCTTAAGAACAAGCCATAAACTTCAGGGATATCAACAACAATAATATCAATTATCTAATGAACTTTCGGATTGGATGATAATGTAATAAACACATTCTTAAGTTCACCAATTACTTTAACGTTTGTTTGATCTAGTTGAATGATTTTGAGATCAGAAAGTTTAACTTCTACATTAATTTTTTGGCATAAAGATAGAGGCATCATGTTTGATGATGCATCAGAATCGACCATGCAATTATGTACATTCCTATTAAAAAATTTGAAGATCAACAAAAAGGGTGGGACATTTTTTCAAGTCTTAACAACAAAATTCTATTGATTTTTAGTTGTTGTCCCTAAAACAGTTTTATCTACATTTGCTATAGTTTTTTCTCCTAAGTCCGTTTTATCTGGAGGTTCAGATGTCGTTTTAGTTGGGACCTTTTGGTTGTATTTAAATCAACTTATTCTTATTTTTTTCTACTAGGATCCCTCTTTTTACTATTTTCAGAGATACTTTGAAGCATTTTCTGCAAAATAAGGGGAAATTTCAGTAGCTCAAAAACAGAAATGTTAGCCCTCAATTTTTTTTGATCTTCAATTAAATCGTATTCTAAAACAGGGGTTGCTAAGATTTGTTTAATTTCAGCTTGCTTTGATTTTTTTGGAAACACATTTTGACTTGCTTCAGCAGGGGGTTTGTTTTGGGTTTTGTTTCTTGTGTTGTAGGGGTGAACAATTTCGAAGTTTGCTTGGAAAATACTATCCGACAAGTGACCAAAAAAAGGAGGATATGAATCCTCCTCTTCTAGTACCTCCTCTTCAACTGTATCGTCAGGATTTTCTGGAGGAACAGAAGAAAAATTATCATGTCCTTCTAAGATGGTTTGCAAAGCATACTGCAAAATTTCGAAATTTAGACCTTCCGTGGTCGGGTTTAGCCGGTTAGGAGGAAAAGGTTTTTTGAAAGGACATTTAAAACTTCCTTTGCTTGTGGATGCCTCCTCAGCTGATCTCTTCAAGTCAACAACCTGATTGGATAATTTTTGGAAATATTTCTGCAAGCTTTCTAAGTCTAAATTTTCTTGTTGATTCTTAAGTTGAGGTGGCCTAGTGAGAATTTGTATTTTCTTCTTAGAAGATGAGGTTGTTTCAGCTTCATTACTGATATTGTCTTTTAATCTTAATTTATCCTTTTCAATTTGGCTCGCCTCCTCAAAGGCTTCTAACAATGTGTTCTTTTTAGACCTTTTGACCCATATGGCTATGTTATTGTGCAAGGCTTTAGCATAATATGCAACAATTAGACTTTCTGCAAGCATTGAATCTATTTGGATTTTGTTCTTTAACGTCAAAAATCTTTGGTTAAAGTCTTTCACTTTTTGCTTAGGATTCATTTTTAAGATGGAGAGTTCCATAACCAGGACTTCCGAATATTTATCGTCTCCGAAATTTTCCAAGAAACAAGTTTCAAACTTATCCCAAGAGACAATGGTTTGGGGATGCTGAGAAAAATACCACGTGGAGGCATTTCCCTCAAACATATAAGGAAATAATATGCATACTACATCCTCATGTTCAACACTTCGGATTCTAATTGTAAAACCTTGTTTCCCCCAGTCTGTAAATATAACTATATTGGCCAGGGAACTATGGCCAACTCAAAGGTGTGAATGTTTGATTTGATGGACCTTTGTATAAAAGGTCGATGAATGTAAATTGGTTCTGAATATGTGTTTCATGACTGTTGGGAAGGGGATGTGCTAAAAGAGACCACGATTGCTAATGAAAAGGTGGTGGAAGGGGCTCGGAGCGGTTGCATTAACTTCCACTGAGCCAGTACTATGCTGGTTTTAATTGCTCAAGATCAGAACAACCCTCTAACCTGAAATGAATTACAGTCAGGCTGGTAGGTGGGAAGACCTCCTCAAGAGTTAATGAGGGGATGGAGAAGACCGCCCATCTGTAAGGCTTCCGAACCTGACCACAGACTGGGAATTCGAGCCACACACAATCTTGTTGACAAAGGAAATAAAGGAAGTGTGGTGTGGGTAGAGAGGACCGACGAAGAATGCAGAGATGAGAGCGGAAAAATCTCGGGTCCAAGGAAGGATTGAGAGTGAAAAGTGAGTTGGGATCGCAAAGAAGAGAGACTGAGTCAGGAGAAGGAGAGTAACCTTCATCCTCGTCTATTCTTGTATAGGGAGAAGGAGAGTAACCTTCGTCCCTAACTTTCGTTGAGTTGGAAGAGATTGAATCTCAAATCATCGTGGCCTAAGCTCGGGAGTGTCTAGTGATAAATCCATTGGGAGTGACTGAGCCTATGGTTGGGTGGAAACGATCACCCCTCTCAGCAGTCGCATCACGCCTTGTGGTTATGATAAGTGTTTTATGCTTGTATTTTGAATTGAATATCATGGATACATGCTAATGTTTATATGCCCATAAATGGCTTCTGTGTGGAATGATTTCCTGGTGTTTTAGATTGGAAGTAAGGGATGCATGTGTATACTTATATGCCATAGTTGGTTTTTGCATAAAATGATTAAGTCTGGAGCATGATTCCGTTCCACTTAGAATCGTCCCATCTACTTGATTCTCGTGATCTTCTAATTTAATCCCTCGAAAGCACCTTCCCCACGGAATTGCATCATATATCAGAGTCAGAGTAAGCTCCTTGGTATGGCTACCTCTATGATAAACCCACGAGTTTACCTTGCCCTGGTGTCATAGCTCCTAACTCGGTGAGTTAGGAAGGCACTTCATTCAGTTAAGTAGCCTAGGGACATTGAAATGCACCCGAGCGCTTATCCAGAAACCCGACTAAGAGTAGGGATAATTTTCCCAAGAATCATCTGAAGGTTCAGGTGACCTGGGTCTGGGAACCCTGTGCAAGAAGGAGTTAGTTTTCGAAGGTTTTGGAGCCGCAGAAGCTCGAATCTCTGAGAGGTTGAATTTTGTTTCCCAAGTTCAGAAAGGATAGTGAGTTCAAATAACGAAAAGCAATATCCTTTCGTTTGGGAGACAAGCGGATGAGATCCTTCAGGAAGGATCTAAGGT
Source organism: Picea engelmannii (assembly GCA_009831015.1). NCBI lineage: Eukaryota > Viridiplantae > Streptophyta > Pinopsida > Pinales > Pinaceae > Picea > Picea engelmannii. The sequence continues at coordinate 235,790 of ML802462.1, forward strand.
CTATCACGACCATTAGATTTGAAGAGGGAGTGCATGCATTAACGCCTCGACTCCTTCAGTCTTCACAAGCAGCGATGAAATCTGGACCGTAGATCCAAGGATTTATCGGGACCCTCCTTGATCGTCCATCATAAAAAGACACATGGCGAGAGATCATCATTTCATTGACTCTCTAATGAAATAAGTCAAAGGGTAGAGTTTTGTGAACTTGCGAGACCCGAACTCACGATTTGATATGAAACGTCAGATCACAGGAGAGCCATGACCATTGATCTGGGCGAGGGGAAATCGAGAGTTTGGGGATCAAGCTTTCGAAAGATATGCATTGGGTTTTGTTCCAACTTCGAAAAACACGAAGACCCGATGAGTTCGGAGAATAAGCCTCAGGTCATGGCGACCGGTCGTATGGGTGGAATATTAAGGGAGGAGCTAATGGAGATCAGGATTTCAGGGAAACAAGAGTCAGGATTGACTCTCATGCAGAAGTTATGAAGTCCCAAAATGTGAAATGCCTTTTTATAGGTGTGCAGTCACAACCTGTGGTCGCATAGGTAAATCCCTCGCCTTGTTCATTTTCATGTTGGTGGGGTTTCATTAGCATGTGGATCAAATAGCGGGATTTCAGCAGGAAATTGAAGAGCTAATCTGGCTCCTGAATGAGAAATTTTATTTAGTTCTCGCACAAAGCGTGGGGGTGTTACAAATTGGTATCGGAGCATGGTTACAGCACTTGGCATGTTTGGGCTCATGAACGAGCACATTAAAAGGTGACATCTTACCTTACTCCCTTCCTAAAAAGGTTGGTTAAGCCTTTATTATAGAAAGAATGACAACTTACTGTTGTGTGTGCAGGTATTTAAGAAATGATAATTAGGTGTTGGTTATGAACGAATATAATGTTGGCTAACAACAAGTGTTTTGTCTTCCCGCAAGCGGATGATCAACCGCAGGAAAATGCAAACATATAGAATGGTGACATGCACGAAGTGGGGGATGGCTCCCACAATAGTGACGAAGAGTCTGACGAAAGGAGGGCGGTAGAGAACCCTCCGGATCTAGCTGAGACCATGAGGAGTCTCATGGTCGAACTACAAAGATGCAAGGCCGACAACAAGAGGTTGATAAAAGAGCAAGAGAAGAAAATGGAAATTAATGCAATCTTGCCGCAGAGTTTATCCGACATACAAACACAACTACAGCATAGACCTAACACCAGTCATGTGGACTGACGAAAAACAAAGAGGATTCGAAGTCCACCCGAGATACACAAACGTGGTCTTTTAAGTGGCCACACTGGGAAGAGAACCTCGAGAAAGGTCCACCCCGGAGATAGGGGACAAGCGTCGGACAATTCCTTTGGAAAGGAAACCGGCAACTCGGAGGGATCTTCTAGTAGAAAAAATAGTTCAGATTCTCGAAGAAAATGGAAAAAACGAAAGCATTCCAAAAGTCATAATCTCGAAGAATTCAAGAAGGCCAAACCACCCTCTTTCGACGGTGAGATCAAGAAGGGAGATGAAGCAGAGACCTGGCCGCTTGGACTAAAGAAGTATTTCAGAGTTCATGACTTCTCAGAAAACTTGAAGGCCCAAGTAGCCACTTTCAACCTGAATGGAAAGGCTTCCATTTGGTGGGAAGACCTTAAGAATGTGAAAGGGATTCATGAAGAAGACCTATCTTGGGAACGGTTTGAAAAATACTTCAAGAAGAAGTATATGTCGGAAAAGTATTTTGACGAAAAGAATAAAGAATTCTATGAACTCAAGTTGGGGAAACTCACTATAGACGAATATGTCATCAAATTCCTTGAGTTGTTGAGGTACATACCCTACATAAAAACAGAAAAGGAAAAGGTGCAACGATTCATCAATGGGCTACCTAAGGACTATTAGAACATGATTGAGTTTGACGAGCCAAGGACCCTAGAAGACACTATCCAAAAGGAAAGATATTGTTATGAACAGTTTGGTCTTCGACCAGAACCTCGAGAAGGCTGGAAGAAGAAAAATAGTTTAGGATTCCAGAAAAATGGATTTAAATCCCAAGGATTTAAAAACTATAAGAAGGATTCAAGGATGTTATTTCTGACCCAAATTATACAGTGACAGAATTTCCCTTCCCATAGCAGAAATAGACCTCTTAGATCAACCCCAGGAAAGATTGATAACCCAAAGAAAGAACCCTTGAAATGTTGGGGTTGTGGAGAAGACATCTACTAAGGGATTGTCCGCACAGACAACAGAACAGTAGGAGAATATACAACGTCTAGGAAACTACCACCGTCAATGACACGGCTAAGAGTATGCCATGAATTTATGCAGTCGTGGATAATAAACAAGCCTACCACCAAGCTTCAATGGTGGAGATGGAAGGTATGATCGTCAACCATCTAGTGTCTATTTTAATTGACCCTGGTTCAAATTTGAATTATGTGGCCCCTTGGGCCATTGGTAAGTGTCAATTACAGCCACATAAACATGCCAAGCCATGGTTGGTACAGTTATCCACTGGCACCAAAAGAAAGGTAGCGGAGGTCATACTAGCCTGCTAATTTGCTATGGATGGATTTTCCACCCAAGCTACCCATAACATACTACCCCTAGGATCATATGACTTCTTGATTGGTATGGACTGGCTAGTTGCATATAAAACTAATCTGGATTGTTACCATAAAACCTTAGAATGTGTAAATGAAGAAGGGAGAAAGATAACCCTTCAAGGGATCCAGAAACCTATCTGAGTGAGACGAATATCAGCTCTTCAAATGAGAAATTATTGCAGAAAGGGATGTCCTCTATATGTGATACAGGTGTTGAAATCGGTTGAGGATGAAAAACCAAGCCTAGAAGACCACCCCATACTAAGAGAGTATAGAGATGTGTTTTCAGAAGAGGTATCGGGTCTACCTCCGAGAAGGGACATTGACTTCTCAATAGAACTTGCACCAGGATCGGTGCCAGTGTCTAGGACACCCTATAGGATGAGCACCCCCGAGCTAGTCGAGCTTAAACTACAGCTAAAAGAAATGATGGAAAAAGGCTATATCCGGCCCAACATGTCTCCATGGGGAGCACCAGTCTTGTTTTTGAGGAAGAAGGATGGTACACTTCGATTGTGCATAGATTATAGACAACTCAATAAGGTAACCATAAAGAACAAGTACCCCTTACCCAGAATCGATGACTTGTTCGATCAATCAGGAAGTGCTTCCATCTTCTCAAAGATTGACTTGAGATTTGGATACCATCAAGTCTGAATCAAGGGTGAAGACATCCACAAAACCGCCTTCAATACGAGATATGGTCACTATGAATTTGTGGTAGTACCATTTGTATTAACCAATGCTCCTTCCACTTTTATGTGCTTGATGAACAATGTACTCATCAAATTCCTAGACAAATTTGTACTAGTTTTTATTGATGATATTTTAATCTACTCCAAGAATAGAGAGGAACATGAGGAACATCTTAGACTTGTGCTTCAAGTGATAAGAGAACATAAGCTCTATGCCAAATTTAACAAGTGTGACTTTTTCCAGAAGCAAATACATTACTTGGGCTATGTCATATCTGAAGAAGGGGTAGCAGTAGACCCTGACAAGATCAAGTTTATCATGGAATGGCCTACCCCAAAGGATGTTTCGGATATCAGATCCTTTATGGGCTTAGCGAGATACTATAGGAGATTTATAAAAGGATTCTTCAAGATTGGTTGTCCAATCATTGCCCTCCAAAAGAAGGGGGCTAAATTCATTTGGACACCAGAATGTGAAGAAAGGTTTCGGTCCCTAAAATTCCTTCTGACCCATGCTCCTGTGTTGAAGATCGTCGATCCCGAAAATAACTTCCTTGTGTGCACAGATGCCTGCAAGGAAGAACTCATAGGAGTCCTTATGCAAGAAGGAAGTGTATTTTTCTATGAATCTCGGAAATTGAATGAGCACAAAGTCAACTATGTGACCCATGATCTAGAGTTGGCCGCCATAGTGCATGCCTTGAAAATGTGGAGGCATTACCTCCTGGGTAGGAAATTTGTACTTATAACAGACCACTGTGGATTGTGACACATGTTTGACCAACCAAAACTCAATGATATACAATCTAGGTGGATCTCCCTCCTTAGCGAGTTTGATTTTGAAATCAAACATATCAAAGGAAAGGAAAATAAGGTGGTCGATGCCCTTATCAGAAGTATGAAAATAATTCACCTGGTAGCGGTGAGCACCTGCAAGACGAATGTCAAGGAAAGAGTTAGGAATGCACAAGAAACATAAGCATTCTTCCAGACCGTGACCTCATACCTGGAGTAAGAACTCGCAAGGATAAAGTATGAAGGCTACCAGATGCTAGATGGAGGTCTGCTAACTTACAGAAACATATTGTATATTCCAAACTGTGACAACTTGAAGAGGTTCATAATGAATGAACTACATAAACGACCATATACTGGTCACCCAGGATACTAGAAGATGATCACGGCCACCAGGAAACAATTCTATTGGCCTGCACTAAAGAAAAACATAGCTGAGTACTTAGCTAAATGTCTAGAATGTCAGCAGGTTAAAGCAGAACACCGTCACCCAGCAGGGTTATTACAATCTCTACCAACCCTGGAATGGAAATGGGAGACCATATCCATGGATTTCATCATCGGATTACCATCATCGGCCAGACAGAATGACGCCATCATGGTAGTGGTGGAAAAATTAAGAAATTCCTCTCACTTTATTCCCATCAAATTGACTTGCAAGGCACATTGCCAACATATTCATGAAGGAGATATTCAGACTACACGGCATGCCTAAGGAAATCATGTCTGACAGAGACATGAAATTTACTTCAAACTTTTGGAAATCCTTGATGACTGGTTTGGAGACCAAATTATTGTTTAGCACAGCCTATCATCCTCAAACCGATGGACAGACAGAAAGAGTGAATCAAATATTAGAAGACATGTTAAGGATGCATGTAATGCATCAACCTAAAAAGTGGGAAGATTACCTGCCACTTGTGGAATTTGCCTACAACAACGGCTACCGAGAATCATTGAAGATGAGTCCTTTTGAAGTCCTCTATGGTAGGTCGTGCAACACTCCAGTTAGTTGGAGTAATCCCGTGAATATAATTACGATTGGACCCGACATGTTGAAAGAAATGGAACAAAAAGTGATTCAGATAAAGCAAAATCTGAAAATAGCTCAGAATAGACAAAAAAGTTATGCCGAGAGAAAGAGAACCCCAAGAGAATTCAAGATGGGAGACCACGTCTATCTAAGAGTTAGGCATAGAAAGAGTTCCCTGAGGATGGGATCCTATGCCAAGTTGGCACCTCGGTATTGTGGACCCTTTGAAATCTTAGATCGAGTGGGACCAGTATCCTATAGAATAGCACTACCTCCCTTGGTAAAGGCACATAATGTTTTCCATGTTTCCTTATTGAAGAAATATATATATGATGCTAATCATATAATTGAATGGTATGTGATCCAAGTGGAATTGGAGGGAGAGTTCCTACCAGAACCCCAATGCATACTAGACAGGAAGGAAACCTCACTCAGGAACCGAACCATTGCGCAGGTCAAGGTGCAGTGGAAACACTTTGGCCCATATGAGGCTACGTGGGAAATGGAAGATGCCATGAAACATGCATATCCAATTTTGTTTAGATCTGTACATACAAGTCATGTTGATATATAGAACATCAAGAATGATGTTCCTTTAAGGGGGAGGGAATTGTAACACCCTGTTTCCCTAAGTTTGTAAATATAACTATATTGGCCAGGGAACTATGGCCAACTCAAAGGTGTGAATGTTTGATTTGATGGACCTTTGTATAAAAGGTCTATGAATGTAAATCGGTTATGAATATGTATTGCATGACTATTGGAAAGGGGATGTGCTAAAAGAGACCACGATTGCTAATGAAAAGGTGGTGGAAGGGGCCTAGAGCGGTTGCGTTAACTTCCACCGAGCCAGTACTATGTTGGTTTTAATTGCTCAAGATCAGAGCAACCCTCTAACCTGAAATGAATTACAGTCAGGATGGTAGGTGGGAAGACCTCCTCAAGAGTTAATGAAGGGATGGGGCAAACCGCCCATCTATAAGGCTTCTGGACCTTACCACGGACTGGGAATTTGATCAACACACAATCTTGTTGAGGAAGGCAAGAAATAAAGTGTGGTGTGGGCAGAGAGGATCAATGAGGAATGCATAGACGAGAGCGGAAAACTCTTGGGTCCAAGGAAGTATTGAGAGTGAAAAGTGAGTTGGGATCGCAGAGAAAAGAGATTGAGTCAAGAGAAGGAGAGTAACATTCATCCTCGTCTATTCATGTATAGGGAGAAGGAGAGTAAACTTCGTCCCTAACTTTCGTTGAGCCGGAAGTAAGTGATTGAATCTCAAAGAATCATTGCCTAAGCTCGAGGGTGGCCAGTGATAAATTCATTGGGAGTGACTGAGCATATGGTTGGGTGGAAAGGAGCACCCCTCTCAACAGTCGCATCACGCCTTGTGGTTCTGATAAGTGTTTTATGCCTTGTATTTTGAATTGAATATCATGGATACATGCTCATGTTTATATGCCCATAAATGGTTTATGTGTGGAATGATTGTCTGGTGTTTTAGATTGGAAGTAATGGATGCATGTGTATACTTATATGCCATAGTTGGTTTCTGTATAAAATGATTAAGTCCAAAGCATGAGTCTGTTCCACTGAGAATCATCCCATCTGCTTGACTCTCGTGATGTTCTAATTTAATCCCTCGAAAGCACCTTTTGCAGGGAATTGCATCATATATCAGAGTCAGAGTAAGCTCCTTGGTATGGCTACCGCTATGATAAACCCACGATTTTAACTTGCCCGGTGTCATAGCTCCTAACTCGGTGAGTTAGGAAGGCACTTCATTTAGGTCATTAGCCTAGGGACTTTGAAACGCACCTAAGCCCTTATCCAAAAACCCGACTAAGAGTAGGGATAATTTGCCCAAGAATCATCCAAAGGTTCAGGTGACCTAGGCCTGGGAACCTTGTGCAAGAAGGAGTTAGTTTTCGAAGGTTTTGGAGCCGCGGAAGCTCGAAGCTCTGAGAGGTTGAATTTCGTTTCCCAAGTTCCGAAAGGATAGCGAGTTCAAATAATGAAAGAGAATATCCTTTGGTTTGGGAGACGAATGGACGAGATCCTTCGGGAAGGATCTGAGGTCTGTCACGACCTTTATATTTGAATAGGGAGCGCAGGTGTTAACCCCTCGACTCCTTTAGTCTTCACAAGTAGTGATGAAATCTGGACCGTAGATCCAAGGATCTATCAGGACCCTCCTTGATTGTCCATCGTAAGAAGACACGTGACGAGAGATCAACATTTCACTGACTCACTATTGAAAGAAGTCAAAGGGTAGAGTTTTATGAACTCGCGAGACCCAAACTCACGATTTGATCTGAACCGTCAGATCACAGGAGAGCCATGACTGTTTATCTGGGCAAGGGGATATCGGGAGTTCGGGGATCGAGATTTTGAAAGATAGGCATTGGGTTGTGTTCCAACTTCATGAAACATGAAGTCCCGACGAGTTTGGAGAATAAGCCCCAGGTCATGGCGACCGGTCGTATGGGTGGAATATTAAGGGAGGTGCTAATGGAGATAGGGATTTCGAGGAAATAAGAGTCAGGATTGACTCTCATGTAGAAGTTCTGAGGTCCCAAAATGCGAAACACCTTTTTATAGGTGTGCGGTCACAACCTGTGGTCACATAGGTAAATCCTGCACCTTGTGCATGTTCACATTGGTGGGGTTTCAATAGGGCATGTGGATCAAATAGCGGGATTTCAGCAGGAAGTTGAAGAGCTAATCCGTCTCCTGAATGAGAAATTTTATTTAGTTCTCGCACAAAGCGTGGGGGTGTTACAAATTGGTATCAGAGCATGGTTACATCACTCGGCATGTTTGGGCTCATGAACGAGCACATTAAAAGGCGACATCTTACCTTACTCCCTTCCTAAAAAGGTTGGTTAAGCCCTTATTATAGAAAGAATGACAACTTACCTCTGTGTGTATGCATTAATGTTGTGTGTGTAGGTATTTCAGAAATGAGAATTAGGTGTTGGTTATGAACGAATATAATGTTGGCTAACAACAAGTGTTTTGTCTTCCCGCAAGCGGATGATCAACCGCGGGAAAATGCAAACATATAGAATGGTGACAATCACGAAGTGGGGGATGGCTCCCACAATAGTGACAAAGAGTCTAATGAAAGGAGGGCGGTAGAGAACCCTCCGGATCTAGATGAGACCATGAGGAGTCTCATGGTCGAACTACAAAGATGCAAGGATGACAACAAGAGGTTGATAAAAGAGCAAGAGAAGAAAATGGAAATTAATGCAGTCTTGCTGCAGAGTTTATCCGACATACAAACACAACTACAGCATAGACCTGACACCAATCATGTGGACTGATGACAAACAAAGAGGAGTCGAATTCCACCCGAGATACGCAAACGTGGTCTTTTAAGTGGCCACACTGGGAAGAGAACCTCGAGAAATGTCCACCCCGGATATAGGGAACAAGCGTCAAATGATTCCTATGGAAAGGAAACTGGCAACTCGAAGGGATCTTCTAGTAGCATAACTAGTTCACATTCTCGAAGAAAACAGAAGAAACAAAAGCATTCCAAAAGTCATAATCTCTAAGAATTCAAGAAGACCAAACCACCCTCTTTCAATGGTGAGATCAAGAAGGGAGAGGAAGTAGAGGCTTGGTTGCTTCGACTAAAGAAGTATTTCAGAGTCCATGACTTCTCATAAAACTTGAAGGCCTAAGTAGCCACTTTCAACCTATAGGGAAAGGCTTACATTTGGTGGGAAGACCTTAAGAATGTGAAAGGGATTCATGAAGAAGACCTATTTTGGGAATGGTTTGAAAAATACTTCAGGAAGAAGTATCTATTGGAAAAGTATTTTGACAAAAAGGATAAAGAATTCTATGAACTCAAGCTAGGGAAACTCACTATAGAGGAATATATCAGCAGATTCCTTGAGTTGATGAGGTACATACCCTACATAAAAGCATAAAAGGCCAAGGTGAAACGATTCATCAGTGAGCTACCTAAGGACTATCAGAACAAGATTGAGTTTGATGAGCCAAGGACCCTAGAAGACACTATCTGAAAGACAAGATATTGTTATGAACAGTTTGGGCTTCGGCCAGAACCTCGCGAAGGAAGGAAGCAGAAGAATACTTCGAGATTCCAGAAAAAGGAATTTAAATCCCCAAGATTTAAAAACTATAAGAAGGATTCAAGGATGAGATTTTCGACCCGAAGTGTACACCAGCATAATTTCCCTTCCCAGAGCGGAAATAGACCTCTTGGATCAACCCCAGGAAAGACTGATAACCCAAAGAAAGAACCATTGAAATGTTGGGGTTGTGGAGAAGAACATCTACTAAGGGACTGTCCACATAGACAGCAGAACAGTAGGAGAATTTACAATGTCCAAGAAGCTACCACCGTCAATGACATTGCCAGGACTATGCCATGAATTTATGCATCTGTGGATAATAAACAAGCCGAACACCAAGCTTCAGTGGTAGAGATGGAAAGTATGATCGCCAACCATCTAGTGTCTATTTTAATTGACCCTGGTTCAAATTTGAGTTATGTGGCCCCTCGGGCCATTGCTAAGTGTAAATTACAGCCACATAAACATGCCAAGCCATGGTTGGTACAGTTAGCCACTGGAACCAAAAGAAAGGTAGTGGAGGTCCTACCAGCCTTCCAATTCGCTATGGATGGATTTTCCACCCAAGCTACCCTTAACATACTACCCCCTAGGATCGTATGACTTATTGATTGGTATGGACTTGCTAGCTGCATATAAAAATAAGCTGGATTGTTACCATAAAACCTTATAATGTGTAAATGAAGAAGGGAGAAAGATAACCCTTCAAGGGATCTAGAAACCTGTCTCAGCGAGATGAATATCATCTCTTCAAATGAGAAAGTATTGCAGAAAGGGATGTCCTCTATATGCGATACAGGTGTTGAAATCGGTTGAGGATGACAGACCAAGCCTAGAAGACCACCCCATACTAAGAGAGTATAGAGATGTGTTTCTGGAAGAGGTATCGGGTCTACCTCCGAGAAGCGACATTGACTTCTCAATAGAACTTGCACCAGGAGCGGTGCCAGTTTCTAGGACACCCTATAGGATGAGCACCCCCGAGCTAGTCGAGCTTAAACTAAAGCTAAAAGAAATGATGTACAAAGGCTATATCTGGGCCAGCGTGTATCCATGGGGAGCACCAGTTCTGTTTTTGAAGAAGAAGGATGGTACACTCCGACTGTGCATAGATTATAGACAACTCAATAAGGTAACGATAAAGAACAAGTAACCCTTACCCAGAATCGATCACTTGTTCGATCAATCGATAGGTGCTTCCATCTTCTCAAAGATCCACTTGAGATCTGGATACCATCAAGTCTGAATCAAGAGTGAAGACATCCACAAAACCACCTTCAGGACGAGATATGGTCGCTAGGAATTTGCGGTAGTACCATTTGGATTATCCAATGCCCCTGCCACTTTTATGTGCTTGATGAACAATGTACTCATCAAATTCCTAGACAAATTTGTACTATTTTTTATTTAAGGTATTTTAATCTACTCCAAGAATAGAGAGGAACATGAGGAACATCTTAGACTTGTGCTTCAAGTGCTAAGAGAACTTCATCTCTATGCCAAATTTTGCAAGTGTGACTTTTTCTAGAAGAAAATTCATTACTTTGGCCATGTCATATCTGAAGAAGGGGTAGTAGTAGACCCTAACAAGATCAGGTCTATCATGGAATGGCCTACCCCAAAGGATGTTTTGGATATCATATCCTTTATGGGATTAGCGGAATACTATAGTAGATTTATAAAAGGATTCTCCAAGATTGGTTGTCCAATCACTGCCCTCTAGGAGAAGGGGACTAAATTCATTTGAACACCAGAATGTGAAGAAAGGTTTCGGTCCCTAAAATGCCTTCTGACCCATGCTCCCATGCTGAAGATCGTCGATCCCAAAAATGACTTCCTCGTGTGCACAGATGCCTGCAAGGAAGGACTTGGAGGAGTCCTTATGCAAGAAGGAAGCGTAGTTTTCTATGAATCCCGGAAATTGAATGGTCACGAAGTCAACTGTGTGACATAAATGGCCAACATAAATTTTTTGATGTGATCCTCAATGGATTGCTTTGAATCTGGGTCAAATTAGGGTATCCATTTCTCTGGATGTTTCGGTAATGGGTGTTGGGGCCTAGGTACAACTACGACATCTTGATCAAGCCAAGGTCTGGCAGGATTATTTTGGTTTGCCATGGGAGTTGGTGGTGTCGAAGGTTGAGATGGTTCTGATGAAGAGTTGCCTTCGTCAGAAGACTCTCCTCCTAAAGAGGATGGAGAAGAATCAGATGGAGATGGTGGAATATCGGGTCCTCCTGCTCAAGGAATGAGTGTTACAGTAGGCCTAGCGATATTTCTACCTAAAGTTTTTTGGAGCAGACCAGTGCCTTGAAGTTGTTCTCGGATATCCGATAAATCAAGGGGTTGATTAAATGGCCTACCAGGTTGTCTAATACGGGCTAAGGCACTATGCATTCTTATGAGTGACTGACGAACAATTTCTTGGACATCGACCCCTTGAGAAATTGGTGTCACTAGTTCAATGGGAATCTCAAGGTTGTCATTTTAGGTAGTTGTTGTTTCAAGTGTAACGTTATTGTCTGAGTGACTATGCGTTATGATGGGATAGCGGGTGTGTGGGGGAGGAGTCTTGTGACCTCCACGTGCCATCAATTTAATTCAGGCCCTCCTTCTAGCACCATTTGTTGACGGGCGTAAGTGACACGACGTCAATTGGAAGGTCAAATCCGGACCGGGGTTGTCTAAATAACCCAATCCGTTTGGAGTGAGATGACTTGACGGGTTTAACGGCTCTATTGGCCGACTAAAATCCTAAAATGATCAAAAGAAAGAAAACTAATCTAAAAGAAACTATGATACTATGTACATGAATTTAAATTATTTACAAGTTTAAAACAAAAACATGATCATGTGATTATGAACGGGGTATTTACAATTTGCAAGTTTTGGTGGATGTCTTGCGAAATCAATATTTTTTTGCAATTGTTTGTGAAGTAGACAAAGAAAGCACATACATTTTTATATTTTTTGTTTAATAATTTAAAATCTAGGAATTCACACATACTAATAAGACATAATTTGAAACAAGAACAAGATAACAGTCAAAGCCAATTTAAATTGTTCCTATTTCATTAATAAATAAACTAATAACAGAAATAAAATACGAGTAAAACTAACCTGAGATTAATCAACTACTAAGTTTATGTCTCTGCGCAATTCAAACTCCTTGCTATCCTGTCTGTGAGAAAAACCTGTAACAAGCTTGTGCTAACATTCCCAGAGTAAATTCAAAGGTATTTTTCAACGCAAAGATATAAGAACGGAGTAATAAACATATAGATCATGTGATCTTGTAATGACGAACACTTATAGTAAGAGAAATTTAATATAAAGTATTCATGTAATACATCACTTAACATCAAGCATAAATCAACGATATTTAAATGAAATAATGATCATAGATGTAATATATGAACAACAAATTACAGACAGAATTTAAAGTGTTGAATAAAATGAAATATCATATGTTGATAAGACTAAAGTTTTATAACATATTAAAATTCCATAATATAAACGGAAAAATGTAATGGGAAAGTTCCATGCTAGTCTAAAGTCAAAGAGAGAAAAGCTTGTCCATATAGTCATGAAACTTACAGGTCCTTAATGCGTCCAAATCAAAGATGTTTTTACTAGCAAGAGTGAACAGTATTTAAACTAGTTCAGGATTCAAATGCTCATATCATACAAGATAGAGTTGAATCCCCCAAAATCAAATAATATTATTTGAAATAGTGGACTGGAAACCACTCATACATGAGTTGGTTTGTTCAAAAATAAACCAAAGTTTTATAAAAACATAAAAAGGGAGAAACTACTGAACATTTGAGAGTTTAATTCAAAGTGTTTGTTCCATGCAATCGACAGCGTAATCTTCCATTTCCTGTGAATGCAAAACCGTTATGTTGTATTAGAAAAACAATCACTAATTACTAATTATTATTCAAAAGAGACTGGCTATAGAATCATAGATTCTGTAGCTAGTCTTATTTTTAGTAAATAAAATCAAAATTTAAATCTGCCTAATTTGACTTTAATAACAGAATTGAATGAAATCAAAACAAAATCGTTTTACCATTAAAAATTAGCCAAAGAGGGATCCGACAGTTCGGAATTTATAATTGCTTTGAAACTGGTTGTGTTCTTAATGATTATAATTCCAGCCCTCTTGAATCATTTATTCTCCCTCTTTGTGTGTGTCTTCAGGTCAAGGTTCTCTTGTTTCAACAGAGCATTCTGAGCAACCAAGCTTTTAATTCGGGCCTATAGGAGTAGAACATTTATATAGTAGCACTCTATCGAGTCGGGGCATCTATCACAGTGTACTGGGTAAATGGAAGATTGACATGGAACACAATCGACAAGGGGTGCTTCATTTTTACCTGTGGTTTGTTTTAGATTGTGCCTAATACCGGAAAATCTTTCTATACCCTTAAGACACGGGGGTAAATTGGTCATGAAATCATTATGTTTAACATGTAACCTCTCTCATGGAACACTGATATTTTGGGTCTTCAGGAGCCAAGAAATACTCTATCTCGTGATCTGAGCACCGATCATCGATCTCGATCGGATTGATCGAGCTTAGATGATTACCCTTTTGATTTCTTAGTTTTCTAGAAATCAAACGTCCAACATTCTTATTCATGAAACTCAAATCTGTGCTCTGTGGTTTCTTTCCTTTACGGACATTCTTGATAACATGATCATCATCAATGTTTAAACTAGAATCGTTCATAGGCACAGGAAGATCATTTTCTTTTAATTCGGTAATCACTTGTTCCAGAGATCTTCCAGGTGAAAACCTACATGATAAATCTTTATCCACAAGGGTTTCATTAACAACAAAAATTGGTCCAATAAATTATGGGCCCTCAAATGAATTAGTGAACTGGATTTCAGCTACTGGTCTGTCTGAGTTAGGGTTTGCAGTTAAAAGAGGGTTGGTTGTAGCGTCGGCATGGGTGAATCCATTTCTTATCAGAAAGGTTTCCCAATTGTCACTTATCTTCGACAGGTGATAAACCAACAAGAGTTTAACGATTCTGTGGTGAAACAAACTCGAATTGATACCCTGTCGTTTGTAACGCTTAGACAATTTGTAAAGACTCATCAATAGGTAAAAGGGCATATCCAACTCAAACCCTATGAAATTCATAAGCAAATGGATGTGGTACATAAAAACCAACCCATATCGGAACATAAATTATTTCTTAAAAGTAGTGTTACATTGTTCATATTCAAAACATATGAGCTAAGAAATTTTATTATATTCTCTATAATCAAAACATTTAATTCATAAAACATAGAAATAATGCATAACTTCATTTAATATCATATGTAAGTTAAATGTTCATTTCTAGTTACCATACAAACATCATATGGATAAAAAATACATAAAATTTTCCATACACTCTCTCAGATTGACTCATGGAGTCTAAAATACCATTAGAGACTACATTGTCTTTAGATGAATGATTTGATGAAGATGTAGGTGATCCATACTCTTATCTATTGTCGATGAATGCACCATCTAAGTCTACATGCATGCCCAACATTTTAGATGTCAAAATCATTTTAAATATACGACTAGGTTCAACAGACTCCCATCTTGTAGTTATTTCTTATGGCAATAACCTCTTGATAATATATGTTGTCCTGGAGCGAAGAGTTCCTCTCTTTTTCAAATTGAAGTCTTAAACAAGTATGTCAACATCCTCTAATTTTAAGAAGTCAATGCGACAACGCGTTGTATTTTGACCCTTTGTTTTTCTCTTTCTACTGACATGTTTCTCAACCACCATATTTGTCTTGTATACAACATTGAATGGGTGTGTGCATGTTGCATACCAATGCACTTCATTTGCTATAACATACTCATTTTCTTTGTCAATCTTTATAACCTTTGCAATCTAGAATGGATAACCTTGTGGATCTTTAGTCGCTAAGACTGCAATCATGCTACCCACCTTAATATCATGTATTGAACCCTTGTAAAGGTATTCCATGGCTTCACGTTGTGCATGTGGTCTTTGAGAACCAATAAACAATTCTCTTTCCTCCGCTTGTGAAAACTCAATAGCACCTTGAGATTTTTGTTGTTCAACAATGTTTCTTTCTTCAGATTCATTTGGCATATTTTATGGCCAATTAAATGGAGTCTTAAAAATTGTGTCTTCATTTGTTGAGCTTGAAATTATGTCACTTTGACCATTGAAAAAAAACTCCCACCAAACAAAATCAGAAACAACAAAGTACTCATATGTATCTTTAATGGAATTTTTTATTTCTTCCAGGCATTCAAAATAATCTACATCTCTATTACGCCTCCATGCATTATGGATTTCAGAAAATGGTTTTCAGAAAATGGTTTTAATAACAATAAATTTCATGCAAATATTGGATGATTTGGAATGAACTTCAAAAATATTAAACCTGATGAAGGCCCCCATTCTGCAGTAGTTGAATACTTCTTTCCTGGTAGAAATGTTTTCCCATCAACTTTTTTTAAACAAAATTGATGTTGGAAGCTAATGGCATTAAGTTTCCCAATACTTTTTTCTTCACCATGTGATCCCTCAGTAAATCTTCGCATGTCAACAATTTCTTCTAATATGTGAAAAACAAGCTCTGGGATGTATGATTTCTTAAGAAATTCAATTAATGATGGTAGGCTTCCAACATTTTTCCTCTTCAATGTTATTGAAAAACGATTGAACATTCGATCAATATGATCATGGGTGTGTCCAACAAGAACGAAACCAAATTTCACCTTTTGAAATATTCTTAGTTGAACAAGGATGCTTATATATCCAAACACAATTTGATTTTTGTTTTCATGACTAGTGTTGCCTAACTGTAGATATAGAACTTCAGGAAGATTGACAGACTAGTGAGTGAGCACTTGATGAATTATGGTGATGGTCAAATTTGTATCATTATGAATATTTGGAGTTGTGAAGTAAACCCTTGGACACATTTTTCCATTAAAAACCATACAATCAACTGAATGAAACTGAATGAAATTATCTTCTTATGCTTTTTTTGGTGTACAGACAAAACGTGGCAGCATTGTTTTCTTCTGGTCCATGCCATCAATTGTCATACCTAAATATTTGTTTGGGGCATCATAACACTTATTTTGATATTTGTACAACTTTTTCCTTTCACTTGATTGTTGATTATGATGTTCTTGAAGTGCTTTGACTCTGGAATATGCACATAACAGAAAAACAAAATATTGATAATATGTTTTCATAGTTTATAACTATCCAATTTAAAAAAAAAAATTGTAAATACAAACATCTTTCTACCCCTTCAGATTTATCTCTTCTTGATTTAAGAGTAGCATATGTAATAAAATTACCATTTCCTTCAACACCTTCAACGTATTATTTGTATAAGTTGTAGATATATCTCATTGAGAAATTATCTAGAATATGTATTATGTCTCTATCTGGCATACACTCTCCATGTAGTGTTTTTAATGACAATGTAGTGTTGTTAATGGCCCACTCTCTCATCCATGATGTACCTCTAAATAAAATCAAGGATCTTTTTCCAATCTTGTTTGGATTTTTGATGGACAAAGATTACCAATTGAGTGATTTTTTTTTTAAAGCCTCTCTACAAAGTAAAAGATTCCCAATGTGATAATCATATCTTGTATATCATGCACCCCATTAAATATGAATTTTCCATGCTCTTATTCATTGACAAATATGTCTTCCTTTTATTCAAGGCATACATGTAGTCCATGTTTTTAAAACAATTATTTTGACAACATTCACTTGAAATCAAATCACTTATGGAAACTGATTTAGTGAGAAATTATTTCCTAGACCTTGTATAACTAGAATGATTTGAATTGATATAAAAAGGTCTAGTCCTGGTTCTAGACACAATGTTTCTTTACAATTTCTCCATTATTTCATCATCCTCACTAGAAGAAATTTTCTCATCACTAGAAGGAATATCATACAAAACATTATGAGGAGAATGAACAAGAGAATGTAGATCACCTTGATTTGTTGCACCTGAATGATTGAGAACATGGTCTCCATTCCTAGGTCCATCATCATCTTCACAGATAATCTTGTTGATAAGAGGAATATTAAACTCGCTAGAAAAATGATTACCATCCTCACCAATGTCATTGGATCTTCCATGAAAATATTCACTTGAAGGAAAATTGTCATCACCCTTAAGAATATCAATGTCATTAAACTCTTCTCTAACAAGAATGTCTTCATCATAAACAACACCATCATTAGTGCCTCTAAAATCTTCACTTGGAGGAAAAATATCATCATCACCATTGGTGCCTTTATATTTCCCACCTAGAAAAAGGTGTTCACCATCAACATAATCATCTTCACTACTTTTAAAATCCACTTGAGGTAAATTATTCATCATCCTCATTAGTGCCTTGAAAATCCTCACTTGGAGGAAAATTTCCATCATTGTCATCAATACCTTGCAAATCCTCACTTAGAGGAAAATCATCATCAACATTGTTGCCTTTAAATTCCCCACTCGGGAAAGAGTGTCCACCATTGGCATAATCATCTTCACTACTTTTAAAATCCCACCTTGAGGGAAATTCTTCAACATCCTCCTTAGTTCCTTGAAAATATTCACTTGGAGGAAAATCTTCATCATTCTCATTAGTACCTTGAAAATCCTCACTTGGAGAAAAATCATCATCATCATCAACATTCTTGGCTTTAAATTTCCCACTCATGAAAGAGTGTCTACCATTGGCATAATCATCTTCACTACTTTTAAAATACCCACTTGAGGGAAATTCTTCATCATCCTCATTAGTGCCTTGAAAATCCTCACTTGGAGGAAAATCTTCATCATCCTCATCAGTACCTTGAAAATCCTCACTTGGAGGAAAATCATCATCAACATTGTAGCCTTTAAATTCTTCACTTGGAAAAATGTGTCCACCATTGGCATAATCATATTCACTACTTTTACAATATCCATTCAAGAGAAATTCTTCATCATCCTCATTAGTGCCTTGAAAATCCTCATTTCGAGGAAAATATTCATCATCCTCATCAGTACCTTGAAAATCCTCACTTGGAGGAAAATCATCACCATCAACATTGTTGCCTTTAAATTCCCCACTTGGGAAAGAGTGGCATCCATTGACATAATCATCTTCACTACTTTTAAAATCCCCACTAGAGGGAAATTATTCATCATCCTCATTAGTGCCTTGGAAATCCTCACTTGCAGAAAAATATTCATCATCCTCATCAGTACATTGAAAACCCTCACTTTGAAGAAAATCATCATCCCAATTATTTAAATTGTAATCAAAGTCTCCACTTCGACCTAGATTTTGATTATTTTCAATATTATTAAACTGTTGAACAGATTGATCACCATCACATTCCTCCTCTTTATCATTTTCACCTTCAAATTCCTCAGATTTAGTACTTTCTCAATGAATATGTTGAATAACATTGCTTGCACTATGATCAAACTTTTGACTAGGTGAAACATACGACGCCTCATTTACATTACAAGTATTCCCATTGCATTTGTCAATCCCAAAAGAAGAGGTATGTGAACAATTTGTTGATGTCTCAAAAATAAAATCTTTTTTATCTCACGAAGCCATCACTTCTCACTAAGAACATAGAATGATATAAATGTTCACTCTCCCAATGACAATCTTATAACTTGTAGAATGAACTTTTCCCTCCAAAATATTCCCCTCAAAATTTTCCCTCCAAAATCCGTTTTGTTTTGTCTTTTTAAATTGCGTTAAATATTGGACAACATTGGTTAAATAATTTGGAGCAATCTACAAGGGAGAAACATTGAGGAGAATCTAGCATTTCAAAGGTTAGTTATTTTTTAAATTCTTATCATTTACCCAAAAACAAAATATAAGATCATCTTTGAATTATATGAGATTTTTTCATGCAAAAATTACAAAAAAACCCTAATTGTTTTTAGATTTTTTATACTTTTTTTCTAAAGAAATCACAACTTAAAAAAAAAAATTAGACCTTTTTCGAAGAAAACTTAACAAATTTTGTAGGAATTTAAGGGGGGGGGGAAATGGTGTACTTTTTATAAAAAAAAATTATAGTTTTATTGTTTTTTAATAAAAAAATTTATAGTTTTGGCCCATGGTGGTTAGTGGGCATGATGCCCCTCCAGTGGGACCATGACTTGGCCTGTGGGGGTGCTCACGGCGATGTTGGGCATCACCCCACCCCCCCCCACCCCCCACGGCCAAGTCACTATCGCCATGGGACCATGATTTGGCCGTGGGGGGGCTGGGGCAATATCGAGGACCATGACTTCGCCGCGGGGGGCCTAGGGCGATGCCAAGTCACGATCCCGGTAGTCTATCGACCGAGGGTGTTGCAAGGGCGATGTACGGCATCGCCCCATGCCCTGTATGCCAAGTCTTGGCCACCAAGGGACCAGGACTTGGCCTATGGGGAGATGGGGCGATGCCCGACATCTTCTCTAGCGCCCCCATAGGCCAAGACTTGGTCTCGAAATCGCCCCTATAACCCCACGGGTCAACTAATTTTTTAATTTTTTAATCTTTTTTTAAGTTGAAATCTTATAGTCTATGATTTTTAATTTATTTATTATAATGTAAACATTTCCCATCATTATTATAAAGACGTAATTTATTTTTTAATTTTTCATATAGGAAAAATGTCAGGAAAGAAAATATATATGAATGTATCTGGATCACAACCTGCAATAATGGCATCCAAAATTGCAACTGGGGCCTTCATGAATGCTAGGCAACAAATTAATAGCACATTTGTTCAAGGTCCAACACTTGAGTTGTCAAGGGAAATGAAGAATGTTAGAGTGGAAATTCGTGGAAGGTGAAAACAAAATGGAATATTCTTGGTTTGTTAAAGACAAACAAGGAAACAATGGAGAACATCCATATTTGTATTGTGTCGAGTTTGAACATGTGCAAGGAAATTATCAACCACTCGGCTTGTTACGAGATATATGTTTGGTGTCAGACACATATATTGTTTATGCACTCTTGTAACAAGCCATGACTTATATCAAGATTAGATATTGTTTCAAATTGAGCAATTATAACAGGGGTGAATGTTTTATAGAATTATGTGCATATATCGTTTAATACATTGAGAAAGGCATTTTAAGTTTGTTTATTTTTATTTTTGTATCGTGTATTATTTTTAGTATAATGTTAATTTTTTAATTTTATTTAACATGGAAATGTTATATTTTATTTTTACAAGATTTTGGTATGTGACTTTCATATATGTTAGTGGGGATTTACTCTACAAAGAAAAATATCATGGAAGTCTTCAATGTCTTTCATATCGATAAGGCGGAAGAAGGAAGCAAAAAGAAACAAAAGGTAACAGAGGTTGAAGCTACAAGAGTAGACAGACAAGAACATGAAAGAAGAAAGAAAAGTCCTCATTGTAGTAATCCTAAAAAGGTTACATTTGAAGATGAGGAAACTCCAAATTAAGATTTTGTTGAGATTAGTCCCAATAAGGTTATCACTCCTTCTTGCAAGAAGAATAAACAAGAGAAACGCAAAAGAGTGATGCATGGGGATGATTCCATTCCTATTGATTACGAAGAAATAGTTGATTTAGATGAAACCCATTTAAATCATAAGAGGAGGAAATCAAATGTTGTTGATGATGAAGAAGTCATCATTATCTCTAAATATTATAATGAAAGTCCTAAAGGTAGCAGAGAAATAATAACACCAGGTGTTGATCTAGAGAATGATATTATAAAAACAACACAAAATGTCATTCGAAATAGATTGAGGACGACCAACTTAGTTGATGATGGCCATACATTTCAGTTGAATGTGAAGCAACTTTATAAACCCATAGAAGGGTAAGAAAAATATCAAATTAGAAAACCACATCACTTACATATTCACAATTTGAAAGCATTGATTATGTACAATTCATATGCACATGTGGTTGACTACCTAGTTCTTGTTGACCCAATGGAAGTTCCTAGTAGGGATGAATTTGATAAATCAAAATGTTTTGACTATAAATATTATGTGATTAAAGGAAATCATTCTATAGAGGCAATAAAATAATTGACGCAAGAATATCCCAATAACCCTCTTTTTGAGACAGTCAAATGTATAATTTATGTTGGTTTAATAGATGTAAAAGCAAAATTATCGGCATGGGATCATAACACATATAATGAGTACATGATGTCCATGAATTTCATTCAAAGAGTGAGATTTATCCATAATGGGTTTTTCTAAAATATGTGGTGAGGAGAGATCAAATGTTGATGCAAAGTTTCAAAAGCAATGTTGTATGGCAATAGGCTTCCCAATTGATGAGGAAAATGCAAAAGAAAAAAAATCGCAAAGAAAGTGATCCATTCAAAGCTGTCGATAGTTATTTTCAATTGGGATTTAGAACTGAATAGGTATGAGATTTGGTAGATGAGATCTTCAACCTATGGGAAAATATTGGTATAAAAAATCGGAGAGTTAAGAAGGCTAAACCCTTAATATGTATCACAAGTAAGACAGGTCCTAAAACCAAGAATCTACCAAAAAATATGACTATAACACCTTTGAGAACGATACAAGGAGTGAAGGATGAGAAACTTGACATAGCTATATTATCATGTGTAAGGTCGCATGAATTATCAATGGAAGAAATGTGTGATGAATTTAAAAAGTAAGTTTGTTGAGTTATTTTTATTTAGGTTAGGATTAGAAAATCATTTTTTCTAGTTTAACATATCAATGTTCTAACTATTTTATTATATATATAATAATACCATTATTTATTTTATTTATTTAGTCACAAGGTGTATATGAGAATACAAGAGGAAATGGTTAAGATGTTGAATGAAGAGAGTTGGGATGATGTTAGACTCAACTATCCAAATTCAAGCTCTAAAGCAGCATTGAAACAATTTTTTGGTGCATTCAAAAAGGTATGTTGATTTATTACATTCATATTATTCGTTTGTAGGTTAATTTATTTCTATTTTATATGTTATAGATATATAGCTATATGTTTGTTTCATTAAAGATGTCAAAGAATAATGCAGATGGGGTACCTTAAACCTTCAAAAGTTTTATTCAAAAAGCCAAGTTTGAAAGAGAAAGAAGGAGATGTGCTCGAAATGTTGAACTTGATGACACCCCTAATCACTACATTTAAAATGGGCTCAAAACTATTCAGTATAAAGTTATATTAGGTGATTGTAAAAAAATTGCAAATAGTGTTCCTAAAAAATAATACTCCCTAGTTATTGTGGATATCCCCCATGGTTATAATATTCAAAACATTGGATATGATAGTGAACATTATACTTACCAAGCTTTCAATAAAGTGGTTATGAGATTTATAGAAGTCACAACATCACCATTTTGGAGATTTATGGTTTTTCATTCAGACACACAACAAGTATTGGTACAATCAAGCTTCAAGGGAAAAGAAAAGACAAGGATGCAGCTTTTTTGGTAAGATATTGAAAGTGTATATTTAGTGATTAAGATTAGAAATCAATTTTATTAATTCACAAGTTAATTGAATTTGCACTTATTTATGTTACATGCACAAGCCTAATATTCAGAGCTCCAATAGAGAACCATTTACACGTGATATTGAGAGCATACATCTTGCAAGCTGGAAAAAGACGATTCTTATAATTCTATTCTTCTCAATGTAAAGGATGGAGGGAAGCCTAGTAGTTTACTGGTTTACAATGTTGTGGTTAGAAAACTAACATATGAGGAAAAGGATTTGAAATGAGAGATTGTTAACATTTATCAAAATCCACAAGCACTAATTAATTATTGTTGGCATGTTTACAAGAAGAGTGTGCTTTTCATTGATGGCAAGAAAAGCAGCAATGAGGAACGCATCAATGATGGCAAATAGGGAAAGCATAAGTTCAGAAGAAGAAGCGAATAGTATGAAAATCAAAGCTCAGGAGGAATAGCGTGAGTGTGCAGAGATCAAAGCTCGGAAAGAACCGTAAGCTTGGGAGGAAAAGAGAATAGTATGCAGAGACGATAAATCTCATAAGAGATAGCAGTTTCCAGAAGCACAGACAAGGTCCAAGTCATCAAGACTTGCAGAAGGATCAAATATAGAGGCCTTCGACACTTAGAAATTCTTCCAAGTTGGGAGGAAGCGTAATCTCAGGAGGAGGAGTGACAGTGGTCTTCGGATCAGTGTCCAGTCAGGAGGAGCGCGCAGAAAGATTGAGTCGTCGATCTGAGAACATTATCGATGAACAACGTTTAGTTCGGGTCTAAAGCTGCTAGGAGTTTACACTCAGGAAAGATTGAGATTTGAAATCCCCGGAATGTGAAGTTTCGTCAGTCATCGGATCAATTTCAGTTGGAAGGACAGGATAAGCTAGAAAAGCTGCACCACAGAAAGATTGAGTCATTGATCTAAGATCCTGATCGAACGAACAACATTCACTTCAGATATAAAGATGCGAGGAGGTTACACTCCTTAAAGTTTGAGATTTGAAATCCCCAGAATGTGAAGTTTCGTCAGCAGTCGGATCAATTTCGAGTGGAAGGATAGGATAATCTAGCAAAGTTGCATCGCAAAAAGATCGAGTCGTCGATCCAAGATCCTGATCAAACGAATAGCATTCACTTCGGATATAGAGATGCGAGGAGGTTACACTCCTGAAAGTTTGAGATTTGAAAAACCTAAAGCCCGAAAATCTGAAATGAATAAGGACCGTCAGATCTAGAGATCACACAATGACCATTAGATCAGGGAGATCTACGTCATCAGATTACGTCAGCAAATATCATCCTCAAGGACATGTGGCAGACCACGTCAGCAAGGACACATGGTAGTCCACGTCAACAAGGACACGTGGCAGACCACATCAGCAAGGACACGTGGCGCAATCAGATAATGACAAGAGTCAAGTTGATTCGGCATTTCAGGTACGTGGAAATCATAAATCTGAGTGACACGTGGCAGCTACTCGGCTCATGACACATCATCGAGTGACGCAAGAGTTATGTCACTCTGAGAGTGTTGCTTCGAGCGTTTTACCACCAGTACTCGCCCAAATACCCGAAGTCCTGAATGCCGAAGACCCGGAGTGGATACGAGTCGTCCGATCTGAATATCACTTCGGGTGTATTCTCGATCGTTGATCGTGTAGCAGGATAAGTGTCAACGGATCGTGAAATCTGGGCGAAACTTCTCCAGGAAAATGCAAAGGAGAAATATTTGAGATTGTCAAAGGCAAAAGTCCTGGAGCGGAGGATACTCATTTGATTAAAGAGGAAATGCGTCAGTAGATTGTAATCTCTGAGAAAAAGCGAAGGAGAAAGGTTTGAGATTGTCGAAGTGCCAAAGTCCCAAAGTGAACGAGGATTGTTGATTCGAGGAGGACACATTGCAAGAATCTATGGACTCCAGCTAAAAGCATTATGAACAAGCGGAGGTTGAGAATTGAAATCTCTGAAGTCCGGAGACCCAAAGGAGATCTTGACCGTTGATCCGAGAGGGACACGCGTCGTTGGATCGTGGACTCCAGGTGAAATGGTCCAAGAGCAAACGAGAATTTGAGAATTGAAAGTCTTGAAGGCCGAACTCACGTAGGAGATCCTGATCATAGATTAAGGAGGATAGATGTCAGCAGATCTTCCATTCCGGAATATATCCAGTCAGCAACAACATGGTTTAAGATTTGAAACTCTCAGAGCTCGGATCATGAAGGAAACCTCAGTCGTTGATGGAGGAAGGAGAGATCTGGTCTGCAGACTTGAGAGGATAGATATGAATCATCCGTTCAGGAGCACCGTCAATATTGGAAATCAATGGTCATGCTCCTTTGTAAGGCCATAACATGCTCGGGCCTTAATCTTTCATGAGTAGACCGCAATTGAAACCATAGTTTTGGAGAAAGGATGCATGGAGGCTCGTAGTGAATTATAGGGAAAAAAGCAGGTTGTCCTCAAACCACCTATAGACCTGCCTGCAATTGCGTGGTCACATGAACTCATCGCCCAAGGTCATATCTAGGGAAGAGCTAGCACATCGCTAAGCTCCACTTTGGAGTTCGGGAGATCGGGAGTTGGGAGAGTCAGGGTGACTCACGACAGATGACCCGAAACGCAAAGTCTCGAAGTGATTAGCCCCAGGTCATAGCCAGCGGTCATGAGAAGGAAGGGGTTTAGGAGACAAAGGAGCCAAAATCGGTTGACTATAAATTACAAAGAGGACGAAGAATTGTGACTGACAGAGAAACAAAGGATTCTCAGGATAACTTGTAGAGAAGCCAAAGAAACTTGAATAATGGCCAGAGAATATGAAGAGTTTGTATGATGATCAAGTAGATGACTCAACATTAGAAATACATGCAGAATAGAGAAGTGAAGGCATTCTGCTAGTTAGCCATGTAGTCGTGAAGAAGAGACGGAGTGAACAATATGTAGGGCAGAACAGTGATGTAGTGAAGAGCATGCAGAGGCATAGCGCATAGGATGTAGTTGGTGCACAGAGAATATAGAAATGCATAACATAGAAGAGATGTTGTTGTTGTTGAGTGTGTTTCATGCGGGTAGAAGCATGTTGTGTGCAAGAGTTGAAGCGCACAGAAGAGGCATGGTGCATAGAATGGAAAGGAGACATAGAGCATAAAGCACAGAAGAAGAAAGGAATAGAAACGCATATCTGAGAGAAGAACAGAAAGTGCAGTGGACGTGAGGAGAGAGACACATATGCAGGCAGAGCAGAGCAGTGTAGCAGAACAGTGATGAGACTCGTAAGCCATAGATAAATGTTGTATCATTGTGATAAATTCAAGAAAGAAAAGATTTATATTTCAGGGTGGTAGGGAGGTGCTAGGGAGGATTGTTTTCCTGAGAGTTTCAAGTGGGTACTTGAACACGGGGAGTTGTAGCTTCCATCTGATTGCAGCCAGAAAAACTAGGGTGGCAGGGTGGTGCAAGGGAGAACTATTGTTCTTTGTTATACAAGTCGGTGCTTGTGTGACTGGAAGTTGTTGCTTCCATCCAGTTGGTGCTGGAACATTTAGGGAGTTGGTGCTTCCTTATAGTGGGTGCTAGAGAAACCATGGAGTTGGTGCTTCCTTCTAGTGGGTGCTAGAGAAACCAGAGAGTTGGTGCTCTCAGCAAGTTGCAGCTTGCAAAATAGAGGTGGTAGCCTCACAATGATTTGGTTCTCATAAGAATGATAATGTACAAAAAATAAATATTACTTATCATATCAAGAAGAAGAGGTTTTTCCCTTTATGGGTTTCCTCAGGAAATATCCGTCTCTGTATATTTCATGTGTGTGATTGATGTTGAATACTCTATTGCTTACCTCCCTGCTTTATTGTGATTGTGATTGAGTGCTTTGTAAAGAGTTTAAAATAAGAATAATTGTTTAAGCACGGTAACAACCGATTCACCCCCCTCTCTCAGTTGTCCAACAATTGGTATCAGAGCAAGTTCCCTTTATTTAAGGGTAGATCCTAGAGCTTAAACATGACTATCTATGGAGGAACTTGAACCAATAAGGCCCCCATGTTCAATGGAACAAACTTTGGCTTCTGGAAAGTTAGGATGAGAACCTACATAATGGATTTAGGTGCATTTGTCTGGGATGTGGTAGAGACTGGTTATGTAAAGCCAGTTGTACTAGCTAATAAAGATGAAAAGCTAGAATTCAACTTCAACGCTAAGGCTATGAATGTTATTCTGAGTGGGATTGAAGAAGCAGAATTTGTAAAAGTTGTGCACTTAGAATTGCCAAAGCAATGTGGGACAAACTCATTACCAATTATGAAGGTAATGAGAAGGTAAAGAATGCCAAGCTTCAAACCTACAGATTAAAATTTGAACAACTAAAGATGAATGAGGATGAGACCGTTAATAAATTTTTCTTAAGAGTTGAGGAGCTTGTGAATTGCATGAAAGGTCTTGGTGAGAAGGTTGAAGACGTATTATTAGTTCAGAAGATCTTAAGATCTCTGCCTGATAGATTCAATCCAAAATTTTATGCAATAGAAGAACTGAATGATCTTAAGACTCTGTCTATTGATCACCTCCTAGGAACTCTAACTTCTTATGAAATCAGGATTAGTAAAGATAAATCTACCACTAGAGAAGCATCATTTAAAGCATATAAGAATGGGGATTATGAGCCTGATGAAATCGAAGCAAAATTTGTGAGAAGACTAAAGAAAGGATCAAGAAAGTACCAAGGCAAGTTTCCCTTCAAGTGTTTTAACTATGGAAAGATAGGTCACTTTGCATCTAAGTGTCCACACAAGCAGAAGGACCTGGACTCTGGAGAAGAAGAGAAGTACAAATACAAGAGATTTGGTAAAGAGAAAAGTTTATGTGTAAACAATGATGACTCTTCAGAAGACACAGATAGTGACTCTTCCTATGAATATAAGGTTAATGACTCTGTGCTTATGGCCAAAGAGGATTATGATAATGAAAGCATGAGAAGTAATGTCAATATTGAAGAAGTTGTGGATGACTTGGAAGGAGAGTTGATCAATTCTTTAGAAGAGCTTGACAGACTCAGACTTAAGAAGAGAAAACAAAAATAGTTGTTGATGCAGTTTGAAAAGAATGGTAAAGAACCAAGTGAAGACTTTGTTTTTCTAAAAGTGGAATTAGAAGAGGCAAAGAAAATAGAATACATTCTGAAATAGAAGTTATCAAAGAAGAATACAAGATGTGAAGCCTTGGAAGAAGAGGCAGTAAAAACCAGAAAAGAGATGGAGAAGTTTAAAGCATTGTATGTCCAAAATATTCCAAGCATTAAAGCCTTAGAAGGATTAGCCATCATTCTGAATCAGCAAAGGAATCCAAAGTTGAAAACTGGTTTGGGTTATGAAGAGGGATCAAGTATTGGTCAGCCAAGCAACAAAGAATCCATCAAGTTTGTTAAATCTACA
The DNA here is from genome assembly GCA_009831015.1 of Picea engelmannii. Classification (NCBI taxonomy): domain Eukaryota; kingdom Viridiplantae; phylum Streptophyta; class Pinopsida; order Pinales; family Pinaceae; genus Picea; species Picea engelmannii. Next base: position 263,973 of record ML802462.1, read on the forward strand.
ACCAATGACAACAACAAACCTGCAGAAACAAAGGAAGATAAGCAGCCACCCAGGAGGAGTAAAGAAAAAGGTGCCAAAACTGAATCTGTAGAACAAAGAAACAATACACCCTCTTCTCAAGGAAATCATCAACATGGAAGAAATCAAATTTCTCAAAGAAGACAACCATTTTCCAGATACAAAGATTTTTTCTATGGATATTGTTTCTATTGTTCTAACTTTGGCCACAAAGTTGTAAATTGTTCCTTAAGATTTACACATGAGAGATCAAGACACCCAAGGAATAAATATCTGCCACAACAGAGAATGAGACAGCCAAGTAACAAACAACCCCATATTGCAATTTTTCAAATTAAGTTTAGAGACATGAAACTGAGGAGGTCAAGAAATAATAAACAGTCAATGAGTAGACAACGTTGCAACAATCACTTTGACTTATTGAACAATGAGATTGAATTCTATAACTGTCATAACTTCGACCACAAAGATGCAAACTACATCTGAAGAATTACAAAGAAGATCCAAGGATAAAGCTCTTAGCTAGAAAGGCCAGCACATGGAAAAAGAAAGATAGTGAAAAATGTGGTCTAGTACTTTCAAGTCAAAAACAAAAGGACTCCTGGAATATAGACAGTGGATGTTCCAAGAACATGACTGGAGAAAAGGATAAGCTTCTGCCTATAAGTAAAAGCAAAACAGGAAATGTGATCTTTGAAAATGATGACCCAGGTAAAATCAACGGTAAAGGGATAGTGAGTTTGAGTAATGGCAAAGGAGATACTCAGGATGTTCTGCTTGTAGATGGTCTGAAACATAATTTGCTCAGTATAAGTCAAATGTGTGATAGAGGTTGTCAAGAGGTGTTCACGTCCAAATATTGTAAGGTAAAAAATGTAAACTCGGGACAAGTGGTGGCTAAAGGCATAAGGACAGATAATGATGTTGATATTGAATCCTCCCATGCAAGAAAAGAAGAAGTAGAAGAAGAATCGTGTCATAAGCTAGAAGTAGAAGTTGTGAATATTAGAAAGAAGTTTGAGAAGTCAAACACCCAAATCAAGCTCTTGAACAATTCCATGATCCTGGCTGAGATCTTGGATAGTCATAGATCACCAAATGACAAATCTGGTCTTGGATACAACAAGGAAGAAATCAGTACTCCTAAGAACCCTGATGCAAGTCCTTCATTTGTAAAAAGGGAAAGCAGGTATGAGAGTGTTTGTAATGGTTTTTTCTTGTGATGAATATGGTCATAAAGACCTTGGATTGTAGGCATCATGGAAGAAAAATGAAGTTGTTGTAATAGAAGATCAGAGAAGAGTGACATGGGGAGTCATTCATCTATGACAAGAAAAGGTTGATGAAGGAGTCCTAGTAAGAGAGGTGAGCAATATTGAGTCTGCTACAGAGGACACAGTTGAATATGAAGATGAATAGGTCCAAGAATCAGAAGGAGAATACTATGAGTTAGATACAAATACCCTGCAGGACTTAAATAAGAGAATCCATCCTATCAGGGGGAGTTTGTGTTGGTTGAATATCTGGTACCTCTGAAAGGTACTGCAACAGCTCAAGGGGAGCATGTTTTCTTTGACATTGATGTCAAAGGGGGAGAAAATGTATGGTCTAGATGCTACAGTTGGAGGTCTAAGTAGAATAGTGCAGTCCTTCAGGGTTTCTATCAATGCCAAAGGGGGGGATTTTTGGCATGTTTACAGGCAGAGTGTGTTTTTCATTGATGGAAAGAACAACAACGATGATGGTATATTTACAGGAAAGAAAAGTAGCAATGAGGAAAGCAACAATAATGGAAAACAGGGAAAGAATAAGTTCAGAAGAAGAAGTGAACAGTATGAAAATCAAATCTCAGCAGGAATAGCGTGAGTATGCAGAGATCAAAGCTCGAAAAGAAGCGTAAGCTCGGGAGGAGAAGTGAATAGTATGTAGAGACGAGAAAGCTCAGAAGTGATAGCAGTTTCCACAAGTGCAGATGAGGTCCAAGTCATCGGGACTCGTAGAAGGATCAAAGGTCGAGGCCTTTGACACTTAGACATTCTTCCAAGTCGGGAGGAAGCGTAAGCTCAGGAGGAGGAGCGACAGTGGTCATCGGATCAGTGTCTAGTCAGGAGGAGCGCGCAGAAAGATCGAGTCATCGATATGAGAACATGATTGACAAACAACGTTTAGTTCGGGTCTAAATATGCTAGCAGTTTACACTCAGGAAAGTTTGAGATTTTAAATCCCCAGAATGCGAAGTTTCGTCAACCGTCGAATCAATTTCAAGTGGAAGTACAAGATAAGGTAGCAAAGATGCACCGCATAAAGATCGAGTCGTCGATCTAAGATCCTGATCGAATGAACAACATTCACTTCGAATATAAAGATGTGAGGAGGTTACGATCCTGAAAGTTTGAGATTTGAAATACCCGTAATGTAAAGTTTCATCAGCTGTCGGATCAATTTTGAGTGGAAGGACGGGATAATCTAGCAAATTTTCATCGCAGAAAGATCGAGTCGTCGATCCAATATCCTAATCAAATGAACAACATTCACTTCGGATATAGAGATGCGAGGAGGTTACGCTCCTGAAATTTTGAGATTTGAAAAACCAGAAACCCAAAAATCCGAAATGAATAAGGACTGTCAAATCTGGAGATCAGACAATGACCATTAGATCAGGAAGATCTACATCAGCAGATTACATCAGCAAATGTCGTCCTCAAGGACATGTGGCAGACCACATCAGCAAGGACATGTGGCAGACCACATCAGCAAGGACACGTGGCAGACAATGTCATCAAGGACACATGGCGCAATCAGACAATGACAAGTGTCAAGTTGATTCGGCATTTCAGGTACGTGGAAATCAAAAATATGAGTGACACGTGGCAGTTTCTCAGCTCGTGACACATCATCGAGTGATGCAAGAGTTACATCACTTCAGGAGTTTTGCTTCAGGAGTCTTACCACCAGTTGTTATAGGATAAATCGGTAAATGCGGACATAAACTAATCTCCCTAGATCCACCTAGATCTAGAACAAAACAAGACAGAACATGGCGCTTTCCCTAGGCTCTAAACATCGAATTTACTACCAAACAAAAGACAAGAGACATACCTTTAAGTGTCGCTTCCTTATTTCTTTGTTGTTACTGTTTTGCTCCAGTGCTCTTGTGATACTAATCCTGCAGTGAGACATAAACCAACCAAAGTGAAAGTTGTATAAGTATATTCAATGACAACCGATGCATATGATCAAGGAATTATGCAATAAAATAAAGATAATTCTATGGGAAAGAAGCATGCCACTGTATTATATTAAATAATAGGAAGAGAGATTACAACCAAATGCCTTGATGTCGTAAGGTTCCTTCCAACGATTCCTTTCTTCCCACACACTTCTTGCTCCAAGGATTCTGAGACCATGGATCTGATAGCTACTCATAATCTATCTTGACAAAGCAAAGCTCAAAGCCAATCTAACCAAGCTAACAATCTCAAGCCAAATTCAACTAACTTTCTCCATGAGAGCTCCTCTCCTTTTATAAGTTGAAGAGGATAAGGTGAGGAGGTTAGGATGATCCCACT
>ML802462.1:267609-282824 GCA_009831015.1 Picea engelmannii
ATAATAATACCATTATTTATTTTATTTATTTAGTCACAAGGTGTATATGAGATTACAAGAGGAAATGGTTAAGATGTTGAATGAAGAGAGTTGGGATAATGTTAGATTCAACTATCCAAATTCAAGCTCTAGAGCAGCATTGAAACAATTTTTTGGTGCATTCAAAAAGGTATGTTGATTTATTACATTCATATTATTCGTTTGTAGGTTAATTTATTTCTATTTTATCAGTTATAGATATATAGCTATATGTTTGTTTCATTAAAGATGTCAAAGAATAATGCAGATGGGGTACCTTAAACCTTCTTTGTTTCAGTTTGAAAGAGAAAGAAGGAGACGTGCTCGAAATGTTGAACTTGATGACACCCCTGATCACTACATTTAAAATGGGCTCAAAACTATTCAGTATAAATTTATATTAGGTGATTGTGAAAAAATTGCAAATAGTGTTCCTAAAAAAGAATACTCCCTAGTTATTGTGGATATCCCCCATGGTTATAATATTCAAAACATTGGATATGATAGTGAGCATTATACTTACCAAGCTTTCAATAAAGTGGTTATGAGATTTATGGAAGTCACAACATCGCCATTTTGGAGATTTATGGTTTTTCATTCAGACACACAACAAGTATTGGTACAATCAAGCTTCAAGGGAAAAGAAAAGACAAGGATGTAGCTTTTTTGGTAAGATATTGAAAGTGTATATTTAGTGATTAAGATTAGAAATCAATTTTATTAATTCACAAGTTAATTGAATTTGCACTTATTTATGTTACATCCACAAGAATAATATTCAGAGCTCCAATAGAGAACCATTTACACATGATATTGAGAGCATACATCTTGCAAGCTAGAAAAAGACGATTCTTATAATTCTATTCTTCTCAATGTAAAGGATGGAGGGAAGCCTAGTAGTTTACTGGTTTACAATGTTGTGGTTAGAAAACTAACATATGAGGATAAGGATTTGAAATGAGAGATTGTTAACATTTATCAAAAGCCACAAGCACTAATTAATTATTGTTGGCATGTTTACATGAAGAGTGTGCTTTTCATTGATGGCAAGAAAAGCAGCAATGAGGAACGCATCAATGATGGCAAATAGGGAAAGCATAAGTTCAGAAGAAGAAGAGAACAGTATGAAAATCAAATCTCGAGAGGAATAGCGTGAGTGTGCAAAGATCAAAGCTCGGAAAGAAGCGTAAGCTCGGGAGGAGAAGCGAACAGTATGCAGAGACAATAAATATCAGAAGAGATAGCAGTTTCCAGAAGCACGGACAAGGTCCAAGTCATCAAGACTCACAGAAGGATCAAAGATAGAGGCCTTCAACACTTAGAAATTCTTTCAAGTTGGGAGGAAGCGTAATCTCAGGAGGAGGAGTGACAATGGTCGTCGGATCAGTGTCCAGTCAGGAGGAGCACGCAGAAATATTGAGCCGTCGATCTGAGAACATTATCGATGAACAATGTTTAGTTCAGGTCTAAAGATGCGAGGAGTTTACACTCAGGAAAGATTGAGATTTGAAATCCCCGGAATGTGAAGTTTCGTTAGTCGTCGGATCAATTTCAATTGGAAGGACAAGATAAGCTAGAAAAGTTGCACCACAGAAAGATTGAGTCGTTGATCTAAGATCTTGATCGAACGAACAACATTCACTTCAGATATAAAGATGTGAGGAGGTTACACTCCTGAAAGTTTGAGATTTGAAATCCCCAGAATACGAAGTTTCGTCAGCGGTCGGATCAATTCCGAGTGGAAGGACAGGATAAGCTAGTAAAGTTGCATCGCAGAAAGATCGAGTCGTCGATCCAAGATCCTGATCAAATGAACAACATTCACTTTGGATATAGAGATTCGAGGAGGTTACGCTCCTTAAAGTTTGAGATTTGAAAAACCCGAAGCCCGGAAATCTGAAATGAATAAGGACCGTCAGATCTAGAGATCACACAATGACCATTAGATCAGGGAGATCTACGTCATCAGATTACGTCAGCAAATATCGTCCTCAAGGACATGTGGCAGACCACGTCAGCAAGGACACATGGCAGCCCACATCAACAAGGACATGTGGTAGACCATGTCAGCAAGGACACGTGGCGCAATCAGACAATGACAAGAGTCAAGTTGATTCATCATTTCAGGTACGTGGAAATCATAAATCCGAGTGATTCGACATTTCAGGTACGTGGAAATCATAAATCCAAGTTTGAAAGAGAAAGAAGGAGACGTGCTCGAAATGTTGAACTTGATGACACCCCTGATCACTACATTTAAAATGGGCTCAAAACTATTCAGTATAAAGTTATATTAGGTGATTGTGAAAAAATTGCAAATAGTGTTCCTAAAAAAGAATACTCCCTAGTTATTGTGGATATCCCCCATGGTTATAATATTCAAAACATTGGATATGATAGTGAGCATTATACTTACCAAGCTTTCAATAAAGTGGTTATGAGATTTATGGAATTCACAACATCACCATTCTGGAGATTTATGGTTTTTCATTCATACACACAACAAGTATTGGTACAATCAAGCTTCAAGGGAAAAGAAAAGACAAGGATGCAGCTTTTTTGGTAAGATATTGAAAGTGTATATTTAGTGATTAAGATTAGAAATCAATTTTATTAATTCACAATTTAATTGAATTTGCACTTATTCATGTTACATGCACAAGCCTAATATTCAGAGCTCCAATAGAGAACCATTTACACATGATATTGAGAGCATACATCTTGCAAGCTGGAAAAAGACGATTCTTATAATTCTATTCTTCTCAATGTAAAGGATGGAGGGAAGCCTAGTAGTTTATTGGTTTACAATGTTGTGGTTAGAAAACTAACATATGAGGAAAAGAATTTGAAATGAGAGATTGTTAACATTTATCAAAATCCACAAGCACTAATTAATTATTGTTGGCATGTTTACAGGAAGAGTGTGCTTTTCATTGATGGAAAGAAAAGCATAAATGAGGAACGCATCAATGATGGAAAATAGTAAAAGCATAAGTTCAGAAGAAGAAGCGAACAGTATGAAAATCAAAGCTTAGGAGGAATAGCGTGAGTGTGCAGGGATCAAAGCTCGGAAAGAAGCGTAATCTCGGGAGGAGAAGCGAACAGTATGCAGAGACGATAAATCTCAGAAGAGATAGCAGTTTCCAAAAGCACAGACAAGGTCCAAGTCATCAAGACTCGCAGAAGGATCAAAGATAGAGGCCTTCGACACTTAGAAATTCTTCCAAGTTGGGAGGAAGCGTAATCTCAGGAGGAGTGATAGTGGTCGTTGGATCAGTGTCCAGTCAGGAGGAGCGCGCAGAAAGATTGAGCCGTTGATCTGAGAACATTATCGATGAACAACGTTTAGTTTGGGTCTAAAGATGCGAGGATTTTACACTCAGGAAAGATTGAGATTTGAAATCCCCGAAATGTGAAGTTTCGTCAGTCGTCGGATCAATTTCAATTAGAAGGATAGGATAAGCTAGAAAAGTTGCACCACAGAAAGATTGAGTCATTGATCTAAGATCTTGATCGAATGAACAACATTCACTTCAGATATAAAGATGCGAGGAGGTTACACTCCTGAAAGTTTGAGATTTGAAATCCCTAGAATGTGAAGTTTCGTCAGCGGTTGGATCAATTTCGAGTGGAAGGACAGGATAAGCTAGCAAAGTTGCATCGCAGAAAGATCGAGTCATCGATCCAAGATCCTGATCAAACTAACAACATTCACTTCGGATATAGAGATGCAAGGAGGTTACGCTCCTGAAAGTTTGAGATTTGAAAAACTCGAAGCCCGGAAATCCGAAATGAATAAGGACCGTCAGATCTGGAGATCACACAACGACCATTAGATCAGGGAGATCTACGTCAGCAAATATTGTCCTCAAGGACATGTGGCAGACCACGTCAGCAAGGACACATGGCAGACCACGTCAACAAGGACACATGGCAGAGAGAAATATTTGAGATTGTCGAAGGCCGAAGTCCTGGAGCGGAGGATACTCGTTTGATTAAAGAGGAAACACGTCAATAGATTGTCATCTCCGAGAAAAAGCAAATGAGAAAGGTTTGAGATTGTCAAAGTGTCGAAGTCCCAAAGTGAACGACGATCGTTGATTCAAGGAGGACACATTGCAGGAATCTGTGGACTCCAGCTAAAAGAATTATGAACAAGCGGAGGTTGAGAATTGAAATCTCCGAAGTCCGGAGACCCAAAGGAGATATTAATCGTTGATCCGAGAGGGACACGCGTCATTGGATAGTGGACTCCGGGTGAAATTCTCCAGGATAAAATGAGAATTTGAGAATTGAAAGTCCCGAAGGCCGAACTCACGGAGGAGATCCTATTCATAGTTTAAGGAGGACAAATGTCAGCAAATCTTCCATTTCGGAAGATATCCAGTCAGCAACAACAGGGTTTGAGATTTGAAACTCCCAGAGCCTGGATCATGAAGGAAACCTCAGTCATTGATGGAGGAAGGAGAGATATGGTCTGCGGACTTGAGAGGACAGATCTAAATCATCCGTTCAGGAGAACCGTCAATATTGGAGATCAATGGTCGTGCTCCTTTGCAAGGCTAGAACATGCTCGGGCCTTAATCTTTCATGAGAAGACCACAATTGAAACCACAGTTTTGGAGAAAGGATGCATGGAGGCTCGTAGTGAATTGCAGGGAAAAAAGTGGGTTGTTCTCAAACCGCCTATAGACTTGCCTTCAATTGCGTGGTCACATGAACTCATCGCCCAAGTTCATATCTAGGGAAGAGCTAGCACATCGCTAAGCTCCACTTTGGAGTTCGGGAGATCGGGAGTTGGGAGAGTCGGGTTGACTCATAATAGATGACCCGAAACGCGAAGTCCCGAAGTGATTAGCCAGGGGTCACAACCAGTGGTCATGAGAAGGAAGGGGCTTAGGAGACAAAGGAGCCAAAACTGGTTGACTGTAACTTCCAAAGAGGACGAAGAATTGTGACTGACAGAGAAACAAAGGATTCTTAGGATAACTTATAGAGAAGCCAAAGAAACTTGAATAACGGCCAGAGAAGATGAAGAGTTTGTATCATGATCAAGTAGATGACTCAACGTTAGAAATACATGCAGAACAGAGAAGTGAAGGAATTTTGCTAGTTAGCCATGCAGTCGTGAAGAAGAGACGGAGTGAACAACCTGTAGGGAAGAACAGTGATGTAGTGAAGAGCATGCAGAGGCATAGCACGTAGGATGTAGTTGGTGCACAGAGAATATAGAAATGCAGAACAGAGAAGAGATGTTGTTGTTGTTGAGTGTGTTTCATGCGAGTAGAAGCATGTTGTGTGCAGGAGTTGAAGTGCACAGAAGAGGCATGGTGCATAGAATGGAAAGGAGACATAGAGCATAAAGTGCAGAAGAAGAAAGGAATAGAAATGCATATCTGAGAGAGGAACAGAAAGTGCAGCGGATGTGAGGAGAGAGACACATATGCAGGCAGATCAGAGCAGTGTAGCAGAACAGTGATGAGACTCGTAAGCCATAGATAAATGTTGTATCATTGTGATAAATTCAAGAAAGAAAATATTTATATTTCAGGGTGGTAGGGAGGTGCTAGGGAGGATTGTTTTCCTTAGAGTTTCAAGTGGGTACTTAAACACGGGGAGTTGTAACTTCCATCTGGTTGTAGCCAGAAAAACTAGGGTGGCAGGGTGGTGCAAGGGAGAACTATTGTTCTTTGTTATACAAGTCAGTGCTTGTGTGACTGGAAGTTGTTGCTTCCATCCAGTTGGTGCTGGAACATTTAGGGAGTTGGTGCTTCCTTATAGTGGGTGCTAGAGAAACCATGGAGTTGATGCTTCCTTCTAGTGGGTGCTAGAGAAACCAGAGAGTTGGTGCTCTCAGCAAGTTGCAACTTGCAAAATAGAAGTGGTAGCCTCACAATGAGTTGGTGCTCATAAGAATGATAATGTACAAAAAATAAAGATTACGTATCATATCAAGAAGAAGAGGTTTTTCCCTTTATGGGTTTCCTCAGGAAATATTTGTCTCTGTATATTTCATGTGTGTGATTGATGTTGAATATTTTATTGCTTACCTCCCTGCTTTATTGTGATTGTCATTGAGTGCTTTGTAAAGAGTTTAAAATGAGAATAATTGTTTAATCACGGTAACAACCGATTCACCCCCCCCCCTGTTAGTTGTCCAACAATTGGTATCAGAGCAAGTTCCCTTTATTTAAGGGTAGATCCTAGAGCTTAGACATGACTAGCCATGGAGGAACTTCAACCAATAAGGCCCCCATGTTCAATGGAACAAACTTTGGCTTCTGGAAAGTTAGGATGAGAACCTACATAATGGCTTTAGGTGCATTTGTCTGGGATGTGGTAGAGATTGGTTATGTAAAGCCAGTTGTACTAGCTAATAAAGATGACAAGCTAGAATTCAACTTCAACGCTAAGGCTATGAATGTTATTTTGAGTGGGATTGAAGAAGCAGAATTTGTAAAAGTTATGCACTTAGAATTGCCAAAGCAATGTGGGACAAACTCATTACCAGTTATGAAGGTAATGAGAAGGTAAAGGATGCCAAGCTTCAAACCTATAGATTAAAATTTGAACAACTAAAGATGAATGAGGATGAGACCGTCAATAAATTTTTCTTAAGAGTTGAGGAGCTTGTGAATTGCATGAAAGGTCTTGGTGAGAAGATTGAAGACGTATTATTAGTTCAAAAGATCTTAAGATCTCTACCTGATAGATTCAATCCAAAAGTTTATGCAATAGAAGAACTGAATGATCTTAAGACTCTGTCTATTGATCACCTCCTAGGAACTCTAACTGCTTATGAAATGAGGATTATGTGCCTGATGAAATCGAAGCAAAATTTGTGAGAAGACTAAAGAAAGGATCAGGAAATTACCAAGGCAAGTTTCCCTTCAAGTGTTTTAACTATGGAAATATAGGCCACTTTGCATCTAAGTGTCCACACAAGCAGAAGGACCTGGACTCTGGAGGAGAAGAGAAGTACAAATCCAAGAGATTTGGTAAAAGAAAAGTTTATGTGTAAACAATGATGACTCTTCAAAAGACACATATAGTGACTCTTCCTGTGAATATAAGGTCAATGACTATGTTCTTATGGCCAAAGAGGATTATGATAATGAAAGCATGGGAAGTAATGTCAATATTGAAGAAGTTGTGGCTGACTTGTAAGGAGAGTTGATCAATGCTTTAGAAGAGCTTGACAGACTCAGACTTAAGAAGAGAAAACAAAAATAGTTGTTGATGCAGTTTGAAAAGAATGGTAAAGAACCAAGTGAAGACTTTGTTTTGCTAAAAGTGGAATTAGAAGAGGCAAATAAAATAGAATACATTCTGAAACAAAAGTTATCGGAGAAGAAGACAAGATGTGAAGCCTTGGAAGAAGAGGTAGTAAAAACCAGAAAAGAGATGGAGAAGTTTAAAGCATTGTATGTCCAAAATCTTACGAGCATTAAAGCCTTAGAAGGATTAGCCATCATTCTGAATCAGCAAAGGAATCCAAAGTTGAAAACTGGTTTGGGTTATGAAGATGGATCAAGTATTGGTCAACCAAGCAACAAAGAATCCATCAAGTTTGTCAAATCTACAACCAATGACAATAACAAACCTGCATAAACAAAGGAAGATAAGTAGCCACCCAGGAGGAGTAAAGAAAAAGGTGCCAAAACTGAATCTGTAGAACAAAGAAACAATACACCCTCTGCTCAAGGAAATCATCAACATGGAAGAAATCAAACTGCTCAAAGAAGACAACCATTTTCCAGATACAAAGATTTTTTCTATGGATATTGTTTCTATTGTTCTAACTTTGGCCACAAAGTTGTAAATTGTTCCTTAAGATTTAGACATGAGCAATCAAGAAACCCAAGGAATAAATATCTACCACAACAGAGAATGAGACAGCCAAGTAACAAACAACCACATATTGCAATTTGTCAAATTAAGTTTAGAGACATGCAACTGAGGAGGTCAAGAAATAATAAACAGTCAATGAGTAGAGAACGTTGCAACAATCACTTTGACTTATTGAACAATGAGATTGAATGCTATAACTATCATAACTTTGACCACAAAGCTGCAAACTGCCATCCGAAGAATTATAAAGAAGATCCAAGGATAAAGCTCTTAGCTAGAAAGGCCAGCACATGGAAAAAGAAAGATAGTGAAAAATGTGGTCTAGTACTTTCAAGTCAAAAACAAAAGGACTCTTGGAATATAGACAGTGGATGTTCCAAGAACATGACTGGAGAAAAGGATAAGCTTCTGCCTATAAGTAAAATCAAAACAGGAAATGTGATCTTTGAAAATGATGACCCAGGTAAAATCAACGATAAAGAGATGGTGAGTTTGAGTAATGGCAAAGGAGATTCTCAGGATATTCTGCTTGTAGATGGTCTGAAACATAATTTGCTCAGTATAAGTCAAATGTGTGACAGAGGCTGTCAAGAGGTGTTCACGTCCAAATATTGTAAGGTAAAAAATGTAAACTCGGGACAAGTGGTGGCTAAAGGAATAAGGATAGATAATGATGTTGATATTGAATCCTCCCATGCAAGAAAAGAAGAAGTAGAAGAAGAATCGTGTCATAAGCTGGAAGTAGAAGTTGTGAATATTAGAAAGAAGTTTGAGAAGTCAAACACCCAAATCAAGCTCTCGAACAATTCCATGATCCTGGCTGAGATCTTGGATAGTCATACATCACCAAATGAAAAATCCGGTCTTGGATACAACAAGGAAGAAATCAGTACTCCTAAGAAACCTGATGCAAGTCCTTCATTTGTAAAAAGGGAAACCAGGTATGAGAGTGTTTGTAATGGTTTTTTCTTGTGATGAATATGGTCATAAAGACCTTGGATTGTAGGCATCATGGAAGAAAAATGAAGTTGTTGTAATAGAAGATCATAGAAGAGTGACATGGGGAGTCATTCAGCTATGACAAGAAAAGGTTTATGAAGGAGTCCCAGTAAGAGAGGTGAGCAATATTGAGTCTGCTACAGAGGACACAGTTGAAGCTGAAGATGAATAGGTCCAAGAATCAGAAGGAGAATACTCTGAGTTAAATACAAATACCCTACAGGACTCAAATAAGAGAATCCATCCTGTCAGGAGGAGTTTGTGTTGGTTGAATATCTAGTACCTCTAAAAGGTACTGCAACAGCTCAAGGGGAGCATGTTTTCTTTGACATTGATGTCAAAGGGGGAGAAAAGGTATGGTCTAGATGTTACAATTGGAGGTCTAAGTAGAACAGTGCAGTCCTTTAGGGTTTCTATCAATGCCAAAGGGGGAGATTGTTGGCATGTTTACAGGCAGAGTGTGCTTTTCATTGATGGAAAGAACAACAACGATGATGGTATATTTACAGGCAAGAAAAGAAACAATGAGGAAAGTAGCAATAATGGAAAACAGGGAAAGTATAAGTTTAGAAGAAGAAGTAAACAGTATGAAAATCAAAGCTCAGGAGGAATAGCATGAGTATGCAGAGATCAAATCTCGGAAAGAAGCGTAAGCTTGGGAGGAGAAGTGAATAGCATGTAGAGACGAGAAATCTTAGAAGTGATAGCAGTTTCCAGAAGTGAAGATGAGGTCCAAGTCATCAGGACTCGTAGAAGGATCAAAGGTCGAGGCCTTTGACACTTAGACATTCTTCCAAGTCGGGAGGAAGCATAAGCTCAGGAGGAGGAGCGACAGTGGTCGTCAGATCAGTGTCTAGTCAGGAGGAGTGCACAGAAAGATCGAGTCGTCGATATGAGAACATGATTGACGAACAATGTTTAGTTCGGGTCTAAATATGTGAGCAGTTTACACTCAAGAAAGTTTGAGATTTGAAATCCCCAGAATGTGAAGTTTCGTCAGCTATTGAATCAATTTCAAGTGGAAGTACAGGATAAGCTAGCAAAGATGCACCGCAGAAAGATCGAGCCGTCGATCTAAGATCCTGATCGAATGAACAACATTCACTTTGGATATAAAGATGCGAGGAGGTTACGATCCTGAAAGTTTGAGATTTGAAATACCCGTAATGTAAAGTTTCGTCAGTTGTCTGATCAATTTCGAGTGGAAGGGCAGGATAAGCTAGCAAATTTGCATCGTAGAAAGATCGAGTCGTCGATCCAATATCCTAATCGAATGAACAGCATTCACTTCGGATATAGAGATTCAAGGAGGTTACGCTCCTGAAAGTTTGAGATTTGAAAAACCAGAAGCCCGAAAATCCGAAATGAATAAGGGCTGTCAAATCTAGAGATCAGACAATGACCATTAGATCAAGAAGATCTACGTCAGCAAATCTCATCCTCAAGGACATGTGGCAGACCACGTCAGCAAGGACATGTGGCAAACCATGTCATCAAGGGCACATGGCGCAATCAGACAATGACAAGTGTCAAGTTGATTCGGCATTTCAGGTATGTGGAAATCAAAAATATGAGTGACACGTGGCAGTTGCTCGGCTCGTGACACATCATCGAGTGATGCAAGAGTTACGTCACTACGGGAGTTTTGCTTCAGGAGTTTTACCACCAGTTTTTATAGGATAAATCAGTAAATGCGGGCATAAACTAATCTACCTAGACCACCTAGATCTAGAAAAAAACAAGACAGAACATGGCGCTTTCCCTAGGCTCTAAACATCGAATTTACTACCAAACAAAAGACAAGAGACATACATTTAAGTGTCGCTTCCTTATTTCTTTGTTGTTCCTGTTTTGCTTCGGTGCTCTTGTGATACTAATCCTGCAGTGAGACATAAACCAACCAAAGTGAAAGTTGTAGAAGTATATTCAATGACAACCTATGCATATGATCAAGGAATTATGCAATAAAATAAAGATAATTCTATGGGAAAGAAGCATGCCACTGTATTATATTAAATAATAGGAAGAGAGATTACAACCGAATGCCTTGATGTCATAAGGTTCCTTCCAATGATTCCTTTCTTCCCACGCACTTCTTGCTCCAAGGATTCTGAGACCATGGATCTGATAGCTACTCACAATCTATCTTGACAAAGCAAAGCTCAAAGCCAATCTAACCAAGCTAACAATCTCAAGCCAAATTCAACTAACTTTCTCCATGAGAGCTCCTCTCCTTTTATAAGTTGAAGAGGATAAGGTGAGGAGGTTAGGATGATCCCACTAAATCATGAAAGCGAGTAAGATCCAAACCATTCGGAGGCCACCTCACCATAGAAGCTTCTCCTTCTAGAAGCATCGAGAAAATGCTTGGTTTTCCCACGTACGAAGGTTGTCGCACCCTAGCTGTAATGCATCCTGCGGAAACTCTGCAACCTAGCTATATTGCAACCTATGGAAATAAGGTATTTCTACACCCTATGTATAAAGAAACCTACGGAAATCCTCCTTAATAGGGTTTTTACAAAGGAAAATCCAATTTCTTCTCTAAGGAAAAGTTATTCTCCCTTATTTCTTCAGGAATTCAGGCCACTGACCCCTCTGAAGGAAACAAATAGGTTTACATCATTAACAGTCATAGTGGTGATGAAAATAATGTGTAACACTAGTACTCACCCAAAGACACAAAGTCTCGAATGTCGAAGACCCGGAGTGGATACGAGTCATCTGATCTGAAGATCACTTTGGGTGTATTATTGATCGTTGATCGTGTAGAAAGATACATGTCAATGGATTGTGAACTCCGGGTGAAACTTCTCCGGGAAAACGTGAAGGAGAAAGATTTGAGATTTCCAAAGGTCAAAGTCCCAGAGTGGAGGATAGTCATTGGATTAAAGAGGACACGCGTCAGTAGATTCTCATCTCTGGGAAAACACGAAGGAGAAAGGTTTGATATTTTCGAAGTCTCGAAGTGAATGAGGACCGTTGATTCAAGGAGGACACATGGAAGGAATCTGTGGACTTTGGCTAAGAGCATTCTGAACAAGCGAAGGTTGAGAATTGAAATCTCTGAAGTCTGAAGACCCGAAGGAGATCTCGACCGTTGATCCGAGAGGGACATGCGAAGTTGGATTGTGGACTTTGGGTGAAATTCTCCTGGAGAAAACAAGAATTTCATAATTGAAAGTCACGAAGGCCGAACTCGTGGAGGAGATCTTGATCATAGATTAAGGAGCACAGATGTCATCAGATCTTCCATTCCAGAAGATATCCAATCAGCAGCAACAGGGTTTGATATTTAAAACTCCTGGAGCCTGAATCACGAAGGAAACCTCAGTCGTTGATGGAGGAAGGAGAGATCTAGTCCAAATACTTGAGAGGAAAGATCTGTGATGTCTATTCAGCAGCACCATCAACATTGGAGATCAACGGTCGTGCTCCATTGCAGGGCCAGAACATGCTCGGGCCCTAATCTTTCATGAGTGGACCACAATTGAAACCATTGTTTTGGAGAAAGGACGTGTGGAGGCTCATAGTGAATTACGGCGTGAAAAGTGGGTTATCCTCAAATTGCCTATAGACTCACCCTCAATCGTGTGGTCACATGAACTCATTACCCAAGGTCATATCTAGGGAAGAGCTAGCACATCGCTAATCTCCACTTTGGAGTTTGGGAGATCGGGAGTTGGGAGAGTCGGGGTGACTCAACATAGATGACCCAAAACACAAAGTCCCGAAGTGATTGGCCCCAGGTCACAATCAGCGGTCATGAGAAGGAAGGGGCTTAGGAGCCAAAGGAGCCAAAACCGGCTAACTGTAACTACCAGAGAGGATGAAGAATTGCGACTGACAAAGAAACAAAGGATTCTCAGGATAACTGGAAGAGAAGCCAAAGAACCTTGAATAACGGCCAGAGAAGATGAAGAGTTCGTATGATGATCAAGTAGATGATTCAACATGAGAAATACATGCAAAACAAAGAATTGAAGGAATTCTTCTAGTTATCCATGCAGTCGTGAGGAAGAGACAGAGTGAACAACATGTAGGTCAGAACAGTGATGTAGTGAAGAGCATGTAGAGGCATAGCGCATAGGATGAAGTTGGTGCACAGAGAATATAAAAATGCAGAACAGAGAATAGATTTTGTTGTTGTTGAGTGTGTTTCATGCGGGTAAAATCATGTTGTGTGTAGGAGCTGAAGCGCACAGAGGAGGCATGGTGCAGAGAATGTGTTAGCACAAGATTGGTTTATGCCTCAACGTTATATAAATCCTTCATTATTCATTTTGGCAAATGAATACAATTGTTATGGTATATTTTATCTATTTTGGGGAAAATTGAAATTATATTGGGTTATGCCCATTATCCAAGCTCAAGCATCAAAAGCACTCACATATTTGCGCTACCCGCACACAGACACACAAGTGGGCACTACCTAAATTCTGGCAGAAAACAAATTGTGCAAAGTTATTTTACCAGTTTTGAGTCACTAACTTAAAACTTAGATTGTGAACAATTGAGAAGGTATTTTTGAAAAATGGAGGTTTTTGTTCGTAACCTTCCAAATAACAAAAACCTCTCTCAATTTTTCAAAATGTGTTATGGTTTTAGAGATATTAGACATATAATTGCGCTACCGAATCTGCACAGCGGCACTACCTAATTTCCTGTAGCGGTCACGATTTTGGTATTCGCCTTGTTGGGAGGTTGCCACCTGTCAAGGAGGATTCGAATGGCTTCTCAAGGATCAGTTAGATGTCAAAGGACACCTGCATTTAAGATTTAGCTCCATCAAAGAACTCATGCATGAGGTGGAAATAATTTATAATGACTTCCAACAAATTCTTGAAAATTAGCAGTTTGTTGGATTTTGTCTCTTTGATTATTGCCACCTATCTCCAAGGCTTAGAATCCAATGGAGGAGATGGGATTCAACCTCCTAAGGTTATTTGGATGTTATTTTCTATTTAAGGAAGGAGATTTCTATTGGAGAAAGGGATTCATGATCCAAGAGAGGCTAGAGAGAGATGTAGCATGTAGTTTTCCTGTGTGTGTTCATTTGTAAGACTGTGGGCATTTTAGGATCGTAAGCATTATTGCTATTGGAGACTCATGAGAGCTGTGATTTCAGATTGTAACTCTTTTGTTTATATTTCTTCTTATTTGAATATATTGTAGATTTAAGGATCAAAGGCTGTCAATGATTTATGGATCCCTAAGCAGCAGAGGATCTGCTATATTTTTCCCATCAATCATTGTTTATATTCAATTATTTGTTGATTCATTAAATTGAGAGGATCTTTGTTTAGTGAACATTCTATCTTATGTTTTCCTTCTTCATTCTTCCACCTATCAGCATATAATCTTGTTTTTTGTTACATAGCTTTTGTGCCTTCGATGAGTAGGATGTTTGTGACTCCATTACCCATTGGTGTAGCCTACTGATATATAGTTTGCAGCCCTCTCTCTTTATTTATCCATCTTGTTGATCCACCTATTCAAAACCAAAATTATATTTTACATTCTGATGGGTGTTGAGCTTACACTTTAGCAGTCAAAGTGTGACTTTCAGTGCTAACATAATTAGTGTCGTTGTTGAGGATGGATTTGAGATGATTGAAAATCTCCCTGGGAAGAACGATATTGCACAACTCCAGATTTAGATGGTGACTAAATTTGGACACCTTCAAGACTGCACATTCACCATGGCGACTCCATTGTTCAGAATCTATTTGTGACTCCACTAGGGATGAGACAAATTAAATGGCAATGAAGGCTATTCTGGCCAGGAGGTTTTCCCCACTCAATTTCTCAGCCATAGATGGTTATCCACATCCTGTGCCTCAAATTGATGAATGGAAAGATCTGTGGCCCAGATTTTATGAAGATGAGGATGACAACCCTTTTGAGCATGTTCATGGATTTCATGCTTTGATGCAGCAGCTTGACATCCATCATGAATATATATTGATGAAAATGTTCGTGTATTCATTGGAAGGCAATGTGAGGAAATGGTATAGAACACTCCTTGCTTCTAGTATTTCCTCTTTGAAAGACTTTCATGATGTTTTTTATTCTCATTGCAAGATAATTTATCCAGCTGAAAGACTTTTTGAGAATTGTTGTGAGGGGTATGCATCATATATTCAGGATTTAGCAAGTGATTCCTCTAGCAGTGATGATGAAGGGGATGATTGTAGAGAGAATGACTTAGATGATGAGTTTCATAATGTTTTTCCTAAATTTCAAAAACAAATGCATCATTCATGTCAAAATCTAGGTCCCCAAGAGAAAGATCAATATGGACAATCCATCATTTCCCTTTCTCCTCCTTTTCTCGATTCTTTAAG
>ML802462.1:289658-317983 GCA_009831015.1 Picea engelmannii
AGAAAATAAAGATTACTTATCATATCAAGAAGAAGAGGTTTTTCCCTTTATGGGTTTCCTCAGGAAATATCTGTCTCTGTATATTTCATGTGTGTGATTGATGTTGAATATTCTATTGCTTACCTCCCTGCATTATTGTGATTATCATTGAGTGCTTTGTAAAGAGTTTAAAATAAGCATAATTGTTTAAGCACGGTAACAACTGATTCACCCCCCCCCTCCCCCCCTCCTCTCAGTTGTCCAACAATTATCTTATAGATACATTTTCAAATGAAGGAGATTGAGTTTTGGATTTGTTATCGAGTTCAAGTAAGACTTATGATATAACATTTATGAAATTATAATTCAATCTTTATTATTTTTAATTTATGTTTTTTACATTATTTAACTTAATTATTTATTTTGTATTTGGTGATTAGGTACAACACTAGCATGTTTCTTACAGAAATGAAGAAATTGCATAGCCATTGAAAGTGACCCACTACAATGTGGTTTTATTCAACAAATAATTAATGTTGTTCCATCTATTCAAGATGAAATGTAAGAAGTTCGCTTGAGGAACAGAGATTTTAATGAATCAAAGGTGGAAAAAATGTCAAAGGAACCTCAAGTACCATTAGGAGGATTGATTGGAAAGGATCATTTTGGAGAACATGTGGATATTAAAGACCCAATGGAAGAGCAAAATGACACAATGGAAGCACAAAATGATGTCCAAGAAGATGATGATGTGTCTCTTGAGAATGATAAATTCAGGATATATGATATTCTTGATTAGTTTTAAGATGTCATTGAAAACGATGCTCAATTTTGCAATTTTTTTATGAGCTATAATTGTAATGTTTTGACTTTTACATTTTAAAATAAGAATGAATATGTATCTATTGTCGTTTTAAGATGAATCTTTTTTATTATTTTCTTTTTACTTTTATTTGTATGTGAATCATTATGCCACGGAAAATGACATTAAATGTTGTCATTTTTTTTACTTCAAATGTATAAAAATATTGAAAAAAAAAATCGTTTTTTTGGTTCAATTATGTCCATAAAAATGTTTTATTTGACATGTTATTTTAAATCGATATGTTCCAAATTGTATAAGTTTTTTATTATATGTGGATTTAAAATGTATATTTTTTTGCTAAATATTTAAAAATAGTGTTATTTAACTACAAGTATTTTCTATGTATTGAAGTAAAGGTAAAAAAAAATGTGTTAAAAATCATATTTTCCACTATATTTAAAAAGTATGGAACCATAAATTAATTAGGGAGACACAATTCTATGAAAAATCTTAATTTCAAAAACGTAAATGGTATACAACATTTTTAACATTGAAAGAAGCATGGAAAAATTATTAAAAACATCGTTGAAAAAACAAGATTTAGAAAATTTAGAAAATAGTTGAAAAACAAGCATTTAAAAAAATAATGTCGATACATTATGGATAAGAAGATTTAAAATATCAAGAAACAACCTAAAAAGGGAGGGGGTGCTACCAGTACCACAAATTTTCAAAACGAGGTAAAAAATGTGACCCCTAAAAAATGAAAACTCTGTAGAGTTCTCGTTGATCTGGGAACTTTGTTAGTGCCCATCAAGGGGGCACCAGCATTTCCAAAGAAAGGAAAAGCACAAGAATCCCCTTGGAAAGGGGTCCCTTAGTTGGTATCCTCAAGAAATTTGGCCATGACATTCGTTATTGCACGATTTGTAGTTAGGGAAAAGCCCAACCCAAGCAACAAACGTGTGACATAATTGGGGACACCTATCATTGTCACCTCAATAGATATCCTCCTCATTTTAGCGATGGACAATTCCAACACAAGGCTTCCCAAGTGGCCCTAGGGGGAGTGTAAAGGGAAATTCCAAGAGTTGAAGGAACCACCCCTATAGGTCACATTTAAAGGGTCTTCGGGCTTGAAGAGAGAGTCTTTGGGTTTGATAAATAGTTGTCAATGTTGTGTACCTGCAAAACAATGTTATACAAGGTAAACCAAGACGATATATGATGAAACAATCCTCAATACAAGAGGGAAAAAAGAAATAAGTCTTGTTGTCCCAAAATTTGCATCATATAACAGAGATATATGAGAAAAAATAGAATTATAACAACGTCAAGTTAAACCGTCAAAATGAGCACATGATATTGGACAATAATTCTTGTGATTAGTAGATAATGTTCCAATGCTTAAACCAAGATTTTGATGGCAAAAGACGGTTGTAAATGAGTGTCATCAACAAATGTTTATGATAAACCTATGGATGTAGCTACATTTTAATATAACAACAATTTCTAACCACTAAAATCAACAATTAAACCACCCAAACAATATCCCTTTGTTAATAGATTAATTATCACAATTCACAAGCAAATTCCAACGGTAGAAAACTAGAGAAATTGGGTAAGAGAGAGTGTTTGTTTCAACCCTAATGAATGTCGCTTAATTTTTTTTACATCAAACTAACCACTTGACCAATCAAGACTCCTTTGAAGCATAAGAGGGTCTAAATCATGTAAAATTCAAATCTAACTTGAACAATTCCAAACCTTCAATTTTCACATTTATCAATGCAACATATACAATCTCCAATGCAAAGATTAGTGCCTTGTTATTGGGTAAATGGAGTCTCTTAGTTGGAGAGAAAGCTAAACGAATAGGATAAGTGGAGAGGGATTAGGGATAAACCCTAATATCACCCAAAATGTCTCCTTCTAAATCGTTGAATTCACTAGTAAAAAATAAAACTACGGTTTACAGTTTTTTAGGTGTGTAAACCCTCTTACTCCCTAGAAATCAAACCCTAGCTTAGATTTACTTCAAAGGTGTAGACACTCCTACTCCTTTAAGAAAAAATTGAGTTCTCTTATCTAGATGAATAAATATTGTGAGCTATGGAGGGTGTAAACACACTTACTGATCCTCCTAGGGTTTTTCTAACAAATCTTGAGTTTACCAAAAAAAATACCATATAATTGCAGAAAATTCACTTAATAGACAACAAATAGATGAAGAAAAACCTTACTCAACCAATAAATACCTCACAAACCTCACCACAATACTCCCAAGAATATAACACACTAGTAGTAGTTAGCAACAAGTAAAGAAAGCACCACATTTTGTAGAAGAAAGAGACATAGCGAATTCTCCATGAGGGCCAAAATTTTAGTCCAATAAGAGTTATTATCAAGTGATGAGTTATCTCAAATGAAAAATGACTTACCTCTATTTATTGAGGAAAACCCAAGTCATGTTTGTCCATATTTGCCCACTTCTACATTAAAACCCTAATTTGAGGTCATAACCAAAAGTTACAATGCTTAATTAGCAAATCTATTTGCTCTTTTTGCCCACATAGGCTACAAAATGATCCAAAAGGGTAAAATGATAGCATGTAATCCCATAAGTCTCTTCTCCAAGCTGGAACATGTGAAAGTAATGTTCCAAAGGCTAGGACATCATGCTATAAATGTGCCATGTCATCCCCAAATGAAGCAAGAGAGTGGGGCTTCAAGCCCACAACACCACCAAGTGAACTAGAGTGGCCAAACATCCCCTAAAAAATGTGACATCATGCTTCAAAGGATGAACATTTGGGCATAGGAGGGTGATTTCATCTCCCCTTCATGCTTTCGAGCCTCATCCAAGTGCTAAAGACGTCTCCCAAGGTGCAACATTCAACATCCTAGGCCTCCAATTAGTGGGGTGAAACATCCATCTAGGGGATTTCAATCCCCTATGAAGGTCCAAGTGGCTTAGTCCCTCCATGAATAGATTTCACCAATCAAGATCCAACAAAGACAATTAAATACGCCCTCCAAGGGTCCACAAGTCACATGAATCATGCCAAGTAAGCCACACTTAATAAAATAACAACCCAAACAAGTGTATTAAATCCCCTCTTTTCAAGTCAAACAAATTATCAAAGACCTTATAAACTTTGCCAAATTTAGGTATGGGAGGGGTGTCATGGTGGGCTATTGGGTAGGCCAATCCCCAAGTCAAGGAATGTTTCCCAACAAGACCCTTTCTATACCATGTAATGAGTATGAGGTGGATGGGGGAAAGTACTCTTGGGCATGAGGTTCCTGACATATCAAGGGCTCATATTGTCTCATTTATGGGTGCCTTTGTGGAGGGTGCGTTGCATACCTTCGTTTGCAAATGAAACATTTTTCCAAGCCCTTTATTTTCCTTTCTCTTTTTTATGGTCTGAACATTGAGTGTTATGTGCAATGGAAAGAAAAAGAGCATCGCAATGCCACTTGAAGTTAAAACACTTTGAGTGTTATGTGCACTAGAAATTAAAGGACACTACAATGCATTCCCCCATCAAGCGGGACATTTATTAATTATTTTCTTTTAAGAGGTCCTTCATTTTTTAGAGAAGTGTTTCATGGCTCTCAGGACCTTAGAGTAAGTATATAGAAAGATAGATTATGGATTTTTAATTTTTACAGTGCTTGCTACAACACCTCTGGGCCTTTATCCCCTTCTTCCGATGAAATGAGATACAAACCCTTCTTGGGGTCAATGAACCCAAAAACCCAAAAGATGAGGAAATGGAGGGGGGAAAGTGTGGAAGGTGGAAAGTATGAGTGGGAATGGTACAATGACCCTTAAAGGAGACCCCCCAGGAGAAACCCTTTTCCCAAGGGTGACCAACTTACTAGGATACCATGTCAACCACCAAGGTGAAATAAGGAAAAAGGTATAATTTCCAAGCAAATGTTCCATAAACAAGAAAATACCCTTTGCAACCTACCCAAATGCTTCAAATATTAAAGTGACACTTACCATGAGACTAGACTTGTTACCTCATGAAGCAATACCTATTGTCCTTTCTAGGCTAGGCTGGTGTGGTGGATGTTGTTGTGCTACTTGACGATGAGTGATGATGTGTGGTGGAGTGGAGGGGTTATGCCTGCTCAATGTGGGTTCGACTGGTCATTTGGCTCTTGGAACTCCATGTCTTCTACTTGTGGGCCTCGAGACATCACCTCATTAGTTACCCCTAGGATGGGGGGTAACAACATTCTTATGCACAGGTTCATCCCTTCCGGGATTGTTCACGTCCAAAAATGTATCACACATTGATTCTAGCAAACTAGTGCTATAAAAACCCACATCTTCTAGGAGGTAGATCCATGCTTTCAAGAGAAATACCAGGGGTCCTTCATGACCAATGGAGTGATTGGTTGACCACCTTGAATCAATTGTCTGAAATAGGTGGTATAGACACAACCTAAGGCCAACTACACAAACCACCACTCCATTAAAAATACCTAATAGAAACATCACAAACAAGCAACTTCTCCAAAACTTTAGCCCAGGTGGATAATGTACCAAGACTACAGTAGCAAAGAAGTCAGGTAAAGACCCTTTCGAACAATGGCACAGGTTGTTAAGTCACGTGACCAAAGAACGAAGGAGTGAAAAGAAGTTACCACGACCTCCACTTACCAGCCCTACCTGGTGCAAGTAAACCTTGCTTCATGGGGCACCCTCCATGGGTATCGATAGCATGATACAATGTATGCCTTAGGTACTGCGAGAAACCCACCACAGTCACCTCTAAGATACCTAGGAAAAACAATTATGGATACCAACTTGTGGTCGACGTCCGTGGGAACAGTCGATAGTCAGGATTGAATGTATGGGTAGGGTAACAAAGCCCAAATCTCTGAAATCACCACCTCTTAGGGAGGTAAAGGCACTAACCAAAACCCATTATACGATCTCTCCACTACGCTTTGTCAAGTCTCGGAGGGGTTATCTCCTCGAATCTTCCTCACACGACCTCATGTTTGTCTCTTTTGTTACATGAGTTTTTTGACCACGCCTATATGACAATTGGATTTCCCTCTCCCTAAATCAAACTCCTATGTTTTTTCAACGACCTTGGAGAGTTATCTCTCCAACCCTAATCCAAGGCCCTATACCTAGACTAGTTTGTATACCCTACAAACAAAATCCTAGTTGATTTCAAATTATGCATTAATTTTATAGGTGTTTTTTACTCAAAAGTTTACAGACATGAAACTTAGTGATGTTTTGAGACTTAATGGAAAATGAAACACTAAAGAACATTATTGTTAAGAAAAAACAACTTATTCTTCAATGCAAAAAGAGTGCTAAGGAACGCTTTTAAATGCAAACTATTTAACTTTTTAATGCAATGCAATCCTTTTCAATGTAATACAAGTAATGTGAGTTTTCACTTTATATGCAATTTTCTTTAAATGCAAAGCAAATGTTAAAAAACAAACAAAACTAATTTTTCCTTTTCAAACGAAACTATGATCGAAAACTCATGAAAACTCAAAGTGTTTCAAGAATACATGACTACTTTTGAAATAAATGCACACAAGAGAAGGAATAATTCCTGAAACAACTTTTTCTTTTCAACAATAAAAAGGGTAAACACTGAAAGAAACAAGAAAAAAACACACTTATTATTTTATTTTCTTGTTTTTTGAAGAAAAACGGAAAAAAATGAAAAACTAGCCTAATTTTTCTTTTTCAATGCAAAACAAGTAGGAGTAAGGTAGAAAAGAAAAGGAAACTAAACCAGAATTATTCATACTGTAAAGAGGGTAAACATAACAACCCAAGACAGGAAAATTCAAGAAAAAAAACTTTAAACTATCCAAATAAGCTTAAAGCACAAAGTAATGAAACTAATTCTTCTTTGTTTTTCTTCGTAAAAACATCTAACTTGTATTATTTCTATAACTAATAGTATGCCATAGAGAGTCATAGGACCTAGGAAGATCCCAGAAAACCAAGCCAGACACCCAAGAAAGGCTGAGAAGAGTTAAAAACTCTCACTCAGGAGATGTATGCGATCGTATATAAGGTAGAATGTGTATGTACGTGACTGCCCCAAAGAAAAAGCGCATATGTACATGACTATATTCATAGTAAATCATGTATATAACCCTAAAACTTCCAAAAAATGTTGAAATACAAAGTCAAATGGAATGACAAGGTATAAACAAGACTCAAAATATTTAAACTACTCAGTCCAAAAACAGAAAAAGGCAGACAAACAAGAAAAACAAATGCAAGCACCTAAAACTAACCCACAAAGGAGAAAATCCCCAATATGGTCGTCAATTCTGTTACGGGGAAATTCCCATATGGCTATGGATTATATCTACAACAAAGCGTTGACTGTTTAAATAATAAACCAAATCCCATAAATGAAATCAAATATTTGTAACTAACTTGATCAATCAATTAACTACTAGTAGAAAAGAAAAAGAGACAAGATCCTTCCAAGCCTATCATGATCCTTCCAAAGTGTTCCTTTGATAGCCTGCAAAACACTCAAGTATAAAACTACAAAGGAGAGCAGTTATACAATAACTAACTTTTATAAAAATGATCGAAAAACAAAGTGATTGCAGCAATTAGTTTTCTAAGAGATAAGATGTTCAAATATAATCATCATATATTAAAACACAAGTATTTCATGGGAAAGACGTCTCTTTATTATTAGACAACGGAATATAAGTAGTTATCACCTGCACCTGCTGCAGCACTGCTCTAAGGCAGGACTCTAGGTCCCTCCACCCAGGCCACTGACTATAGGTAGCACCTCTAACTCAAATTTTTATGCAGATCCAAATAATAAAAAGAAAAACTTCTTGGCCAGATATATGAAGCATGAAAAAGACTGGAAACGGGGATTCCTTGGTCTGAGGAAATTAATCAGCAATAGGGGAACAAAGGCTTGCAAACAAGGTGGGAAATTGATAGCATAATTTTTCCTCCAGTGTAATTCTTTTCTCCACATTCCTTAGGCTCAATTTTTACCATCTCCAAGTGGTTGCAGTGGTTACAATTAGTTATGCACGGGTAATAGGGGGTCAGGAATCGGGTGAACCCCACCCAAAAATACACAAAATTATAATTTTTTGAGAAAAATTGAGGTGTACACACTTTTCAATGAAGAAACACGTGTATACGTGCCTTGCATAGTTGTTAGGGAGTATACATGTCAAAAAATATTATTTTTTGAATAATCTAGAGGAGGGAAATGGCATTAATGTATGCAAGTAGGACAGGAAAAGGCCAAACAAATCATCGATGCATATGTGGCGGCAATTGATGCTATAACAAATATGTTCATAAATGGAAAGAAAATAAACTAATGATAATTAACAAAAGGGAAAATAATTGTTTTGGAAGAATTTCATCGCCATCCTGGTCATTAGGGATTAGCTCCTCACCACCATCTCCATGTTGTGCTCCTTAATAGTGATGTGTTTATTTGCAATTTGAAAGAGGGAAACATAGTGGAGAAGTCAAGAGAGATAAAACGAAATGCAATGACTGCGAAAGGGTAATTTGTACAAAGGGGCATTGATAATGGTATCCATGGGATCAAATGCATGTAGATAAAATAATTTGGGAACATACACAAGGTAAATGGAGCGAGAAAACAAACCAATGACTTCTCAAAAAATTACATCACAGTGAATGTTCATAGTAAACATGTTAGGGTCCTACCCTAGCCTCCTTACTTACAAGTACTTAGAATCCATCTAATTAATGTACAAGGCCATCCTCTTTGAATAAGGCCCACTAGGTAGTTGGTGTGTGGTTAATTAACCTAAAATGGTCATCATTATGGAATAAGGCCCACTAGGTACTTGGTACTCATTAATAAGGGGCCACTATTGGTGAGGGTTTGGGTAGTGAGAACTATTTATAGATGTAGGAATCTATCTAACATTTTGTCAAGGAATTATCCTTGTATTGGATATTTTCTCATTTGGAGGTTACCCCCTGCAAGAGGCCAATAAACATTGCTTTCTTACTAGATATCAAACTACTACATTTGGGGTCATTTTTTGACATGTATTTGACTTAAAAATGTCAACTACACATCGAAAAATCCTTTATATAATGTTTAATTGGTGTCAAGGACCTAACATCAACTATGAAACATGTATCTCATCAAATACATGTCACAAACCCAATAGTATCCACATTAATAATTTTTTGTTTGATGTCCATTATGTGTCAGTTAACTGACACTATATTGATATATGATCGATATTAGACATGTTGAAGCAATATTGGTATCCATCATTTTAAAACAATTTAGAATATTTTGATGGCATTGCTTTATTGATGTGAAACCGACATTACATGAATGACCCATCAATGTAAAACATTGTATAAGAGATTGGTGAGTTGCCATGTGGAAGGTTTCAAAACAATATAGAAGTCATGGTGTCTATTAACCAATGTGACATTGATTTTAAGTAGACGGCTATCCGACGTAAAGCCAATGTATAATATATTATTGAGCTACCACATGGAAGGTGCCACATCAACAAAATGATGATGTGTAATGTGCCACATCAACAAAATCCTAATGTGGCACTTACCACATGGCATGCATACACATCAACATTTTGTTGACGTGACACCTGCCACATGGTATCTTGACAAGGTTGTTGTAAATTCCAATTAAGAAAATTTTATTTAATGTCTATGTTAAACCTTTAATGAGTATTCAATGTAATGGATGCAACAAAATATCCAAAAAATGACTATTAATGTGAATATACATCAAATGAGCATGAATAAATTGACATGTAATTTTATTATGACAAAATAATTATTAAATTTTGGGAGAGAATTGAAGCTTGATCCATACTTTTGTGGTGTTTAAACAATGGCTTATATCCAACCTAGATTTATCTTAACCCCACATTCCTACCAAAGGATTTACTCACTTCTAGCAAACAATGAGATGTGTTCCAAACCATGCCCGTGTTTGCTACCTATTTTTATCATCTCCTTATGTATATGAACTTATGATCTAATATGAAATTTCTATTATTGTTATATCACTTGTGCATGTTATAGATGTTCAAGGTTGTTTGGTCTATTTATAATGTAGCTATCCTAAAGTACTAAAACTATTACTATGTTACAAAAATATCTTTGAAAACTACAAGTACTTGTAGTATTTTTTCTAGTCATGCACTACCATGTTGCCATCTCTAGAGAGACTATATTTCGATTCAATTGTCTCTAGTTGTAACATGTTTGGAAGATGTTATTGATGGATAATTGGACTTTAATTAATGGGTGTCGTGTCTTTTTGAATTAACATATCCCTTCATGAAGGGTTTTGATCAAGTATAAAAATAGAAAGAAAGTGTGTGGGTGAAAAATGTAATAACATTTGAAGAAGTGGATGAGCAAAGATTGAATATCATTCCAAAAAGGGAGAGTTGGGAAATCAGTTTCAGGTCAGCTTGGCATTTTTGCGATAACTTATTTTCTGGGACATTTCAGACCGTGAAATTTTGAGGAGACGGAGGAGAGCTCTTTGGGTACATGTGTTCAAAATTTCATATGTTGGTTCACTATAGTTTATGAGATATTCCTTGTGGAAGTTAGGGTTTTAGAATGGTCCTAAACTCAGTTTCAAATAGGTCAGTTTGGAAATTTTGCTATAACTTCTTTTTTGGGACTTTTCAGATTGGAATTTTTAGAGATCTGAGGATACATATAGAAGTGCCTCAGGGAAAATTTTCATACTTTGGCTCGCTATACGTTATGAGATATGCCATGTGAAAGTTAGAGTTTCTTAATGGTCTTGAAATTAGTTTCAAACAAGTAAGTTTGGAATTTTTGCTATAACTTATTTTCTAGGAATTTTCAAACTGTGAAATCTTTAGTCGCCTCTGGAGAGATATAGAAGTACCTATGGTAAAAATGTTAGACTTTGGTTTGCTATAATTTATGAGATATTGATCCAGATTTTATGAGAAGAACGAAATGAACATAGATTATTATTATTATTATTATTAACACATAGACACAATGAACAATAACAGAGATACAGTAAAATTGGATTCTATTCAATAAAGAAATATGCTAAAACTGTAAAATGTAGACTAAAAACAAGCTTGTTAGAATGGTGTCGGCATAACTCTGAGAAGAGATATGACGGTTGTGCTCATTTGCAAGAAGATGATTACAATGAGACTCTAAAAGCATTTTTACAATAAACATGAATTCCAAAACCCTAGACATCCAAAAACCTAACCCTAGGAGATGAAGTGCCAAAAGTCATGTGGGCCTCGTTGGGGTAAGTTGGTACATAAAATTCCCTGGGTCGTAACTTTTGCATACGATCTCCATTTTAAGCGCACAATAGCTTGATGGAAAGGTCTATCTGAGGACTACACATTATGTTGTCAAACTCTAACTCCATTTATTGTTTGACTACAAAGAGCCCTAAAAACGTTGTTTAGGGCCTTAAAATGGCTCTAGAAGTCCATGACCAAAAACTAGGAAAACATTTTCAAGATGAACCAATTGGAATAGGTGGGTGGCCACCGATATCCACCTGGATCAATCCTCCCCCGTTAGGAAGCAATGGTCTCAATTTAATTGAGTTCCCCCATCATATGAGGAAATTTCTATTGAATTTGGCCCCGGGTGAGCCACTTGCCTTGGTGCAGGAGCTGCCCTGCTTTGACAACCCGATAAAGTTGGATCCTCTGATGGAAAGTGTCCTTGACTTGTGTGTACATGATATGATAAATGGATGCATGTTCCATGTCTTCAAGGTTGTGCTATGTTGGTGTCAATTATTCTGCTATCTCTGAGGTGTACAATAATGGTGGAAAATATGGTCGAAGGAGATCCACATTGAAAATTGGGTGCAAGGCAAGGAAGGGGTAAAGTTGAGCTCAAAATCATTATCTCCCACAATCTTGGTGATGGTGTAAGGTCCATAGCAAAGTGGACGAAGATTTTGATTGGGCCCTATAAGGCGTTCTTTCTACAAGTGCATCCAAACTTTGTCTCCCACCTGAAACTTGTATGGCACTTGGTGTTGATCATGGTGTTGCTTGTACTTGGCATTGGACTTCTATAAAATATCCTGAACCTGTTGGTGGATGTGTTGGATCCACTCAATGAATTGGGTGGCTTTGTCAGCTTCAGTTTGAGCATGGGACGAGTCTTCCTAGGTGGCCACAAGGGGTAGTGCAACAACCATAGGACCTAATGCTTGAAATCCCAACCCCACCTGAAAGGGGTTATGGTCAGTTGAGCTATGTATGGCTCTGTTGTAGTTGTGTTGAACATAGGGAAGACTCTCATCCCATGTGCAGGGGTGCTTGGAATTGTACATGCACAGGATATGCATGATCATCCGGTTAACGACCTCGGTTTGGCCATCCATCTGGGGGTGGAAGGCAGTGTATTTGGTGAGGTTGGTGTCCAGCAGTGACCATAGGCTCGACAATAATGTGTTGAGGAACTAGTTGTCCTGGTCTGAGATAATGGTTTGCGGTAACCCAAAATGAACTGAGAAAGATAATATTAATAAATCATATACATGAAATACATAATTGAATCATCATCATAACACATGCGTAAATAAAACAAGTACTCGTAATCAAAGTCAATAGTCCACTCCCTGACTCAATCCGAAGTCTAAGGAAGTTTGTCGATGCCATAAACATCCTCATCATGTCACATTTCTTGCACACTCAGGAAACCTCATCATAATAACTATCAATGTTATACATCAATATAAATAACATATCAAATTTCAATACTCAATCATAGCATAGTCTCATAAACCAAAACATATAATCATAATGTACCATGTTTAACCGGATCACTTGCACATAAGTGTCCTCAAAAGAATAAACAATGTTATGAAAATGTGATCAGTGGAACTGAATGTTACAATATGTGCAAGCCATTTTCCATCACAGACTCCCAAATCATCGTTCTGACACTTATCTTCATCCATTAATGCCAAACAAATGAGTTAATAAATGGGGAGATCCCCCCTGACCCCATTTAAAATAAAGTTTCCCTCACTGAGCCTTGATTTGATCTTAGCCTAGTAATTAGCACTCTAATTAAGCTCACTCTTAATGTGGTAGACTTTGGTTTCTTCAAAATCTGCAAGGAGAGAAAGAGAGCATGATATTTTAATAATTTCTCGAGCCACCATCATGGAGTCACCAAGGATTACTATTTTAGTGATTCTCATTTCTTACACAATCTTGATTCCTTTCCATAGAGCATAAGCCTCAACAATGTTGTTTAAGATGTTCCCGAATCCCCAAGCGTAAGAAGCTATTTGAATACCTCTAGGATCACAAAGAATCCTCCCCATACCTGCCATCCCTAATATGTGATTATTAAATATTGTTTTCTCTTATTGCATACAATTAAATGTTATAGTCATAAGTCATTGTGGAATAAATAACGTATGCCTTGAAGAAGGGTCATAAAAGAATGGTGGAATATATGCAGCATGTGCCCAATGTAATTAATGTTTAATTATGTATTTATTTTTAGCTTATGTATAGTTGGAATTATTCATCCATTTATTGAATATATTATACTCTTCCAAATGACATGGTGACTTCAAGGAATCAAAGGGTATTGACAACTCTTTAATGCATACGTTTTTTATTACATCTTTAAATGTTAGCATTTCTTTTGTTAAATTTTATTGAACTCGTGTTCTTTTATTATGTTTTTATAGAGTAAGGATGGGGCGAGTTCAGAAGAAGAACAGGACACTAACAACAGTTCAAATCAACTTTTGATGTAAAATTCATTTATTTTCCTTATACATGTACATATTGTTTCATGCAATATTGTAAACAAAGTTGGCATTCCCTAGCATGGCAGTGTATCACTTGTTTTCAAGAGGAAAAAATTATATGGTTATTTTATGATTTAGTATAGAATATTATCATTGTGTTTATATATACATGGTTTTTTGCTTGATGATGTGAAATTTATTGAATGCTAGTGGGGTAAAATTTCATAATTTCATTTATGGATACATGGTTTTTTACTCTAGTCATGGTGTGAAATTCACTAAATGTTAGTGGGGTAGGGTGTTTATATACAAGGTTTTTGCTCTAGTGATTAGTATGTTATGAAATAGACATATACTAGTCATCAATCTAATCAATATTTAAATATAATAATAAAAGTATTAATAACAACAATTAAATAATCAATAATAATCAAACTAATAAAAATATTCAAATAATTAAATTGATAATAAAATGATTAACTAACTAAACTTAATTAAACAATCAATAATAATTAAATTAATTAAAGTAATAAAATCATTAATCATACAATTTTGACCCTAAAATGATATTATTGTGATGTTAATACGATGCAAAATGATTTATTACATAGCAAAAGAGACACTAAAACAACACATAAATGAAGTAATATGATGTTAGGAAGATGTAAATGTGATGCAAAAGTTTTGTGTTTTGACACTAATATATTGCTAACAATATAAACTGCATTGCCAAAGCAATACTCACAATACTCATCATGACACATAACAACCAAAAAGGCACAAAAAACACATTTTTGATACCAAAAAGATGCAAAACTAATGGTGAAAGCTTGTTTTTCAAACATTTAAACGCAAATTAGGCGTAGGTAAGAAGCAGATGTCAAAAAAATAAATGCAAAGATGATGCTTAAAGGAGCACACATCAATAACATTTATGCAAAATTGACGCAAGCTCAACACAAAAGATGGAATGCCCCGTTGCATCAAGTTTTACGTCCTTCAAACTTGATTTGTTTAATTGGATAATTGCAATGTGATGCAACACTAAATGTGATGCTACAACGCTATATTGTAGTACTGCAAAAAAGGCTCAGTTGATGGCCACATCCCAGAACAAATGACTCAATTTTGTTCTATGACCATGTCTCCATTTTGTGCTTACTCCACCTCATTCTCAACCCTTTCTATTCCACAAGTTGACCCTAACAAAGGTGGTAGAATGCTAACATCTTAGCCTCAAAATGAATAAATTTGTAAGGAACATTATTTGTCATATATATGGCTACATCAAGCACATTAGAGGAAATTTTAGAGGAAGACATGACCAAGTTAGATCTAGTATAGACTAGACTTGAAGAAGTACCCACTCAGGAGCCTCCTTGTGAAAAACCCAAATTTCCCTTCCTACTTTGTTGAGAATTACGTCTCCCCATACCTTGAAATTGGTTGGAAATATCAAGCATAGGAAGGTTATTGTCCTAATTGATATAAGAAACCCCCTCAATTTCATCCATTATTGAGTAACATAAAATACATAGTGTTATGTCCATGCGGTGCACAATTTTGAAATCATTATATCTAATGGAGGTACTATGAAATGTGTTGGTAAGTATGAGGATGTGAAACTCCAAATAGGGGACTATTTCCTCAAAACAAACATGGTTTTCATTGAAATGGTGGGTTGTGATGTGGTTTTGGCAGCAAAATGGTTACAAACATTAGGCCTTATTATAATGGATTTCAAGGAGTTATACATCAACTTCACTAAGAAGGGGCATAAACACACCCTCAAAGGTCTCCAAGCCAATTCACCAGAAATTATTATCTCTCACCATATGGAAAATCTCTTGAAGAAAGGTTGTTCAGGCATTATTTCCCAATTCAATTCCATCCAAGTTGTAGAGAACTCCCCATAGGAAATTCACCTTGATTTGCAGTTGGTTTTAGATAAACATAACCAGGTCTTTGAAACACCCCACAATAATGCTCCCTCGGGGATAGAATGATCATGGAATATGGTCGATTCAGGATAGTCCACCACCCAATGTGTGACCTCATCACCATCCTTTTGCACAAAACAAATGAAATTGAAAATATAGTTCAATAATTGTTGGAGATCGGAGTCATGCATCCAAGCACTAGTCCCTACTCTTCCACAGGGGTCATGGTTTTGAGGAAGGCAATTGGCTCATGTGTTGGGACTTCGGCACCCTATTGAGGGGCTTCGATTCCAATGCGCAAAAGTAGGGATTAAACCCAAGGAAGAGCCCCAATTAGACTCTTCCATATTTGGGGTGGAATAATCCTCTAGGTTAATGGTCTGATAATTGTTCGATAGGCTTTATGGGTTGATTCAAAAGTTTATTTCCATTCTATTTATGACTTTTATTATTTATATAATTAATGCAAGAAATATACTAATCTATAGAATTTGAAGGATTATATTACTAAGGATAACCTCAAGGAATGGTAAATGAAACTATTTGTAGATTTTAATCCTCTAGGAAATAATTGTGTTGAGAAATTATTATTGCAAGATGATGTTCGGGAAACATAAACTATTCTAAAAAGAGATGAAAATTATAACAGTGGAACACTCATAATTAATTCCATAATATTCCATATACGAGATAATGAAGAATAGAAAAATAAATAATAAAGCATATATTCACTTAATATAACCAGTAATTTATTCAACCATATATATTAACTTTGATAGAATTGAAATCCCTACTAGACGCGTGTGGCATTTGACGAATAATAGAATAATCCACGAGAATGAATAAATGCATAGAAATCTTCAACAAACAAAATCATCCCTTAACTCCAAAACAATTTCTAAATTGAGCTTGAGATAATTTGTTACTACAATCCTTCTACAATCGCCTCGGAGCCAAAGGACCTTTTCCTAGAGGTTGATTTAATAATTTATAAGAAAAAATTACATTTTAAAAATAACATAAACCAAAAAATAGAAAATATGGTAAAAGCATTGCATGTCTCTATGATTCTGGCGAATTATTCATCTCAACATCATATTTCCCCCACTGTTAAAACAATTCCTAGCATAGACTCAACTAAGGTAACATGTGTTTTTCTCCAAGCAAACTCTGAATGTCATTCTCCGGTTTAAATCTCTAGATATAATTTTCTATTTTCGGCATAGTAGTCTCTAGTCGAGTGGCCAACCTACCTTCCCTAGTTATAAAATTTTGAATATGAGCACACTCAAGTGAGGCTATACTTCTAACATCGGCCTCCCATTTATCAACGATCTTCTTAAACTTTTTTAATTAGCCGAAAACCTTCAGGCGAACCTGTTGGGCTCTAAAGATGTCCTAAAAACAACCTTAGTTTAACACTAATTCACCAACTCGAGGATTCGTCTTTTATTTCAAGAATGTCAACAAAGTTTATGCAGATAGTTGTAGAGGATAAAATCATGTAGTGAAATAAAATCTGAGTTTATCAACAATCAAGTTCCTCACACATCCATTAAAATTCTAAAACTAAGACCTTAACAGAATTGAAATCTAATCTACAACATGTTGTGAATTCAAAGGCATAAATTAAATTGTTGAATTGATCTAATTAAGAAACAGTAATTAAATCTAAGGAAAGCTTGATAAATTGATCTATTGGCGATTATCTAACCTGTGAAAAGAAACAATGAATTACTATATCTATGAAAAGGAACAACGACTATACTTAACCAAAAGGAACAATGATTGTAATTTAACTGAAAGGAACAACAAAGGCTAATCTAAGCGAAAGGAACAGCAAATGCTAATTTAAGCGAAAGGAACAGCAAATGCTAATTTAAGCGAAAGGAACAACAAATGCTAATTTAAGTGAAAGGAACAGCAAATGCTAATTTAAGCAAAAGAAATAGCGCGTATGATAATGAGAGGAACTGTCAAGCAATAAACTATAGCGATGGAAACTGAAACAACAATCGATAGCATTCAAATGAAACACTTGTCTACTGTAGCAAACAACATAAAATCATTAACACATTCATGCATTTATCTTAACTATTATGAAAGATATTTAAATCACAAAACATAAATCAAACTGATACAATTACAGATTGAGACAATAACTCCTTCAGACTGGGCCCTTGGTCCTCATAAGCATTGCTGCTAGAAACTTGGTATGCAAAAATGATGAAAACGCTCAAAGATTCTATTAACTCCATAACTGGTGCAACATGTACAAAAAGTGCTTGTGCAGAGCAATTATGAATTTTGAATGTTTTGAGATAATAATTATGTGATGATCTTTTCTAGGATTCATTACCCTTTATATATTACAATAATATGGGTAAATTAAGCTATCCTGAGGATCGAGAGATCCTCAGGATCGCTTTTACTATTTATAAAGTTTACAAAATATGGAATCAATCTTTCTCCAGACTGCTTTGCGCCTCATGTCTTCAACCTTCAACGGTCTTCGTATCCTCAAAATCTCCTTAACTATCTTGGGTTTGATAGTATTTATTCATTCCTGTGTTAAAATCAGACAATTTCAACCGAATATCACAATTTATCTATCATTACTCAATAATATTTCTAGAAGACATTTTAATCATTTTCTATCCTAATTAACAGAAAAGTCAATTAAGATTGTATCATAAACCATGAGAATAAGGAGGATATTTGTACCATTTTCACAACCCAACATACCCCCCAACTTACCTACTTGCATGTCCTCATGCAAGCTGAGATCTTACATGTAAAGCAGTGATGTTGTAAGGAGGAAAGGTTGGTTCACCAGGTTCCCTGAACCCATTCTTGCATTTGAGCTCTCCATAAGCAACTTATTCCCTCTTCCTATTAATTCGATTATCTTTCTGATAAATTTATGGGGGAAACCAAATGATAGGGGGATTATACCTGCACCCAATCCAGGCAGTTCCTTCTTCCAAGATCATTCTAGAAAACCTTTCCACTCTAAAGGTGGCTGCAAAAAAATTCTTAAACCCAAAGGGTTCCCTGCTCTTGACTTCACTTGGGGATGCATCCCATCTTAATTTGGAGGCAGCAAGAGCTTTTTCTTTAAGTTCCCTAAAATAAGGCAATCCTGATTGTATTACCTGTTGGTGGATAGGGGATAAGGAGTCTACCACACCTTCCCTTTTCATAAATGTCTTGTGCCGCATGATGGTTGGAAAGGATTTTGGAGGTTCCCCTCTAATCCAGAGATCTAACCCAGTCTCCCTTTTTAGAAAGTTCTTTTGTGCTTTTGCCCATCTGACTTGATTTTTGGTGAAGGACAAAAATTCTTAGAATTGAACATCATCAATAAAAGGACCAAGGTTCTCCTTCCTCTAATCTTCCAAGATGAAGTTATGGAAGTATAACTCACATAAAAAGTATTGTACTTTCTCTTCCTACTCTCTAAAACATGACACAAACTTGGAGACAGTGGTAAATGTAATTGGCTTACCTACTCTAATAGCCTTCACCCTTAGCAACAAATATCGCTCTAATAAAAACAATGTATAATTGGTAGCAGGATCCCTGCAATCTATTGCATCAGTGTAGACATCACAAATCTCTTTGATTTGTTCCAAGGCTTTATCTAATTGGTTTTGTACCTTCTTCACCTTCCCCTGGGCTCTAGTGAGCTCAACAAATGTTTCATTTTATGTTGTTGAAAGGGTCTTAAGTTGTTTAACAATTTTTTGGTATTCTTCCATCGTGACCATCTCACTTCTGCACTAGGTTAAGGTCTTTTGTGTCTGCACCAACTCTGTTTCCAATCTAGCAATGATGGCATTATGTTCATGAGACTGGAATATTTCCTTAGTCTGACAGGTTGCTTCTTCCATTGTTGGGACATATGTTTGTATTTCTACATCAATGGTCTCCAGAGGAGAAGAAAAATTTGTGGGTATCACTTCCTCAAGTTGAGCAACTACTTCTTCTGGGATTTCTAATTGGTCATGTGATTTTAAAGGAATTTCTTATTCATTTTGAACTGATGCTTCCTCTGTTGCTACAATGTCAGTCTAAAGTTCCATCTCTATTGTCTCTTCAGGGATAGGTAACTTTGGTTGTGTCCCTATAGAACTTGTATGGATTGTTCTCCTATGAAGTGGGTTCCTTCCCTGGGTTCTAGGCCTTTTAGTCTTCTTTCTTTCATAGGCCTTGTTAGCAAGCTCCAATTGTTTTCTCAATTCTTTAATTATTTCCTTGAGTTTCCCAACTTTCTTCTTTAATACTTTAATCCTTTTAACCCTTCTTATCAGCAACTTGTTTTCCTATTTTAACCTTCTGATTTTGCTGTGGATTTTTCCTGTTTTATGTTTTTGTGGAATGTCAGGGTTTTCCTTACCTAGATCAGTCATTAATTGCTCCTATGTTTCTTCGATGTGCTTTGTCTGCATTACAAGGCTATTTACCTCAGTATCAGGTTCTTCATGTGTTGTATTTTCTGGAAATGACATTTCTATATCAAGGAGGTCCTTAGTAGGGTTTGAAGAAGAAACTGGTACTGAGTGTCCTTCGGGCATGTTTGTGTCTTTATCAATTGAGGTCCCTAAGTTCCCTAATACTTGGGCCATTTCTACTTCGTAATTTTTAAAAAATTGCTCGGTAAGGTGTTCCAGTGATGGCTGGGTATTTTCCTGAATACTTCCTTGTGGGGTTTGTTCTGTCTATTCAATTTCCTGGATATTTCCTTGTGGGGGTTGCTCTATATGTAACATTTCCTAGGTTTCTCCAGACTATATTATCCTTTTTCTTCTTCTTTTCTTCTCAGTGGGGGTTTTAGGGACAACAAAAGTCCTTTTCCTCTTTTCTGTTGATGCCTCTGCCTAGGAGATCTAAGTCTCTGTCAATTGGATGGGTTTTGCCAGGATTTCGGGCTGGGGTGATGGAAATTATCTTTGGATGGTATCTCCCTGTGTTGTCTCAATTTCTGTTTGAGGTAATGGAACTTCCATTTGGGTGATGTTTGCCCCTTCATGTGTTATCTCAATTCCATGTGGTGGGTTTTCATGACGCAATTTAGGTTGTTCCAGTTGTAGAAGCCTATTGGCCTTGATAAGATCACCCCAGGTTATTTGAGTTTGACTCGGGGCATTATTTACTAACATTTTCACTAATCCATGGTGGCTAATTATCGTAACAGGATCCTTGGCCTTATGTGTTTCTATAGAAACCTCATGTAATGTGGCATTTAGAAAAAATGATAAATTGATTACTAACTATTGTTTGAGAGTTGCTAATAGTTTGAGGTGGTGTAGGCAGATCACATCGTACCTTCCATCGTAGGTGATATTGTTGGACAACTAAGAGGGGGGGTGAATCAGTTGTTACCGTGCTTAAACAATTATGCTTATTTTAAACTCTTTGCAAAGCACTTAATGACAATCACAATAATGCAGGGAGGTAAGCAATAGAACATTCGACATCAGTCACATCTATGAAATATACAGAGACAGATATTTCCTGAGGAAACCCATAAAGGGTAAAAACCTCTTCTTCTTGGTATGATAAGTAATATTTACATTCTGTACATTATCATACATATGAGCTCCAACTCATTGTGAGGCTACAACCTCTGTTTTGCAAGATGCAACTTGCTGAGAGCAGCAACTCTCTGTTTTTTCTAGCACCAACTCCCTGTGTTTCTCTAGCACCCACTAGAAGGAAGCACCAACTCCCTGGTTTCTCTAGCACCCACTAGAAGGAAGCAACAACTCCCTAAGTGTTCCAGCACCAACTGGATGGAAGCACCAACTTCAAGTCACACAGGCACCAACTTGTAAAACAGAGAACAATAGTTCTCCCTTGCACCACCCTGCCACCCTGGTTTCTCTGGTTGCAACCAGATGGAAGCTACAACTCCATGTGTTCAAGCATGCATTTGAACCTCTGAGGACAAAAATCCTCCCTAGCACCTCCCTACCACCCTAGAATATCAAGTTTGCTTTATATCAATTTATCATAGTAATACAATATTTATCAATGGCTTATCGGTCTCATCATTTTTCTGCTACACTGCTCTGCTCTACCTGCATCAGTGTCTTCCTGCACACTTTGCCTTGCGCTTTCTGTTCTTCTACCTTTTATGCTCTCTATGCCATGTCCATGCAATGCACCATTCCTCTTCTCTATATTTCAGTTGTTGCACATTGCCTCCTTCTACACACCTGAATCCCTCTCAACAGCAGCCACCATCTCTTCTTTTTTCTGCATTCTTATAGTCTTTGTGCACCTTGTGCATCCTATATGCGCAATCCTTCTCCATGCTCTACACAACGCCATTGTTTTTCACATTGAGGTGTTCACTCCATTCCACATTGCCACTTCTTCACCCCCTCGAGCATCAACACACTCTCTTTGTTCTGCATGTTCTCCTCGTGTTGAGTCCTCTTCCTTATCATCATGGCAATTCCTCAACTTTTCTGGCGGTTATACCCATGCATTCATCATCACTGGGTGTTATGTTGAGATTCCTTAGCCTATCTAGTAGTCGAGACTCTTCGTCTTCTCTATCATAGTTGAGTTCATCCTCTCTTTTGCAGTTACAGGCTTCAACACTCTTCCATCTATCAATCATCTCTATCAATAGTCTTCATTCCACTGGCAGATGCCTTGACACTCTTCATCTTCTCCGGCGATCACCCTGAAGTCTCTTCGAGTCCTCTAACAGAAACCATCAGTCGTTTCTAGAAGTTACACTGTGAACCTATTGAGCCTTGTGCCTTTGGCACCTTTCACATTTCCTTTCACATGTGGCCTTAGGCAGTGACCACAACCTACACCAAAAGGTGTTTTCGCATTTTGGCATTTTGGCATTTCGCATGTCGTGAATTCCTGTTGTGAGGCATATCGACTCTCCAAGTCGCGATCTCCAAAATGGAGCTTGGTTTCACTAGCTCCTTCCTCCATCTACCGCAGATGTGACCATTGGCTGTGACCACAGCCTTATTCGAAACTGCATTTCACAATTTCGCGTTCCGCGAATTTGTTGTGAGTCACTCTGACTCTTCCAACTCCCGATCACAAAATGGAGCCTTGCAAATTGCAAGATCCTTGCTTCACATGCCCACAGTTGTGACCAAGCATTTATCCATAAAGTGCTTTGGTGATTTCACATTTCAGCATTCCTGTGGTGAAGTATTTCGACACTTCAACCTCCCGGTATCTGAAACTTGCACCAAAAGGTGTTTTTCGCATTTCGACATTCCTGTGGCAAAGTGTTTCGACACTTCCAACTCCCGGTATCCGAAACTTGAACCAAAAGGTGTTTTTCGCATTTCGGCATTCCGGCATTTTGGTATTCCTGTGGTGAAGTGTTTCGACACTCCAACTCCCGGTATCCGAAACCTGCACCAAAAGGTGTTTTCCGCATTTCGGCATTCCTGTGGTGAGATATCTTGATGCTCCATGTCGCGATCCCCGAAACTCCAAAATGGAGTCTTTGTTGATGTGCCTGTTTCGGGATTTCAACGTTTCGCATTTCGAAGCTTCAGGACTACTGTGATGAAGAGTCTCGACTCTTGACTCCTCCAACTCTCGGTATCCAAAACCCCGAAATGGAGATTAAGTTGTGGTTTGATGTGCCTATTTCGGGATTTCGGCGTTTCACATTTCACAACTTAGGGACTCCTATGATGAAGAGTCTCGACTCTTGACTCCTCCAACTCCCGGCATCCAAAACTCTGAGATGGATATTAAGTCCACTATCTTCTGATCTTTCCATGCCATCATCGCTACTGATCTTCCTTTCCTGTCTGTTTTCTATTGTTGTCTCCCAACTGTAAACCTGCCAACGTCGCTACTATTCTTTCTTGTAACCATACCTTCGTCGTTGTTGTTATTGCCATCAATAATTGTAAGCATGCTATCGTTGTTGTTGTTCTTGCCTGTAGACATGCCATCGTTGTTGTTGTTCTTGCCATCAATGACAAGCACACTCTTCTTGTAAACATGCCAACAATCTCCCCTTTTGGCATTGATGGCAACCCTGAACAATTGCGTTAATCTGTTTGGACCTCCAACTGTAGCATTCGGTCCGGACCACTCCTTTTCTCCCCCTTTGATATCAATGTCAAAGAAAACATGCTCCCCCTGAGTT
Organism: Picea engelmannii; assembly: GCA_009831015.1. Taxonomy (NCBI): domain Eukaryota; kingdom Viridiplantae; phylum Streptophyta; class Pinopsida; order Pinales; family Pinaceae; genus Picea; species Picea engelmannii. The sequence goes on from ML802462.1 coordinate 313,368, forward strand.
GTTGCAGTATTTTTCAGAGGTATTAGATATTCAATCAATACAAACTCCCCCTAACAGGATGGACTCTCTTAGGTGTGAGACGGGATGACACCCAGCTTCTGTCGGAGATATTCAAATGGTGTCTTGGCTAGGGGTTTTGTAAATATGTCTGCAATTTGTTCTGTGGTTGGAATGTAATGGACCTGAACAATCTTATTGGTGACTTACTCTCTCAGAAAATGGTATTTTATGGGAATATGCTTCGTCTTGGAGTGGAATACAGGATTCTTGGACACATTGATGGTACTAGTGTTATCACAATGAATTGGGATCGGTGCAGCATATTTTACCTCCAAGTCTGCAAGTGTCTGAGTCGTCCATAATACCTGAGTGAAACAGGTAGCAGCAGCAATGTACTCTTCCTCTGTAGTTAATAAAGAAATGGAACCTTTCTTTTTACTCAACCATGCTACTACAAAATCTCCTAAGAAGAACGCACCTCCACTCATGCTTTTCCTTTCATCCATGCAGTTAGCCCAATCAGCATCTGAGTAGACTAATAATTGAAAATTATGATTCTTAGGATACCATAGGCCATAGTTCATTGTTTCATTCAAATATCTAAATATCCTTTTGACAGCTAGCAAATGACTCTGTTTAGGTGCACACTGATATCTTCCCACCATTCCAACAGCATGCATTATGTCTGGGCGAGATGTTATGATGTACAGCAGGTTGCCTATTATTGACCTATATGAACTTTGATCAACATCAGGTGAGTCATTATCCTTGCTTAATTTGCATCCAGTAACCATAGGTGTGCCCACAGGTTTAGAATCTTCCATTTGAAACCTTTTCAACATTTCTCTTAGATATTTTTCTTGAGAAATGAACATCCCTTCAGACCTCTGAGTAATTTGCAGACCAAGAAAAAATGGCAGTTCACCTATCATAGACATTTCAAACTCAGACTCCATGGCAGAAGCAAACCATTGTACCAATGAATCCTTATTACATCCAAAGATGATGTCATCTACATAGACCAACACAATGAGCAAATCATTATCCTCTGTTTTGATATATAGATTGTTGTCAATTGTTCTTCTCTTGAACCCTTTGTCTTTGAGATATGTATCAAGTCTGTGATACCAGGCACGAGGGGCTTGTTTTAACCCATATAAATCTTTCTTCAGCTTGCATACTAAGTTAGGGTTATCAGACAGTTCGAAACCCTCTGGTTGTTCCATATAGACTTCTTCATTTAAATCTCCATTTAGAAATGCTGACTTGACATCCATTTGATATACTTTAAACCTTTTATAACAAGCATAGGCAAGAAATATTCTGATAGCTTCTAATCTTGCTACGAGCGCAAATGTTTCATCAAAATCCAGTCCTTCTATTTGAGCATAGCCTTTACAAACCAATCTTGCTTTGTTCCTGACAACTTTTCCCTGCTCATTCAACTTATTCTTAAAGATCCATTTGGAACCAATGATATTTTTACCTTCCACGTATTGTTTTTCTCAATCTAATCAAGTTCATCATTCATTGCTTTAACCCAATGGTCATTTTTGCTAGCTTCATTAAAATTCTTGGGTTTCAGCATGGATATGAAAGCTATATGTAATTGTTCATTGTTTTTTATTATCTTTCTCCTGGTTTGTACACCTTTGTCTTTTTCACCAATTATCTGACTTGCAGGATGCTTCTTTTGAGTGATTCTGGAGGAGGAATTTGAAGTTGTCTGTTGATTTGAGTCTGTCTGAGTATCCGTGTCTTCATCTGATTCAGAGTCTTCATTTTCTGATTCTTGGACCTGTTCATCTTCAGCGTTAGTTGTGTCCTCTATAGAAGACTCATTATTGTACACCTCTCTTCCTGGGATTCCTTCATCAACTTTTATTTCAATACAGTCAACCATTTTATGCAGCCTCATATTATAGCATCTGTATCATTTATTGTTTGTAGCATACCCTAAGAAGATACCTTCATCAGCCCTGTCATCATATTTTCCAAGGGTCTCATCATTATTCTTTATGTAACATTTACTCCCAAAGACTTTGAAGTGTTTGATTGAAGCAGGTCTCCCATACCACAGTTCATAAGGTGTCTTGTCACTTTGTGGTCTGAGGTGGGCTTTGTTAAGAACCTGGACTGTTGTGTGTATTGCTTCTACCCAGTAGGTTTGACCAATGTTCTTCTCATTCATCATTGACCTGGCCATTTGTTGCACTGTTCTGTTTTGCCTCTCAACTACTCCATTTTGTTGTGGAGTTCTTGGGATTGTGTATTCTCTCTTGATCCCATGCTTATCANNNAATTCCTTGAAATCACTTGACATAAATTCTCCTCCTCTGTCTGATCTTACTGCCTTTAACCTCTTGCCTGTTTGATTCTCAGTTAAAGCCTTAAATTTTTTAAACTTCTCAAATGCTTCAGCTTTTTCCTTGAGAAAGGAAACCCAAGTAATTCTGGAGTAATCATCAATAATCAGCATGAAGTAGTTTTCTTTCCCTGTGCCTTCCTATCTTGATGGTCCACATAAATCCATATCAACTAGTTGGAGTGGTTTCTCCGTTGAAGTAGAGCTCTTGGACTTAAACTGTGTCGTGGTTAGCTTTCCTACTTGGCAGGGTTTACACATAGAATCTTGGGGCTTTGATATTCTCGGAAGATATTTTACTGCCTCAAGATTTTTGAGCTTGATTAAGTGGTCAAATCTTAGATGTCCAAGTCTCTTATGCCATAACCAGCTTTCATCATGTTTGCTTATATGACACTCTTCTCTATCTTCTTTCATCAATTATACATAATTTTTTGTCCTTGTGCCTTTGGCCACCACTTGTCCTGAGTTTACAGACTTTATCTTGCATTCCTTGGACATGAACACCACTTCACATCCTCTGTCACACATTTGACTTACACTGAGAAGATTATGTTTCAGCCCATCTACAAGCAGAACATCTTGGGATTTTCCTTTTCCATTACTTAAACTCGCCATCCCTTTACCCTTCATTTTACCTGGAGCATCATTTCCAAAGGTTACGTTTCCTGATTTTCTTTCACTTAGAGATAGAAACTTACCTTTGTCTCCCGTCATATGTTTGGAGCATCCACTGTCTATATACCAAGGGTTCATTTATCTTTGAGATGACAACACTAATCCACACTTGTCACTTTCTTTCTTCTTCCAAACCTTGACATTTTCAACAGGGGAATTCAAATCTGGTTCATAGTTCCTTAAGCGATAGTCAATAGATTTATGTCCATAGTTATGACAGATGTAACATTCTGGTTCGTCGAATAAAGTATCATAACAATTGTTATGCTTAACCTGTGTCGTTTTCCCATCCATCAAGTGATTTGCAGTCTGTGGTGGTTTGTTACTTGGTTGTCTCATTCTTTGTTGTGGCAGATATCTATAACTTGAATGTCTTGATTTCTCATAATTTAATTTTAAAGAACAGTTTGCAGCTTTATGACCAAAGTTAGAACAAAAAAAACAATATCCATGGAAAAAACGTTGGTACCTGGAAAATGGTTGTCTTCTTTGAGAAGGTCGATTTCTTCTATGTTGATGATATCTTTGAACAAAGAGTGCATTATTTCTCTGATCCATAGTTTCAGTTCTTGTACCTCTTTCATTACTACTCCTAGGCATATGATTATCTTCTTCTTTTTCTGCAGGTTTTTTGTTGTCATAGATGGTAGATTTGACAAACTTAATGGGTTCTTTGTTGCCTGGTTGATCACTACTTGAACCCTCTTCATAACCCAGACCTGTTTTCAGCTTTGGGTTTCTTTGTTGATTCAGAATGGTGGCCAATTCTTTTGATGCTTTGATACTTGATAGATTATGATGATACAAGGCTTGAAACTTCTCCAACTCTTTCCTGGTTTTCACTACTTCTTTTTCCAGAGCTTCACATCTTGCCTTCTTTTCTAATAATTGTTGTTTCAGAATGTCTTCGATTTTCTTTGCCTCTTCCAATTCCACTTTTAGTAGGGCAAAGTCTTCATCAGTTTGTTTATTGTCTTTCTCGAACTGTATCAGCAATTGTTTTTTCTTTCTGCTCTTAATTTTGAGTCTGTCAATTTCTTCCAAAGCACTGATTAATTCACCTTCCATATCCACCACAGCTTCTTCATCATCAATTTCACCTCCTGTGTGTTCATCATCAAAATATCCCATAGCCATAAGCATAAAATCATTTATTTTATCTTCAATAGAGGAGTCATTGTCTTCATCATCTGAAGGATCATCATCATTGTTTACACAAAGACTTTTCTTCTTAAAATTATTCTCTTTAAAGAAATTTATGTGTTTGTGCTTCTCCCCATCATCACATGTCTGATCCTTTCTTTTGTGAGAACATTTATTTGAAAAATGACCTATCTTACCACAGTTGAAACATTTGAAAGCCAGATTACCTTTGTATTTGCTTGATCCCTTCTTCAGTCTCTTCATAAATTTTTCTTCAATTTCATCAAGCTCAGAATCCTCATTCTTGTCTGCCTTAAATGATGCTTCTTTGGAGGTGGGTTTATCTTTAACTATTCTCATTTCATATGCAATCAATGTTCCTAGAAGTTGATCAAACTCCAAGGTTTTTAGATCATTAAGTTCTTCTATA
>ML802462.1:318666-338124 GCA_009831015.1 Picea engelmannii
CTGAGGAAACCCATAAAGGGTAAAAACCTCTTCTTCTTGGTATGATAAGTAATCTTTACATTCTGTACATTATCATACATATGAGCTCCAAATCATTGTGAGGCTACAACCTCTATTTTGCAAGCTGCAACTTGCTGAGAGCAGCAACTCTCTGTTTTCTCTAGCACCAACTAGAAGGAAGCACCAACTCCTTGTGTTTCTCTAGCACCCACTAGAAGGAAGCACCAACTCCCTGGTTTCTCTAGCACCCACTAGAAGGAAGAAACAACTCCCTAAGTGTTCCAGCACCAACTGGATGGAAGCACCAACTTCCAGTCACACAGGCACCAACCTGTAAAACAGAGAACAACAGTTCTCCCTTGCACCACCCTACCACCCTAGTTTCTCTGGTTGCAACTAGATGGAAGCTACAACTCCTTGTGTTCAAGCAGCCACTTGAACCTCTGAGGACAACAGTCCTCCCTAGCACCTCCCTACCACCCTAGAATATCAAGTTTTATGGCTTACTGATCTCATCATTGTTCTGCAACACTACTCTGCTCTACCTGCATCAGTGTCTTCCTGCACACTTTGCCTTGTGCTTTCTGTTCTTCTGCCTTTTATGATCTTTACGCCATGTCCATGCAATGCACCATTCCTCTTCTCTGTATTTCATCTACTGCCCATTGCCTCCTTCTACACGCCTGAATCACTCTCAATAGCAGCTGCCATCTCTAGTTGTTCTGCATTCTTATAGTCTATGTGCACCTTGTGCATCCTATATGTGCAATCCTTCTCCATGATCTACACACCGCCATTGTTTTTCACAATGGGATGTTCACTCCACTCCACATTGCCACCGCTTCACCCCCTCGAGCATCAACACACTCTCTTTGTTCTACATGTTCTCCTCGTGTCAAGTCCTCTTCCTGATCATCATGGCAATTCCTCAGCTTTTCTAGCGGTTATACCCATGCGTTCATCATCACTTGGTGTTATGCTGAGATTCCTTAGCATGTCTAGCAGTCGAGACTCTTCGTCTTCTCTATCATAGTTGAGATCATCCTCTATGTTGCAGTTACAGGCTTCAATGCTCTTCCATCTGTCAATCGCCTCTATCAATAGTCTTCATTCCATTGGCAGATGCCTTGAGACTCTTCATCTTCTCTGGAAATCACCCTCAAGTCTCTTTGAGTCCTCTGACAGAAACCATCAGTCATTTCTAGCAGTTACACTATGAACCTATTGAGCCTTGTGCCTTTGGCATGTTTCACCTTTCTTTTCACATGTGGCCTCAGGCGATGATCACAGCCTACACCAAAAGGTGTTTTCGCATTTTGGCATTTCGCATGTTGCGAATTCCTGTTGTGAGGCATCTCAACTCTCCAAATCGCAATCTCTAGAATGGAACTTGGTTGCACTAGCTCCTTCCTCCATCTTCTGCAGATGTGACCACTGGCTGTGACCACAGCCTTATTCGAAACTGCATTTTGCAATTTCGCATTTCGCGAATTTGTTGTGAGTCACTCTGACTCTTCCAACTCCTGATCACGAAATGGAGCCTTGCAACTTGCAAGCTCCTTCCTTCACATGCCCACAGTTGTGACCAAGCGTTTATCCATAAAGTGCTTTGGCGATTTCGCATTTTGGCATTCCTGTGGTGAAGTGTTTCGACACTTCCAACTCCCGGTATCTGAAACTTGCACCAAAAGGTTTTTTTCGCATTTCGGCATTCATGTGGTGAAGTGTTTCGACACTTCCAACTCCCGGTATCCGAAACCTACACCAAAAGGTGTTTTTCGCATTTCGGCATTCCAACATTTCGATATTCCCGTGGTGAAATGTTTCAACACTCCAAATCACGGTATCTGAATCCTGCACCAAAAGGTGTTTTTCGCATTTCGGCATTCCTGTGATGAGATATATTGACGCTCCATGTCACAATCCCCAAAACTCTGAAACTCCATGTCGCGATCCCCGAAACTTTGAAATGGAGTCTTTGTTGATGTGCTTGTTTCTGGATTTCGGCGTTTCACATTTCGCAACTTCGGGACTCCTGTGATGAAGAGTCTCGACTCTTGACTCCTCCAACTCCCAGTATCCGAAACTCAGAAATGGAGATTAAGTCATGGTTTGATGTGACTGTTTCGGGATTTTGGCATTTCGCATTTCACAACTTCGGGACTCCTATGATGAAGAGTCTCGACTCTTGACTCCTCCAACTCCCGGTATCCGAAACTCCGAAATGGAGATTAAGTCCACTAGCTTATGATCTTTCCATGCCATCATCGCTATTGATCTTCGTTGCCTGCCTATTTTCCATTGTTGTCTCCCAACTGTAAACCTGCCAACGTCGCTACTATTCTTTCCTATAACCATACCTTCGTCGTTGTTGTTCTTGCCATCAATAACTGTAATCATGTTATCGTTGTTGTTGTTCTTGCCTGTAGACATGCCATCGTTGTTGTTGTTCTTGCCATCAATGACAAGCATGCTCTTCTTGTAAACATGCCAACAAATATACCTTTGTATTACACCTTCCAGTTCTTTCCATGGCTCACTGAGAGCACTAGGGTTAACTCCCTTTCCCTTTTTGTCAAGTTCCTCTCCAGGATCTGCGAAATATTCTACAGCTTCTTTGTTCGTTGTGTATTTTCCAATCCATTGAATGCCTGTGTTAGGGAGGCTTGTAACCTATGCTACAATTTCCTCCGTGACTGGAATTCGTATATCTTGAACCATGGAGACCCCTCCCTACAAGTTCTTGAAGAATTTGATCGTGATGTTCGTGTCATATCCTTGCAGCCAGTTGAATTACTATGTCCATCCCAGCCGGTGTAAGATTGCTCTTGCCTGCTCAGTTACCTGTAATAATGTTGGTTCCTAATACACACTTCGGCCACCCATATTTTCTGTGAGAAAGAGAGGACGGTGATTGTTCCTTGCTGCAGCTTTACTCAACCATCTTTTGAAACAAAAAAGAGAAAACATTGAGCAGTATTGTGTATAAAAATTGTGAATTTTTCTCACTTACTGCACTCATTGTAATCTATCGGTAATTGTGTCGAGCATCTGCCTCCCATAAATGGAAAGGTCGACCTCGACCATCAAATGTACGAGTGTAATAATGGCGGGTAGTTCCTACGAGGTGTGATTACTATGCCATCATCGCCACTGGAAAGACAATCATTAATAACTTTTCAAAAAGCACTTTAACGGTACTTATGATAATCATCACTTTGTGTGGGAAATTCAAATTGTCATACCTATGTTAGAAACCCTTTGAGGAAAAATATTCCGAATGATTTTAAATTTGTTCACGTGTTTTAAAATGTTCCACATATCATAACATTGTTACTTTCCCTTGTTTATTGGATATAACCTAAATGATGGCCTCATTGTTTAGAAAAGAAAATCTACGAACACACTAAAACTTGGTGTATTTAAGATAAACTTCAATACCACAGGTAGAGCCACTGCTTCCAGCAGACGTCCATAGCCTCGACAGGGTTGCCTTTTAAGCCATAGATGAGCCTGTATCCTTAATAAATAGTTTGAATTTTCTTTTCCCAAGAAGACCATTATCTTAGTTTGGTAGCCATATGATCATAATGCCACTTACTAGATCATAACCTAAGTGAACAAGTCGGCTCATGATGAGACCTCTTGTCCTTTGACGGAAAAAAATACCAAAGGCCATTGCCTTGGTATGGTAGCCATAGTGGGAATGTCACTTATTTTATTATCTGATGATCGTGGTAAGTTGGCTCATGATGAGACCCCCTATCCTTTATGGGAGAAGTTTATTACTTTGTTAAAAACTTTATTGTGATTCGATTATTTTTTTTTTTCTTAAGGGCACTATCAAGGGACGCTCATCTACTCCTTAAGAGTGAGGGATGGCGTAAGAAGTGTAAGAATGCCAAGTAAGAATGTGTTTAAGATTCCTTATTATGATATGAAAGCAATTATCATTCAAGTATATGTAGATGTATAGGGGAAAGAAAACAAATTATGGTGGTTAATGAATTGTGAACAACTTTAAGATATTCGGAGAAATTAATCCAAAAATGGTTGACTAAGGTATGTAAAATGATCCACGTACAAAATGACAAATCAGAACTAGTGCTAATGAAAAAGGGATCAGTGAAGGTCATACCCAAAGGAGTAACTGACATAACAATGACATGCTTTGAGGAAGAAATAGCAATAATAAAAATCATGAAGGGAACAACAGTTGTTCCTTTCGAATGAACAACACTATCGGAAAAGGAACAACATGCATTATGAAGGGAACAACAGTGTGACAGAAGGAACAAGAATCGTTATTTCGAATCGACGATACTACCCGCGAAGGGAACAACAATCGCGCGAAGGTAACAACAGTTGTTCTGTTCAAATGAATGAAAATTGTACACATAGGGAACAACATTTGTGCAAAGGGAACAACAGTTTTTCTATTCGAATGAACAACAACTGTACGCAAAGGGAACAACAATCGTTATTTCGTTCGAATAAACAACAACCCAAAATTTTCACCATCTAATTAAGTGATTGTAAACCTCCCGCAGACATTTATGTTTTAGTGAATCTAGAATTGATTAGTCATCAACTAAATTCATTCAATATTTATGGGTAGGTTCATTCAATAATCAAAGTATTGGACGGTTTATCAGTGTCAGTCATTTATTACAGTTGCTTGATTTTTGCTACGGAACATGACATATTCATATTCTGTGAAAATAGGGTTTATATTTTTCAAAGTGAGATATGAGAAAGGAACAAAAAAGAGTGCTAATTATATTCATTACAGTCATCTTTTCTAATTATTATTCTCTCAAGTGAATTTCCTAAAAAAATAAAGAAACTAAAAACTCAATCAAATCTATAAAAAAATTATATACAATATGTACAGTGCTAATAAAAAATCATCATTTATGAAGTTGATGTTGTTGGGTTACCTTCCCAACCACCTAGAATCTGAACAGTAGGGTCCTTACTTACTTCTTGGCAGAAGGATTCTTTTGAAGGCGGTTGATGGTAGAGTCGTAGCCGATGTCCATTTACCAAAAAAGGAGAACCAGACCCGTCGATGGTAACTAAAGTGACAGTGCCATTATTATAAACTTCATTAATTTCATATGGTCCCAACCACCTTGTATGTAATTTTGCAGGAAAATCCTGAAATATGGAATCATAGAGAAGCACCCAATCACCCTTTTGGAATGATTTCTTCTTGATATGTTTATCGTGCCAGTTAGCTCTCTCTTGCTGAATAACAGTTGTGCACTCCAAGGCGAACAAGCATGCTTCATCCAACTCATTGAGCTATTGTAGGCATTGTTTATGTGCCTCTGTAAGATCCAGTCCAATCTCCTAGGCCATCCTTAGAGTCTTGATCTCAAACTCAATTGGAATGATGGGTTATTTACCATAGACTAAATGATAAGGAGAGTAGCCAGTGGTGTTACGCCTCGTTGTGCGATAATCCCATAAGGCATTTCGAAGCTCTGTTTCCCAATTTTGACGATTTGTTGAGACAGATTTTGTCAAAATTGCCTCCAAGTCTTTATTGGTACTTTCTACTTGCCCATTTTCCTGTGGGTGGTATGGGGAAGTAACTATGTGTTTAATGTGATAATTGTCCAGGATGGTCATGATTCTATGGGCTATAAATTGCAACCCTTCGTCGATGATTACTTCCCTAGGTAATTTGTAGCATACAAATAATTTAAAAAGAAACTTAATGACTACCTACTCTGTTGCGTTTAATAAAGCTTTTGCCTCTACCCATTTGGTCATGTCGTCCGTTGCAACTAGGATATAGGCCTTCTTATTTGACTTCGGGTTGAAGGGGCCAACAAAGTCTAGTGCCCATCTCTCGAACGGTTCTACAACTACTTGTGCCTTCAGGGAAATTTCATCATCTTGGCCTAGTCGACCCATCCGTTGACAGTTGTCGCACATCTGGATATATTTCTTTGCATCTCTAAATATTGAGGGCCAATAATAGCCCATCTGTAAAATCTTATGTCTAGTCTTGCGATCTGCAAAATGTCTGCCACAAGGCTCGCCATGACCTGTCTTCAGTATGTCGTAGATTTCGTCATCTTGTACACATCTTTGGATCTGGAGATCAACCCCTGTGTGGAAAAGATATCCACCAATATAGGTGAATAGTGCACTGCATTGGACGATCAGTTTTCTTTCCCTTGATGATAGGTGTGCTGGTAGTTTCCCAGCTGCTAGATAATTTGTCACATCAGCGTAACAAGGTGGTTTAGTAGTGACAACAAACAAATGTTCGTCTGGAAAGTGGTCTTCAACTGTCAAAGAATCATCTGTTTTGGGTATGCAAGATAGGAAGTCTGCGACAATATTCTCTCTTACGGGTCGATCCTTGATGGTGATGTCAAATTCCTGCAATAGTAATAACCATCGAGTAACCATTCCATTAGTAATAGGTTTATTAGATAAATATCTAATAGCAAAATGATCAGTATACAGAATAATTGGATAGCCTGTTATATATTTCTTCATTAACAATATGTTTCACTTTGACAAGTTCCTTTTCCTTGAACACACATTATATATAAATATATATCAAAATTTATTTGAGGAATGAAAGTGAAACAACTATTGAACTTATCGTGATGATACCTATTAATGAAGGAATGAATTAAGCACTTAGGCTTTGAAGCTTACCCTTTTCAAAATAAGAAAGACATTTATCAATTTCCTCTCATCGTTTAAGTCATTACTTTAGAGTTTATGACTTATTAATTCATTCATGTTTATCATAGCTATCATCTCCACCAACAAAGCATTATATTTTCTCCAAATCACACATAAACAAAACTATGAATATTTTCCAACTTCTAATCATGTTCACTATTGACTCAATTTACTTTGATATAATAAAAAAATAAGGTACACAACTTAGAACTAAATCTCATGCTTTTCTAGATGCTAAAAACTCAACACCTCTAAAAGTGTTTAGGGAAAAACAACAAAACTTAAACATGTAAACCATACAACATACCATGCAAAGCAAGAAATCACTGATGCAAATTCTAAAACTCAAACATGAGACTAAAACTATCGAAAGCAACACAAATGTGGTAAACAAAAAACAAGTAAAACTATGATGAATGAAATTACTTGTAAGAGAAGCTAGGTGAAGAATCACTTCAAGATCTAGCCATTGACAGGAAGGGAATCTAGTTCATCTTCCATACTTTGTAATCTATATGTGCAAGCTCCTATCTTTTCAACAACTTGTTAAGGGTCGAGCCATGAGTTGTGAAACTTTGTATGTTTTCCTTTGGGCTTGTTAACTCTGTCCCAATTCAGAACCAAATTGCCTACTTCAAAATTATTATCAACGGCTTTATGATTATCGAACCACCATTTCATGACTTGTTTGTGAGCTAAAAATTTGTTTTTGGCCTTTTCCCTCTCTTCCTCCAACATGAATAATGTATCAATTCGACTTTGAAGGATAAAAGAAGGATGTCCCCTCAAAGCCTGGGATAATTGTAGGGATGGACAGTAAATATTGGTTGGAAGAATAAATTCTTTCCCATAGACAAGATAATAAGGTGAGGTACCCAATGCCTCCTTGGGAGTAACTCTATCGACCTAGAGAGCATTGGGAAACACGTTATGCCAATTCCTATGGTTTTTTGTGATAGCCTTTTTTAGAATCCAAAATAGATTTTTATTAGTTCATTTAGCCACTCCATTTCCTTATGGATAATAATTGGTTAAACATCACAAAATGATTCCCTTATTCTATGCAAATTCAAACAATAAAGTTAAAGAAAAAAAAGTAGCATTATAAAAAACAATAAAAGAACGAACCCCAAACCTAGTGATTAAATGTTGTTGTAAAAATTGAATGATTACTTTCTCATTTACTTGTGTTAATGGAACAAGGTTCGCCCACTAGGTAAAATAATTTATCGTGGTCAAAATATACTTATGTTGCTTCGAAGAATGGGGATTTATTTCTCCTATTATGTCTATGCCCCACTACTCAAATGGTCTACTACTTGTAACATGTTGTAGTGGTATCGATGCTTTCTTCTCTCTTCACGCACTTAACTAAGAAGTTTTACATTTTCTTACATAAGCATGTGCATCTTGGAAGAGAGTGGGCCAATAATATCCAACTCTCAAGACTTTAAGCAGTGGTTTCTCCAACAAAGTGACGTCCATCTGGCCCGTCCTAGAGATCCTTCAAGACTTTGTCAACATCTTCCCTTTCCAAACATATTAATAGTACACTGTCATAATTCTTTTGGAACATGACAATGTTGATCAATTTGTATTGATCATATTTCAGTCTTAAGACCGTTTTTTTCCTTTGAATTCATGTGTCTTGGGAATAATGTCTCGTGGTGTAGAAAAAAATCATATCATTATACCATGAATATGTAGTTTATGGGAGGTAAAGGATTTCATTGGTGTAAACAAAGAATTCATTTTCCCATCCCTCTTCCTCTTTGATTGTAAAAACTTTGCTCAGTCCCTCCAGTTTTGTTGTGAACCTCAGCATGGGTTGTAGTTGGTGAAACTGCTGCCTGAGGGATTCGGGTGGAGCCTCTCCTAGGTCCAACCAAAGCTTGAGATTCATCTTTTCGGATCATGTCATCTATGAAAGTGTTTCTCCCAAGGAGCACCGAGCCCTGTGCTTTGGTAGTTTTTGGTGGGGGTTTTGGTTTTTCAGGTTCTTTCTTCTTAGTCATACACACTTCACACAAAATTTTAAACACCTATATAACCTCTATATATCAGTTGGAGGTAGGCGTTGGCATAAGTGTTTTACTTATTACTTGCATAGGTTCTTACCTTCCGTCTTCAATACCTCATCCTCCAGAGACACAACCTATGCTAACTTTAACACTCTCCCCGGCAACGATGCCAAAATGTTGGGCTCTAAAGATGTCCTAAAAACAACCTTAGTTTAACATTAATTTATCAACCCGAGGATTCGTCTTTTATTTCAAGAATGTCAGCAAAGTTTATGCAAATAGTTGTAGAGGCTAAAATCGTTTAGTGAAAGCAAATCTGAGTTTATCAACAATCAAGTTCATCACACATCCATTAAAATTCTAAAACTAAGACATTAACAAAATTGAAATCTAATCTACAACATGATGTGAATTCAAATGCATAAATTAAATATCTGAAGTGATCTAATTAAGAAACAGTAATTAAATCTAAGGAAAGCTTGATAAACTAATCTATTGGCGATTATCTAACCCGTGAAAATAAACAGTGAATTACTATATCTATGAAAAGGAACAGTGACTATACTTAACCAAAAGGAACAACGGTTGTAATTTAACTGAAAGGAACAACAAATGCTAATTTTAGCGAAAGGAACAACAAATGCCAATTTAAGCGAAAGGAACAACAAATGCTAATTTAAGTGAAAGGAACAATGCGTATGATACTGAGAGGAATTGTCAAGTAGTAAACTATAGCGATGGAAACGGGAACAACAATCGATGTCATTCAAATGAAACACCTATCTACTGTAGCAAACAACATAAAATCATTAACGCATTCATGCATTTATCTTAACTATTAGGAAAAAGATTTAAATCACAAAACAGAAATCAAACTGATACAATTACAAATTGAGACAGTTACTCCTTCAGATTGGGCCCTTGATCCTCAGAAGCACTGCTGCTAGAAACTTAGTATGCAAAAATGATGAAAACACTCAAAGCTTCTATTAACTCCATAACTGGAGCAACATCTACAGACACTGCTTGCGTGGAGCAATTCTGAATTCTGAATGTTTTGAGATAATAATTCTATGATGATCTTTTCCAGGATTCATTACCCTTTATATATTACAATAATATGGGTAAATTAAGCTATCCTGGGGATCGAGAGATCCTCGAGATCTCTTTTACTATTTATGAAGTTTACAAAATATGGAATCAATCTTTCTCCAAACTACTTTGCGCGTCATGTCTTCAACGTTCAATAATCTTTGTATCCTCAAAATTTGTTTAACTATCTTGCTTTTGACAATATTTATTCATTTCTGTGTTAAAATCAAACAATTCCAACTGAATATCAGAATTTATCTATCATTACTCAATAATATTTCTAGAAGGCATTTTAATCATTTTTTATCCTAATTATTCCTAATTAACAGAAAAGTCAATTAAGATTATATCATAAACCATGAGAATAGGGAGGATATTTGTACCTTTTTCACAACCCAACAGGACCAAAACTAGGTAACCTACTCTTAGAAGTGACATCCTCCATGAGATCACAAATTTTAAGACACATTCACCATTCTTCTTGGACTTGACTCTGTGATACTTCGACCAAATTATCCCAATAGCTCAATGCATGTTCAATCTTGGATATTTTGCACTTTTCCAGTATTCTAATCATGTGCTTCTCATGGCCATGCCTCCTCTAAATTTCCTTAATGAAAATTACTTTTTCCCAGGCTCTGGCATGCTTCTCTTTCCAGATGAGATTCTCACCATACATAATGCACATCTTCATAGTTTCTTTTTGTAATTCCACTACTTTAGCTATGAAGTCTTCTCTAATATTTTCATTGATTTTGTCCTCTTCGAGGAATTCCTCAATAAACTTATATAATGTCCCTTGGGATTCCTTATAATATTGCACTTGATTTAGAAGAGATGCAATCTCTTTCCCCGTATCTTTAACCTCATTCTCACTAACCTTAGTCTGATTGATAGTTGCATGGGAAATATCTATCTCAACTAATAACTCATTGAGCTTGGATCTCTTGATATTTAGCAAAGATTTTTCGGTAGTGCATAGAATATGACTATCCACATCAACCATTTTACGTCTCTGAGTTCTCTCCACAATGGATTTCTTACGTCGATTATAAGTAATAGATTCTAAGTCAACCACCCCTTCTACAAGATCAGGAATAGGTTGATCACCCCCAAATCGGTGAATTTATGGAAATCATATTTTTTATTGGTGATGACCAATCACTTCCTTGTTTGCAAATTTTTACAAGTCAGTGATCATTGTTATCGCACAAA
This sequence comes from Picea engelmannii, assembly GCA_009831015.1. Taxonomy (NCBI): domain Eukaryota; kingdom Viridiplantae; phylum Streptophyta; class Pinopsida; order Pinales; family Pinaceae; genus Picea; species Picea engelmannii. The sequence continues at coordinate 329,709 of ML802462.1, forward strand.
TTGTAGGTTGGAAAAAGTTGGACCCAATCCACAAGATGGTGAGAACTATGGGAGAGTCTACCCACTATCATCTTAGATAAACCCTCCCCTCACTTTAGTGAAGGAGAAATACTACACAAGGGGGGAGTCTCGGATGACCCTAGGGGCAAATGAGATGGAAAGTAGAGAGAGAAAATATGATACCCCTATATCTCAATCTACAATATGGAAGATGGCTTGGGAGCAAGTCTTGGTGATGGCTAATGGTTTCCAAACACTTGAGTATTTGCAGAAGATAGTTATACCTTCCCGAGACAAGAGAAAGACGAGTATACAAGCACAATATTCCAATGGACAAGCAAGTGAAGCTTGCTGTCCTAAATTACAGCAGTAAACAAAAGTATATATCAGCAATGAAATCAATTAATCATTGCAGAAATAACCATCAAAATTGTCAAGTAATTATTGGAGAATGAATCACTAAACCAATAGATAATTTTCGAATACTGAAGCACAAATTTTGACGGTGAAAAGGGGTTGTTAGATAGTGTTTTCAGAGATTTATTATAACAGCCAAGTGGCTGTAGAAAATATTTGCTACAACAGTAACTTTTAACCACAAAAATTCTCAAGTAATCTGACAAAACGTTAACCAATAAGCAGTAGAATGATAATAGTGACTTACAAGAAAATTTCCACGGTTGAAATGCGAGTAAAAGTAAGAAATAGAGTATGTTTTGTTGCAGCCCTAATTGTTGTAGATTTTGATTGATTATAACTCAAGAACTACTAGGCCAATTAAAACACCCTAGTGGCTTTAGCAAGCTTAAGACACCAAGAAAAGATTACAACTTGAACAAGATCAATATCCCTCAAAATCACATTTACCATTGCAAGTAATTTATTTCTCCAATGCAATAAATGATTAGTGTCTTTCCAAATGAGTTATGGAGACTTCTCATATTAGGTTATGCCTACTACTTCTCAAGGGGTGTAATCCCTTTTACTCTCTTTAGCAAGTAACCCTAACAAGGTAAAGTCTAGGAGGGTGTAATCCCTTTTACTCCTCTTAACAACCTTTGCAATAGCCTTTTCAATTGATAACAATGATAAAACTTGGTGGAGGGTATATGCCCTTATCTTCCTCCAAGGATCTAGCCAATAACAACCATCGAACAAGAAAGAAGAGCTAAAAAAATGTAGATTTTCCTTACCAATTCCAAGAACATGCAAGACAAAACCCTAGTTACCAAGAATTTTCATCACCGTAGAAAGAGAAAGAGCCTCCAAGAGATAACGCACCACTTTACTCCACAAGAAAAATGATAACCATAGAGAGAGAGAGAGAGATTGCCCAAGAGGGGCACAAATTTCAGTCAAGTAGTTCCTCTCATGTGAGAGAGTTGTGTTCAAATGAAATGAAAATGATCTTTATTTATAAAAAACTCCTAATAAATGTTTGTCCACATAACGTTAGGTTAAACCACAAATCAAGGACGTCGAGCCCCTTTAATTTTTCCCTTTACAAAATATTTTAATTTTGCACATGAAGAACACCCTAAAAGAGTGACGTCAACCCTTTCTACGGTGACATTTTGGTCACTTTGGAAAATCGTTGAGCTTGAGGATGAAATTGTTTGGCCTCCAAAGGCCTTCCCTTCATGTATTGGGGTCTTCTCTCCAAGGTAGAAGGATCTCCCTCATCAAGATGCCAAGGGTCCATCAAACAACACCATCACCACTAAAACCCTAGCCCTAGGGTGACGTAAATCCCTCAAAGATGACGTTTTACCCTCCAAAGGAAAAGCGTTGGGCTTGCAAGGGCTAGGTGAGATCCTCCAAGGTATCTTCCTTTACCTCCCAAGGCAACATTCCTCTCTTGTACTGCCCCAAGGTCTGGGCCATGGCACCCAACTGGTGGGATTCCTACCCCAATGAAGGCCCAAGTTGGGCTTGTTCCTCCAAAATGTCCATCAACAACGCCCTGCAAAGACAAACAAGTGTGCCCTCCAAGGATCTCAAGTCAAAGCATCATGGCAAGTAAAATCACATTTAATATAAGAGACACCTAAGCATGTACATCAAAAACTACCTCATCAAATTAAACAAGTGCTCAAAGACCCTATGAAATTTGCCAAGTTTAGGTATGGGAGGGTTGACAAGGTGACCTATTGCGTGAATCAGTTCTTAAGTCAAGGAGTGTTTCCTAGGTGGAAACCTCTCTAAGTCATGCGGAGAAGATGAAGTGGATAGGGTAAGAACTTTGGGCATGGGGTTCATGACATATAGGGGTTCGTATTATCTCATTTATGGGTGCCTTTGTAGAGGGTGTGTTGGACCTTTGTTTTCAATGCATCCTTTTTCCAAGTTCATTTACTGCCATTTGTTATTTCAGATGTTTCTAGGTTGAAGCCAAGGTGGGACTTCTACCTAACCATGAAAAACATTTCCCACCTTGACTCTACCCCGGTTACACTATGCTTCCCCAAGTTGAAGATAATGTGTGGGACTTCTACCTAAGCATGAAAAACATTTCCCACACACGCTCTACCTTGGTTGGCATTTTTATATTGTTATTTTTAAAGGGTCCCATCGATTACTTATGAAAGACATTTCATTGTCCTTAGGATCCCTGGGCAAACATCTATAAGGTTTATGATTGGATTTTATCTTTTTCCAGCTACAAACCTCTAGGCCTTCAGCCCCTTCTTCCCATGAAATGAGGTACAATCCCTTCTCGGGTCAATACACCCGAAAATCCCAAAAGATACAGAGACGAAAAAGGGGTGAAGTGTGAAAAATGGTAAGTATGATCAGGAATGGCAGAATGACTTGTCAAGGAGACCTCCTAGCAGCAAACCCATCCCTAAGGGTGACCACTTAATAGGGTACAATGTCAACCACCAAGGTGAAACAGGGAAAAGAGCATAACTTTCAAGCAAACGTTCTATAATCAAAAGCAAATTTAAATGCAACATACTAAAATGCCTAAATATTAAAGTGACACTTACCACAATACTTGACCTATATCTCATGGATCAAGACTCATCATCTTCAGGAAGCAAGCTGATTTGGGTGATGCCATTGTCACGAATCTGGGATGTGTGTTGGTGAAGTGAATCTTTGTATGTGCATGTAGACGTTGTCAGTCATTTGACTCTCGATACTCCATGTCTAAAACATAAGGGCCTCAAGACATCATCTCCTTAGTTATCCCTAGAAAGTGGGGATAACAATCACAAAGTGAATTTTGGATATAAATAGTACGACACCTTGAGAATCATGCAAGGTGGGGTCATCAATTGGGCTTCAGTCAGTGGAAAACGTAAGTCTAAAAATCATAATGAAACCTCTCGTCAATGTGAAAATAATATTTGTAATCATTACCTTATTTTAACTTTTCATTTGAACAAAGTGAAAAGTGATCACTGATGATCTAGGTGGATATCAGTCGCCACCACCTATTCCAACTGGCTCAAAACAGTCTTCTGACAATTTTGGCAATTTATTATTTTTAGCAGTTTTAACTTTCAGGGCCATATTGAGGGCCTAAATGAAAGTTTTTTTGGGATTGAGCTTCTCAATGATATCCAGAGGAATCATTGATCCCAAAAAATGAATCTTCTCAATGATACCTTTCCAATGGGCTATCATATGCCTAAAACAGAGCTCGTATGCAAAAGTTACGACCCCGAAAAGTTGACGTACTAACTTACCCAGACGGGGCCCACATGACTTTTGGTGCTTCATCTCCTAGGGTTCGATTTTTTGATGTCTAGGGTTTTGGGCATTCATGTTTATTGTAAAAAGGCCTTCAGAGCCTCATTGTAATCATCTTCTTGCGAATGAGTGCAGCTGTCACATCTCTTCTCAGAGATAAGCCTCCACCATTCCAGCAAGCTTGTTTCTGCTACATTTTACAGTTTCAGTTTATTTCCTTATTGAATAGACAAACAATTTTATTGTATCTCTGTTATTTTGTGTTAAGCACCTGTTAATAATATGTAGTCATTTCGTTATGATCATAAAATCCAGATCAGTGGTATTAGAGTGGTCTGCTCCTTGTCATCTTAATGCATGTCCCCAACGAGGTCGGAGTACAAAGAGTTAGGTCTCGAGCTTATTTCTCTTGAGGAAAAAAACTCTCACATGCCCAAGTGAGCTCTCATGGTAGGAGAAAATAAAGATGACGGGACAGGAGATCCTTTCAAACTGTTGATTGAGGAAGCCCTCACCCAACAAAGGAACGATATGATGGATAGTTTTGCGCAAATCCTTCAGCGGCTACCAACAGGCGACACATATTCTTCGAGCAGAGGTGCCACCCCCTTCAAGGTACAAATAAACTTTGATATTCTTATATTTGAAGATCATATAGACACAAATGTTGTGGACACGTGGTTGAATCTACTAGAAGGGTATTTTTTTGTCCATAACTTTTTGAATAGAGAAAGATTACTTTTTCCCTCCTCAAAGTCGATCCCCATGTCAAATATTGGTGGGAAACTTTCTGTGAGCAAAATGAAACAAAGAAACCCTCATTATTTATAGTCACGGCCACCTAGGAATCCTTCAAGGATGCTATCAAGGAACAATACTACCGTGTTGGAAGTTATGACGACTTGTATACCAAATGGACCACACTTCGGCAAGAAAGAGACCAAGCAGTGCCAGATTTCACAAACATCTTCCATGCCTTGCGCACCAAGCTGGGTATCAAAGATTCAGAGTGACATATGGTCCTCAAGTATCGTGGTGCTCTGCATAGATACATCCATACCAAAATGAAATTTTTGGACATCTCATCCTTGGGTGCGGCCTACCAATATTCCATCAAAATCGAGGAAAAGCTCAAACAAAAGACGCGACAATTTGAGCCTGGGAACCCCTCACAACCAAAGCCGGGAAAGAGCAGCCCCAACCCACAGAACAAAGGACAGGGCAAAGATGGATAGTATCAAGACAACTAGTCCAAGCCGCAAGAAAAGAAGGGCACCAAAAAGACAAAGAAAGATACCGGGAAGTGGTGCGATTTCCATAAGAGCCCTTGGCATAAAACTGTTGATTGTTGCTCAAAGCAGTCGTTGGTGGCCGAAGTGAAATCTTCTGAATAACATGCAGTTTCAAGCTCTGAGCCAGAACTAGAAAGGGGAAGACAGATCATTGATGCGGAACCCAGTGCCACTATTGCTACCACCAATCTCCAGCCTGGTGAACAAGACGAGCCAGAAGAAGGAGAATGCCTCTTCCATTCATAGATGTGGGTAAAAGGAACCCCGTTGCACTTCATCGTGGATAGCGGTACCCAGAAGAACCTCATCTTAGTAGAGGTCCTCAAGTGGTTGACCTTGCCAATAACACCGCACCCACAACCCTACACCATTGGATGGCTCTGCCAAGGAAGTGATCTCCACGTCAACCAACAGTGTCGATTATCGTACGGCATCAAGCCCTTCAAGGATGAGGTATTGTGTGATGTTTCTCCTCTCGAAGTTTGTGATGTTCTTTTGGGCCAACCTTATTTATGGAAACGTCATGTTGTATATGAGTCTAGACTTCATAGTATTACTATTACTTTGAACATGAAATTGTACAGGATACCCAAGGCAATCCCACCTAGTGCTATTTCTTTGATATATGCTAAACAATGCAGGAAGTTCATCTCTTAGACGGGGAAGTTTGTCTTCTTCGTGATTTTCTCTTAGAATAAGCGAAAGATCACATCCACATCGAGGGTCTATGTGGTTGACCTCTCCACATAGTAGAAGCAAGTAGATAAGGTCGTGGAAGAATACTTAGATATCTTATCCTCACCTACCGAGGTACCTCTGCACTGACAACTCAAGCACCCCATTGATCTGACCCCCGACGCACCGCTGCTCAATGGGCCAATCTATCGTTTCTCTCTATTAGAGAATGAGGAGATCAAGTGACAAATCCAAGAACTGCTCCATAAGGGGCACATATGTCCCAGCTCATCACCTTTTGGGAGCCCAATCATGCTGATACAAAAGAAAGATGGAACCTAGCGACTCTGGATTGATTACTAGGCTCTGAATAAAATCACAATTAGAAACTGGTATCCAATTCCCCGAATCGATGACCTCCTTGATCAACTCACGAGGGCCAAATACTTTAGTAAGATTGATCTAAAGTCTAGCTACCACCAGGTCTAGATAGAATAGACAGATGTATGGAAAACCACCTTCAAGTCAAAGGAAGGCCTTTTTGAATGGTTGGTCATGCCCTTTGGTTTGACAAATGCTCCAGCCACTTTCATGAGGTTGATGGACGATATCCTGCGACCATTCACCAATACTTTTGTAGTGGTGTATCTGGATGACATTCTCATTTACAATAAGACTTGGGACAAACACTTGCATCATATTTAGTAGGTTATGCACATTCTGCGACAGCACAAGCTATATGCCAACTTGGAAAAATGCTCCTTCGGCATGGACAGGGTCCATTACCTGGGCTACATAATTGATCAGCATGGCGTACATGTGGATTCAGCCAAGATACAAGTCATCCATGACTAGCCAGCCCCAACCACACTCACTGATTCTACCACAGGTTCGTGTTGGGATTCTCCCATATTTCATGGGCTCTCAGCCAAATAACCAGGGGTGGTGGTATGGAGAAATTTGCATGGGGTCGGTCCCAACAACAAGCGTTCGATGATTTGAAACAACGCTTGTGCTCAGCCCTAGTACGTTCAATACCACATCTGTAACAACCCTTTGAGATCAAGATAGATCCTTCAGACTATGTGGTGGGCATCGTTCTCACTCAGCATAGCCACCCTGTGGCCTATCATAGTGAGACACTATCAGATGTTGTTCATAATTACCCTACTTACGACAAAGAAATGTACTCCATTGTGCAAGCTTGCCGCTAGTGGATACATTACATTCTTGGGAAGGAGACAGTCATCCACACTGATCATAAGCCACTGTAGTTCATGTAGACACAAGGAAAATTGCAGAATGATCACCATCAAAAGTGGTCCACATAATTGAAACAATTCCACCTCAGCATCAAGTATAAAACAAGAAGCACCAATCGCATTGTTGATTGCCTCAGCATACCTCCAGTCGTGACACTCACCATGGTGCTAGACTCCTGCAGCCATGAGACCTCTGGATGGCCCCAAATCTATGAGACAGACTTGGACTTCGCCACCACCTACCAAATGTAGGGTGCAAATGCAGTTGTTGATATTTTCCATCTTCGGGATGGGTTGTTGTGTCGATTGGGCCATATCCGTGTTCCATCAAGCGAGTGAGCAAATCTAATCTGGGAAGCCCACTATAGTCGAGTGGCAGGACACTTTGACATCGAAAAGATAGTGGCGATGCTACAGAAACATTTCTACTGGCCGAAACTTCGACAGGAGGTCAACAAGTATATCAGGTCCTGCATTGCCTCAGTTATTGCAAAACCGACCACTAAGAAACAGGGCATGTACACCCCTCTTCCTACTCCTGACCGGCCATGGGAATCCATCTCAATGGACTACATGTTGGGCCTCTCTTCCACCAAGCGGGGAAATGACTGTGTTTTTGTGGTTGTTGATCACTTTTCTAAAATGGCGATTATGGTTGCTTGGAAGAAAAAAATCACAACAGAGGCCACTGCCAAGCTCTTCTTTGAACGAGTTTGGGTACATTTTGGAATCCCACAAATCATTGTCTCAGAATGGGAAAGTTGATTTCTCAACACATTCTGATCGAGCCTCTGGTCACTGCTGGACACCAAGCTCACCAAATCCACGGCCTTCCACCCCCCAGACAGATGACCAAATCGAGGTCATAAATCGAATGATTGTGCATATCCTTCACATGTATAATTCAAATCACCCTTGCACATGGGATGAGAGCCTTCCCTATGTCCAACATAGCTACAATCGATCCCTGCATAGCTCAACCGGCTATAGCCCCTTTCAGGTAGGGTTGGGATTCCAACCATTGGGTCCCATAGATGTTGCACTTCCCCTTGCGGTCACCTCGACTGACTCATCTCCTGCTCCAACTGAAGCTAACAAAGCCACCTGGTCCATTGACCAGATCCAACACATCCACCAACAGGTTCAGGATATCCTACAAAAGTCCAATGACAAGTACAAACAACGCCATGATCAACAATGGGTCCCACATAAGTTTCAGGTGGCCGTCAAAGTTTGGTTGCACTTGCAGAAAGAACACCTTACAGGACCCCATCGGAAGCTTCACCCACTGCGTTATGGGTTGTACACCATCACCAAGGCCATGTGGGATAATGATTTTGAGCTCAACATTCCTCCTTTCCTTGGCCTATACCCAATGTTCAACGTGGATCTCCTTCGCCCTTATTTCCCACCATTATTGGACACCTCAGACGTAGCAGAGCAGCTGACACCAATAGAGCTCAACCCCAACTACAGAAAACATGCATC
>ML802462.1:342784-365345 GCA_009831015.1 Picea engelmannii
ATCAAGTAGCTCCTCTCATGTGAGAGAGTTGTGTTCAAATGAAATGAAAATGATCTTTATTTAAAAAAAAAACTCCTAACAAGCATTTGTCCACATAAAGTTAGGGTAAACCACAAATCAAGGATGTCGAGCCCCTTTAATTTTTCCCTTTACAAAATATTTTAATTTTTCACATGAAGAACACCCTAAAAGAGTGACGTCAACCCTTTCTAGGGTGACATTTTGGTCACTTTAGAAAATTGTTGAGCTTAAGGATGAAATCGTTTGGCTTCCAAAGGCCTTCCCTTCATGTATTGGGGTCTTCTCTCCAAGGTAGAAGGATATTCCTCATCAAGATACCAAGGGTCCATCAAACAACACTATCACCACCAAAGCCCTAGCCCTAGGGTGACGTCAAGCCCTCAAAGATAACGTTTTACCCTCCAAAGGAAAAGTGTTGGGATTGCAAGGGCTAGGTGAGATCCTCCAAGGTATCTTCCTTTGCCTCCAAAGGCAACTTTCCTCTCTTGTATTGCCCCAAGGTCTGGGCCATGGCACCCAAGTGGTGGGTTTCCTACCCCAATGAAGGCCCAACATGGGCGTAGTCCTCCAAAATGTCCATCAACAACGTCCTGCAAAGATAGACAAGTGTGCCCTCCAAGGATATCAAGCCAAAGCATCATGGCAAGTAAAATCACATTTAATATAAGAGACACCTAAGCATGTACATCAAAAACTACCTCATCAAATTAAACAAGTGCTCAAAGACCCTATGAAATTTTCCAAGTTTAGGTATGGGAGGGTTGACAAGGTGACGTATTACGTGAATCAATCCTTAAGTTAAGGAGTGTTTCCTAGGTGGAAACCTCTCTAAGTCATGTGGAGAAGATGAAGTGGATGGGGTAAGAATTTTGGGCATCGATTTCATGACATACAAGGGTTCATATTATCTCATTTATGGGTGCCTTTGTAGAAGGTGTGTTGGACCTTTGTTTTCAATGCATCCTTTTTACAAGCTCATTTATTGCCATTTGTTATTTCAGATGTTTCTAGGTTGAAGCCAAGGTGGGACTTCTACCTAACCATGAAAAACATTTCCCACCTTGACTCTACCCCGGTTACACTATGCTTCCCCAAGTTGAAGATAATGTGTGGAACTTCTACCTAAGCATGAAAAACATTTCCCACACACGCTCTACCTTGGTTGGCTTTTTTATATTTTTATTTTTCACGGGTCCCATCGATTACTTATGAAAGACATTTCATTGTCCTCAGGATCCCTGGGCGAACATCTAGAAGGTTTATGATTAGCTTTTATCTTTTTCCAGCTACAAACCTCTAGGCCTTCAGCCCCTTCTTCCCATGAAATGAGGTACAATCCCTTCTCGTGTCAATAAACCCAAAAATCCCAAAAGATACGAAGACGAATAAGGGGTGAAGTGTGAAAAATGGCAAGTATGATCGGAAATGGCAGGATGACTTCTCGAGGATACCTCCTAGCAGCAAACCCATCCCTAAGTGTGACCACTTACTAGGGTGCAATGTCAACCACCAAGGTGAAACAGGGAAAAGAGCATAACTTTCAAGCAAACGTTCCATAATCAAAAGCAAATTTAAATGCAACATACTCAAATGCCTAAATATTAAAGTGAGACTTACCACAATACCTGACTTGTACCTCATGGAGCAAGACCCATTGTCTTCTGGAAGCAAGTTGATTTGGTTGATGCCATTGTCACGAATCTGGGATGTGTGTTGGTGAAGCGGGTCTTTGTCTGTGCATGTAGACGTTGTTAGTCATTTGACTCTCGATACTCCATGTCTAAAACATAAGGGCCTCAAGACATCATCTCCTTAGTTATCCCTAGAAAGTGGGCATAACAATCACAAAGTGAGTTTTGGATATAAATAGTACGACACCTTAAGAATCATGCAAGGTGGGGTCATCAATTGGGCTTCAATCAGTGAAAACGTAACTCTAAAAATCATAATTAAACCTCTCATCAATGTGAAAATAATCTTTGTAATCATTACCTTCTTCTAACTTTTCATTTGAACAAAGTGAAAAGTGATCACTGATGATCCAGGTGGATATCGGTGGCCACCCACCTTTTCCAACTGGCTCAAAATAGTCTTCTAACAATTTTGGCAATTTACTATTTTTAGTAGTTTTAACTTTTAGGGCCATTTTGAGGGCCTAAATGAAGGTTTTCCGGGATTGAGCTTCTCAGTGATATTCAAAGCCATCATTGAGCCTCAAAAATAAGTCTCCTCAACGATACCTTTCCAATGGGCTATCATATGCCTAAAACGGAGATAGTATGCAAACGTTACGACCCCGAAAAGTTGATGTACTAACTTGCCCAGATGAGGCCCACATGACTTTTGGTGCTTCATCTCCTAGGGTTAGGTTTTTTTATTTCTGGGGTTTTTGGCATTCTTGTTTATTGTAAAAATGCCTTCAGAGCCTCATTGTAATCATGTTCTTGGGAATGAGCGTAGCCGTCACATCTCTTCTCAGAGATAAGCCTCCACCATTCCAGCAAGCTTGTTTCCGCTACATTTTACAGTTTCAACTTATTTCCTTATTGAATAGACAAACAGTTTTACTATATCTCTGTTATTTTGTGTTAAGCACCTGTTAATAATATGTAGTAATCAAGCAAAAGCTCAAACAAAAGACGCGGAAATTTGGGCCTGGGAACCCCTCACAACAAAAGCCAACAAAGAGCAGCCCCAACCCACAGAACAAAGAACAGAGCAAAGATGGACAGTATCAGGACAACCAGTCCAAGCCACAAGCAAAGAAGGACACCGAAAAGACAAAGAAAGATATTGGGAAGTGGTGCGACTTCCATAAGAGCCCTTAGCATAACACTGCTGACTGTCGCTCAAAGCAATCGTTGGTGGCTGAAGTGAAAGCTTTTGAATCAGATGCGGGTTTAGACTCTGAGCCAGAACCAAAAAGGGGAAGACGGATCATTGACGCGGAACCCAGTGCCACCGTTGCTACCACCAAGCTCGAGCCTGGTGAACAAGAGGAGCCAGAAGAAGGAGAATGCCTCTTCCATTCATAGATCTGGGTAAAAGGCACCCTGCTACACTTCATTGTGGATAGAAGTAGCCAGAAGAACCTCATCTCAGCAGAGGTCCTCAAGCGATTGACCCTGCCAGCAACACCGCACCCACAACCCTACACCATTGGATGGCTCTGCCAAGGAAGCAATCTTCATGTCATCCAACAGTGTTGATTGTCGTACAACATCAAGCCCTTCAAAGATGAGGTATTGTGTGATGTTTCTCCTCTCGAAGTTTGTGATGTTCTTTTGGGCCAACCTTATTTATGGAAACGTCATGTTGTATATGAGTCTAGGCTTCATAGTATTATTATTACTTTGAATAGGAAACTGTACAGGATACCTGAGGCAATCCCACCTAGTGTTATTTCTTTGATCTCTGTTAAGCAATGCAGGAAGATCATATCTCGGATGGGGAAGTTTGTCTTCTTCGTGATTTTCTCTCAGAATAAGAGAAATATCACAGCCATATCGAGGGTCTTTGCGGCCGACCTCTCCACAAAGCAGAAGCAAGTAGATAAGGTCGTGGAAGAATACTCAGATATCTTACCCTCACCTACCGGGGTACCTCTACACTTCCAACTCAAGCACCCCATTGATCTGACCGTCGACGCACCACTGCTAAATGGGCCAATCTATCATTGCTCTCTATTAGAGAATGAGGATATCAAGCGACAGATCCAAGAACTACTCCATAAGGGGCACATCCGTCCCAGCTCATCACCTTTTGGGAGCCCAATCATTTTGGTACAAAAGAAATATGGAACCTAGCGACTCTAGATTGATTACTGGGCTCTGAATAAAATCACAGTCAGAAACTGGTACCTGATTCCCCGAATAGACAACCTCCTTGATCAAGTCACAGAGGCCAAATACTTCAATAAGATTGATCTGAAGTCTGGCTACCACCAGGTCTAGATAGAATAGGCAGATGTATGGAAAACCACCTTCAAGTCAAAGGAAGGTTTTTTTGAATGGTTGGCCATACCCTTTGGTTTGACAAATGCTCCAGCCACTTTCATGAGGCTGATCGACGATATCCTACGACCATTCACCAATACTTTTGTAGTGGTGTATCTGGATGACATTCTCATTTACAACAAGACTTGGGTCGAACACTTACATCATATTTAGTAGGTTCTACACACCCTGTGACAACACAAGCTATTTTCCAACTTGGAAAAATGCTCCTTCGGCATGGACAGGGTCCATTACCTGGGCTACATAATTGATCAGCATGGCGTACATGTGGATTCAGCCAAGATCCAAGTCATCTGTGACTGGCCAGCCCCAACCACACTCACTAAGATTCAGAGCTTCTTGGGCCTTGCCAATTTCTCTCGCAGGTTCGTGTTGGGATTCTCCCATATTGCATGGGCCCTCAGCCAAATAACTAGGGGTGGTGATATGGAGAAATTTGCGTGGGGTCGGTCCGAAGAACAAGCATTCGATGATTTTAAGCAAAGCTTGTGCTCAGTCCCAGTACTTTCACTACCACACCTGTAACAACCCTTTGAGATCGAGACAGATGCTTCAGACTATGCGGTGGGCATCGTTCTCACTCAGCATGGCCACCCTGTGTCCTATCATAGCGAGACACTATTAGATGTTGTCCATAAGTACCCTACTTATGACAAAGAAATGTACTCCATTGTGCAAGCCTACCGCAAGTGGAGACATTACATTCTTGGGAAGGAGACAGTCATCCACACTGATCATAAGCCACTGTAGTTCATGTAGACACAGGAAAATTGCAGAATGATCACCATCAAAAGTGGTCCACATACTTGCAACAATTCCACCTCAGCATCAAGTATAAAACAAGAAGCACCAATCGCGCCGTTGATTGCCTCAGCAGACCGCCAGTCGCGACACTCACCACGGTGCTAGACTCCTGCAACCATGAGACCTCTGGATGGCCCCAAATCTATGAGACAGACCCGAACTTCACCACCACCTACCAAATGTTGGGTGCAAATGCAGTTGTTGATATTTTCCATCTTCAGGATGGGTTTTTGTGTCGACTGGGCCATATCTACGTTCCGTCAAGCAAGCGAGTAAAGCTGATATGGGAATCCCACAACAGTCGGGTGGCAGGACACTTCAACATTGAAAAGACAGTGGCGATGCTACAAAAACATTTATATTAGCCGAAACTTCGACGGGAGGTCAACAATTATATCAGATCCTGCATTGCCTGCACTATTGCCAAACCAACCACTAAGAAACAGGGAATGTACACCCCTCTTCCTACTCCTGACCGGCTATGGGAATCCATCTCAATGGACTACATGTCGAGCCTCCTGTCCACCAAGCGGGGAAATGACTGTGTTTTTGTGGTTGTTGATCGCTTTCCTAAAATGTTGATTCTTGTTGCCTGCAAGAAAAACATCACAACAGAGGCCACTGCTAAGCTCTTCTTTGAACGAGTATGGGTACATTTTGGAATCCCACAAACCATTGTCTCAGATCGGGATAGTCGATTTCTCAGCACATTTTGGTCGAGCCTCTGGTCATTGCTAGACACCAAGCTCACCAAATCCACGGCCTTCCACCCCCCAGATAGATGGCCAAATCGAGGTCATAAATCGAATGATTGTGCATATCATTCGCATGTATAATTCAAAGCACCCTTTCACATGGGATGAGAGCCTTCCCTATGTCCAACATAGCTACATCTGAGCCTTGCATAGCTCAACCAGCTATAGCCCCTTTCAGGTAGGGTTGGGATTCCAACCATTGGGTCCCATAGATGTTGCACTTCCCCTTGTGGTCACCTCGACCAACTCATCTCCTGCTCCAACTAAAGGTGACAAAGCCACCCGGTTCATTTAGCAGATCTATCACATCCACCAACAGGTTCAGGATATCCTACAAAAGTCCAATGACAAGTACAAACAACGCCATGATCAACATTGGGTCCCACATAAGTTTCAGGTGGCCGACAAAGTTTGGTTGCACTTGCAGAAAGAACACCTTACAGGATCCCATCGGAAGCTTTGCCCACTTCGTTATGGGTTGTACACCATCACCAAGGCCGTGGGGGATAATGATTTTGAGCTCAACATTCCTCCTTTCCTTGGCCTGCACCCAATGTTCAACGTGGATCTCCTTCGCCCTTATTTCCCACCATTATTGGACACCTCAGACGTAGCAAAGAAACTAACACCAACAGATCTCAACCCCGACTGCATAAAATATGCATCCAGCGATCAGATTGTGGTGACAACAAAGGATCCATCTTTATTGAGTCGTCAAAGCAGGGCAGCTCCTGCACCAAGGCAAGTGGCTCACCAGGGGCCAAATTCAGCAGAAATTTCTTCATCTGATGAGGGAACTCAACGCAATAGAGACCATTTCTTACTAAGGAGGGAGGATTGATCCAAGTGGATATTGGTGGCCACCCACCTTTTCCAACTGGCTCAAAACAGTCTTCTGACAATTTTGGCAATTTACTATTTTTAACAGTTTTAACTTATGGGGCCATTTTGAGGGCCTAAATGAAGGTTTTTCAGGATCAAGCTTCTCAATGATAGTCAGAGACATCATTGAGCCCCAAAAATGAATCTCCTCGACGATACCTTTCCAACGGGCTATCATACGCCTAAAATGGAGATCGTATGCAAAAGTTATGACCCCGGGAAGTTGATGTACTAACTTACCCAGACGGGGCCCACATGACTTTTGGCGCTTCATCTCCTAGGGTTAGGTTTTTGGATGTCTAGGGTTTTTAGCATTCCTGTTTATTGTAAAAATTCCTTCAAAGCCTCATTTTAATCATCTTCTTGCGAATGAGCACAGTCATCACATCTCTTCTCATAGATAAGCCACCACAATTCCAACAAGCTTGTTTCCGCTGCATTTTACAGTTTCAACTTATTTCCTTATTGAATAGAAAACGAGTTTTACTGTATCTCTGTTATTTTGTGTTAAGCACCTGTTAATAATCTGCAGTCATTTCGTTCTGCTCATAAGATTTGGATCAATTGATGTTTGCTCAACGACGAAATGGTTTTACTTTGAATCATGATACACATTGACGGATTCATTCCACTTTCTCATCATCACTTTAGTTTCACTTTCTTATCGGCTCGCCTTTCACTTTCATATCGATGCCTAAGCTTCACTTTACCATCAATGCATAACACGGTTTCCTATCGACGATCAAAACCAACTTTGGTCCAATGATACAAGTTAAAAAGGTTGTCGATATGAGATATTTCAATTTCAAATAAGCTCAGGGACTTAGAAACTTTGGTTTTTTCTTAAGGCTAAATATGCTTGCTAAACTATATGATATGCATGAAATCATCTAACTAAAAATATGCAAAACTTAATTGCAAAATAAAAGAAAAAGTGGTAGCCAAAAATTTTAGAATTTTACGTTGTGTTGTGTATGTTCCATGTAAGGCTAAAAGATCATAGGGTAGACCTTAAGAATGAACGTATTCACACTTCATCTTTGACAAAACACTCCCTCAAAACCAAGCACCAAGTGTGCCTAGACGACACCAAGATCCCGACAAGGGAAGATCACTACTACAAAAAGCATTTTAGAGAGGCTCTAAAAATGATTAAGCACCCAAATACTCTAAACAGGGATAGTGGTCTCAAAGTAAGTAGGAACTGGTTCCCATTAATCAACTTGCAAAGGACTCAAGATGATCATGTATGACACGTTGTTCGACACCAAAAGTATTCTTAGCTGCTTTGCAATGGCTTTCATCGAGTGTTTGCATATATCGGGAAACAAAACCAACAACAAAGGAAAGATCAAGATAGGTATGAATCAATTATAAGAGGTTACCAACTAACTGGCAGTCCAAAGTGGAATCAACTTCGGGAGAAGTACAAGTGGTAACAAGCTTGACTCCAGACTAGAAGGGAGAAGGGGTTGGTTTACAATCTTCCATGTGAAAGCGACGAATAAGGTCACAAGCATACTTATACTAGGAAAGAAATATTCTTTTCTTGGTTTGCAAATATTTGAGGCTAAGGAAATAGTGCAAAAATCCTAAGTCTATCATTTCAAATTTCTTCTGAAGGATGATTTTCACATGGTTTAAAAGTTTTGGGTCACTACTAGTGAGTATAAGGCCATTAACATAAAGAACAACGATTATGATATGGCTTCCTACTTTCTTGGTATAGACATTAGGGTTAGAATTGCTTCTAGAAAATCCGGAATCAAGAAGAAAGTTTCCCGTTTTGGCATACCAAGCTCGAGGATCTTACTTAAGAACATTAATAGATTTCTTAAGGTGAAAAACAAGGCTAGAGTCATTCTAGACATAGCCATGAGGTTGCTCCATATAGATTTCTTCTTGCAAATCCCCATGCAAGAAGGGATATTTAACATCCATCTGATGGACCTCCCAGTTATGTGAGGTAGCAAGGGAAAGAACAAGGCATATGAAATTCATTTTGGCTACAGGGGCAAAGGTTTCATTATAGTCAATTCCTTCAACTTGGGAGAATCCTTTGGCAACTAACTGAGCCTTGTGTCTTTCAACACTTCCATCAGATGCATAATTAGTTATGTAGACCCATTTGCATATGACAAGTTTTCTCCCTATTAGAAGAGGTTCAAGATCCCAAGTATCATTTTCCATTAAGAAATGATACTCTTCATTTGTTGGTGTATCCCAATATAGATGACCTAAAGCTTCTGCAAATGTCTCTGGATCGTGAGTCTCTAAAACTTGAGCCAAAAGAGAAGTTTCTCTCAGGAACTGTGAACGTGTCTGACGTTGATATGAAGGATCACCGACAAGATCACTAATTGTTTCTCGTGTTGAATGAACCCATCTAGGAAGCAATGGTGTTGGTGCAGGTTCAGGTTCAATGGATTCATCTGGAGGAAGGTGAGTAGACGAAGGTGGATTTTCATCCACACTGTCATCATCTGAAGAAAAAGAAACCAAAATAGGAACGAAAGAAGGCACAAACGTCGTAGATGGCTCACAAGCATAAGAAGGCACAAACACCGAATTAGGCTCGTATGCCAAGAGATTTTCATCAAATTTAACATCTCTTCTAATAGTAATTTTGTTATAATGTGGTTGAAGAAGTCTGTAACCTTTGACATCTTCAGAATAACCAACAAATATACACTTCTCACCTTTAGGTTGTGATGTTTTCCTTTTCTCATCGGGAATGTGAGCCCATGCTACATTGTAAAATAACCGGAAGTGACTTACATCTGGCTTAAGTTTAGTCCATGCTTCTTCAGATGTTACATTTTTAAAAGGCTTCGTGAGAGTGGGATTTACTATGTAATTTTCACATTTAATGGCTTATGCCCAATACTTTAGACTTAATCCCTTATATTGGATCATACAATTAGCAATTTCTTTTAATGTCTGGTTCTTTCTCTCAGCAACACCATTTTGTTGTGGTGTGTATGGAATAGTGTGTTTCATTTCTATGTAGTGGAGTAACTTGTAAATTGATTGTTCACATATTCGTCTCCATTATTTGTTCTTAACCTTTGAAGTTGATGTCCAGATTGGCCTACAAGGGCCTTGTAGGCCAAAAACTTCGCTCTTAAGTTTTAGGAAGTAAACCCAAGTACGTATGGAAAATTCATCAATGAAAGTTAAGAAATACTTCCACCCAAAAAAACAAGTAGGAGAAAGTAGACCACACAAGTCACTATGAACAAGCTGCAAAGGAGTCGAGGCATGCTAAGAGGCACGTTTGTCAAAATTATCCCGATGATGTTTTTCAAGAACACAATTGACACAAACACAATATAGGCATGAGACAAGAGGAAGACTAGTCACCATATGTTGATTACATATTTGTTGCAATGAGCAATAGTTTAGATGACCAAATCGCTCATGCCAAAGTTTGCTCAAGTCATTCTATGAGCAAAAAAAATTGATGGAAAAGATGATGACCCAAAGTTGTCAAACTTGTACAACCTAATAATAACATCAACAATTCTAGTTGCAAGAACATGTTAGGATATTTTAGATCCTTGATTACAATTTGGTGACGTGAAAAATCAACGGTCTTACCTTCACCTGAATGAGTGATCTAATAAACTGATAGAAGGTTGTGGGAAATCCTTGGAACACATAATACATCAATGAAATGACCTTTATCTATGGGAATTGTTCCAAACCTTACAACACTAAAAGATGTATCATCACCAACAAATATTTTCTTGGTGTTACATTCATTTAGAGCAGAAAATATGGCTTTATGCTTATCCATATGATAATATGCTCCAGAATCAATAAGCCACTCATCGGAAGAAGAAGTAGAAGTAGAAGTTGCATTGAAGGAGAAACCAAAAGTAGAAAGTGCATGTTCGTGAGAAGAAGAAGCAGACGAAGAAGCAGAATCAATACCGATGTTGTGCTTCTTCATCGTTGTTTCTAAAGATTTCATCTTCTTAAAACATTTGAACTCATCATGACCATCTTTCCAAGAAAAGTTGCAATGTCTATCAATATTCTTACTCTCATATTTTTCTCCTTTGTCACCATTAGGAGCGAACACTCACTGAGAGGGTTTAAGAACCTTGTTTTGCTTGTTGTTGTGGCGAAGATGTTGCTTCTTGGGATTCTTGGGTTTATCTTTATGTTGGGCCATTGAGGCTTTGTTGGAATACCTACAATGTTGATCACTTCAAGTTGTACAAACTCATCTTTCTCTCTAATCAGAGCATCACAAAAGGACTCAAGAGAGAACTTTGTATAAGCAATCCCTAGAGCTTCTCTGGTGGCATAAAAGGTAGACACAAAAACATAATATGCACTACCAAGCTTAGCAAGAATAATGTATATGCAACGCTCATCGTCAAAGTTTATGTTACATTGTTACATTTTGCACATAAAAATCTAAGTGTTTTCAACTTAGATAAATAGTCTTCAATGCAAGAAAAATCATTCAGACTTAAAGTCGATATCTAATTTTTTATCTGGTGGGCTTGAATAATATTGTGTTTACCAAATATAGATTCAAGCTTAGCCCAAGCATCATCAAGGTCATCAATTCCTTGAAGGTAAAACCTTAAATTAGGAGAGATGGACATTCCAATCAATCCACATGCTTCATCATTCTTATTTGTCCATTTGACTTTCTTTTCATTATCAATAGGTTCTAGTTCTTTCCCCATGGTAATCCGGTACAACCCTTTACTTCTTAATAAATACTCCATATGGGATTTCCATTGGAAATAGTTGGTGTTGGTAAGCAAAAGATCACTAGAAGAAGCCATATTTAAAATGCAGATAATATGGATTTAAAAACTGAAATTGATGGTCTGGATGGAAAGATCTCGAAAAATTAGGTTGTTTCAAAAAAAGGAATTGAAAACAGACTTCGGATGTGGAAGTTATGCCCTTTTGGAAAAAAGGCATAAACAATAACCAAAGAGCCACGTGGCAAGTAGAAGTTGGTCCATGCGGTGATACTCCTCCTAACTATGTCTATAAGCTCATTTTTAAAATAAGTTATTTATGAAGTGTCTCACTTTTATAAAACAAGTGAGAATCACTTTTACAATGAAGTTGCTTTATAAAAGAAAGTTGCATGCAAAATAAATAACTTTAAAATAAAATATTAAAACTACTTATACTGATTTACTTTTATAAATTAAGTGAAATACAATTTTCAATGGATGCATGAACTTTTTCACTTTTATAAATTAAGTGAAATACACTTTACAATGGCATGAACTTTTTCAAAAAAAAGTAACAAAAAATAGACTTGAACTCAAGATCTCTTATTTAATAAAGTAACTTTTAACCAATGAGATAGTGAAAAACATATTATATTGTTTAGAAGGAGGATTGTTGTTGTTGTTATCAACCTTAGAGAGCAAGCTCATAAAAAAACTCTTTTCAAACAAGAAAAAAAATTCGTCTCTCGACGACAACAAGGCTTAGATCTCGATTAGCTTACCCGGAAAACGAAAATTTCCCTCTATTTTCGATATACTGAGATTGCACAAAGCACACAACAAAGAGAATACATGGAAAAGAAGATCGCACTAGGCACAAGGGAAAAAACATATGCAGATCTAAAATAGTAGAAACCCGGAAATAAAAAACTAAAAACCGAAATAATAACTTTGCAAAAATTTAAAAGGGCGTATTCAGGATTTATACCTAAGGATCTAACTGAAATTGTCGTATCCTGGGAAAATAGTAACCTTTTCGAGTGAAACAAAAAGTGTTCTTGATTGAAACAAGCACTCTAGACGCAATGGAATAGTCCTCTCATCCCAAAAATGTACTTAAATGGTAGAAACTAGAGATGAAGCAACATGGCTTCACGATCTTGATCTAAACAAGAGCGAGTCTTCAAATGCACTCTGATACCATGTTCGACAACACAGGTAATCCAAAAGTGGACGAAAACCTTCAGTAACCACTCACACAACTAGATCAAAGATCAACACACCGATGTTTTGATGTGGTAAAACCTAATAAAATATAGACAATGACAAAATATGAAATAAGACAAAAAAAAATGACGGAAAAAGGCTCACTAGCCAATTCCATTGTACTCACACCAATGCTACATATTTATAGTACAATGGGTGATGCCACCTCATAGAGAGATTTTCTCTAGATCCTAAAATCATGCATGATGACTAGGCTAGGCAATCCCACCTAACTCACTTAGTCATCATTGAGGATAAATGACTATTATCCTAAATGAATAATACAAATAATGGTGGCAATGAGACATTGTGATTGCTAAGGTAAGTCATAGGCTAACATTCCCCCATTCAATCACAAGTCTAGCTATATGTACCAACTAAGTTAAAAATTAACATCGCATATTTTTCAGAAATCCCTAACTTGAACTTTAATTAAAAATTTGCCTGAAAAATCGTCAATCTAGATGTTGAATGGTTCATTTGAAATGAACTGGAAGAGAGCTGAGATATGGAAGTGAATAACTGCAATTTATGAACATTCCCTGATTGCTTGACAATTTGAACATTTTTCCAAGTATTTGAGCTAGAAGAATCTGATGTCTTATGTTAATTGGTGAACATGTAGTATCACCATGTGCTCTCTGAATCTATGGTTTGGGATGACCACTAACCAATTAATACCATGTATCTAGTGGTTTTGGATGACCACTAACCAATTGACACTTTTAGGTGTCCAATAACATCCCAATGTATCATGTGTATGATTCAACTATAACTCATTGAACCATAATTCTGCCAAAGTCGGCCATATACAGAATACAGTTGCCCATCTGGAAAATTTCATGCCCATCTAGCATATTTGTTGTTGAAACTTTCAGTCTGAAAACCATCATCAATTCCCCCCTTTGTTAGCTAAAAGGAGACACTACAAGTGGTTTCATGAACCATATTCACTTGATTTATGAACTCCCTCCTTAAGGTGCTTGAGAGTTTTGTTCTGCTACAAAACATGTCTTTACTCGAGTTTGAGTTCTTCGGTAAGACTGTAGTAATCACTTGTTTGTTGATGACCACTGCCAAGGATCGATCCACTCATAGTGAATATTCAATGTTGCAGGTTTGTTCCTCTTGGAACATTTATTTGATGCGTGATTCTTCTTGCAACAATTCTGACAAGGATGGAGATCAAAACACTGATTCTCCATGTGACCAACTCAATTACAATATTGGTACTTTGCATGTTGATGTTGAACTTGAACAGGTGAAGTTGAAACTTTTTGAAGGAATCTAACACTTTGGAACTAGATTGGTCGAGAATAATCAAGAATATGAAAGGTAACTTCCTTGTCATATCCAAGTCCTATTTTATTCTTGTTATAACTATTTTTTTCCCAAGGTATGATGATGGGCTTGGAAAGAGTATTTTGAACATGTAGCTTTGACATCTATGAAAGTTGATTCACTATACGTTGTTGCATCATTGAAATATTTTCTTCATTGAACTCAAAAGAAACTCTTAAAATGTAGGTTCATGAATAACTTTATCTTCATTTGAAACTGTTTATGAAGTTGTATCACTATGTTGTTTCTACACTAAATGTTTATATGAATCATCATCATCAACAATATCAAGAAAAGGGTTGTTTTGAACAAGGACTAGTTTAGAATGCTTCAATGATTTCTAGTTTTTTAGATCCTTGTTTTCATCATTCAATAGTTGGGATCGTTCTTGAAGAATTCTAACTTTAGCTTGCATCACTTGCAAACAAGTTAGCATTGATTTCAGAGTATATTTGTGAATTGTCACTGTATTGTCTTCATCACTGATTATTAGAGTGTTCGATAACTCTAGTAATTCTCGACTTCGCTCCATTTGAAAACACTTGAACTCACTCGCTTGATTTTGCTTCTAGGAAGTTGAGGGTGTCGAATACTAATGAAAATGCATCCAAACTTGTGATTTTACAATGGTTTGAATTTCACCACTCAACCTTGTCAAATTTTGACTAAAAAATACATTGACTCTGGAATAGAATGACACAAGCAAGTCGTGGGTGTTGGGTTCAACCGAGAATGCACCCAATTCAACATGATTTTGATACTGACACTTCAAGAGTTCAAGTGAGCGTGAAGTACAAGAACATATTTCAAGGCACATAAATGAATGCCAATCAAACACATATAACCGAGCACATGTAATCGAGCATCTGCAAGTAATCAAATCACATCAACATGAACAAATCAAGCTCACAATCAAAGCTGAGTTGATAGATCTAAAAAAACAACGGTCAATGAAGTGTTATGATACCATGATAAAATATAGACAACGAAACAAATATGAAATGAGACAAAAAAATGATGGAAAAAGGCTCACTATCCAACTCCATTGCATTCACACCAATGCTACATATTTATAGTACAATGGGTGATGCCACCTCATAGAAATATTTTCTCTAGATCCTAAAATCATGCATGATGACTAGGCTAAGCAATCCCAAGTAAATGAATAATACAAATAATGGTGGCAATGAGACATTGGGATTGCTAAGGTAAGCCATGGGCTAACAAAACCCCTACGGAGAAACATCCACGGCCCCGACCAACGTGGCCACTTGGATAAATTTATTAATGAAAAAGAAAATTTTACAGAGAGATTTACAAGAGAGTTTCTCACAATCGATCATCAATAAATGACCCTCCATGCTCTTTAAATAGAGATCGTGGACCAATTGGGTGTTAAATCACGAATCAATGTAGTTGTTAAGATATAGATGAATATAATCCGTCGGATCACTCTATGTCGGGAACATATTGTGATAATCAAATTACCTAACTACAAATGCATATTAATACATACTAATGCACACTAAAAAACACACTTTTACCTACAACACATTAAACAAAGTTGATCTTAACTAACTCCTAAGTGTCTAAATATCCTAACACACATTTCACAATATTCTCTTCTAATTTAACATAATAAAGATCTAAAATTTTAATTCTACATCTATGTTATTAATATAATTATATAGAATTAAAATTCATAACAACCTTTATGAAAATAACATCTAATATTTAGAATTAATAACTCTATATTATATCATTGAGTACTTTTATGATAAATATTCATTTATTATAAAATTTATTTTATTATCAATATTTCATTCATTTCAACATTTAATATATATAATTAATAAATATATAACATAACATTTAATATATCATTTAATATATATAATTAATAAATATATAACATTAAGTACTTTGAAGACAAGCATTCATTCATTATATTGTTTATAGCATTTAATTTAATATATAGTATTTAATACATATTATTTAATACATATTATTTCATTTAATATATTATATTTAATATATAGTATTTAATATTATATTTAATATATAACAGTCAAATCATTGTGAGGGATCCCTTGTCCCACAAACAAGGAGTCTCATACATTAATTTGGTGTTTGGTTTGGTTGTAACCTTAAAAATAGATTATTATTATTATTATTATATCTTTTTTTTAAACAATATAGTAAATAATATAAATATATATATATAAGGGGTCACAGCTAATAATAATAATCTATTTTTAAGGTCACAGTTAAGTCATGACCCCTTATATATATAAGGGGTCATGACTTAGCTGTGACCTTAAAAATAGATTATTATTATTATTATTATTATATCCTTTTGTTATAAACATTATAGGAAAGGATATATCACAATATTTATTATTTATACAACATCTCATATACACACACCTTATCGAGTTTCATATAATTTATTGTAATGATATATGATAATAGTTTTCTTATTATTAATAAGATATCTCATTAGAATTTTTAAGGTTTCCAATCAAATTAATGAACCTTGGTATGGGTTTGAAATGTCGACACAATAATAGCTACTACTATGGATAATCTAAAACTCCCACACTTCAAAATGACAATTCACTAGACGAATCCAACATCTCAGCATATATACCTTCAAATAAAATAGTATCACTTTCAAGTAAAACAAACTTAGAGTACAATTGGAAACCAAAAACTACCCATATATCCTCTTATATGTGATTTAGAAATAATTGTTTGCCTTACCATGGTGTTTCAACATTTGACCAGAAATAAAAGATAAGTCCTTTGGTTTAATCACAATCAACTTTGAAAAAGAAACCAATTGGAATGAATCTTTTAGAATCAAGGTTTAATTTCGTAATCTCCAAGTAACTTTATTACCCTTCTGGTGTCACTCCATTGCCAATGACCATCCATAGCCTCAACAAAGATATCTATATTTCCTCATTAACAATATGTTTCACTTTGACAAGTTCCTTTTCCTTGAACACACATTATATATAAATATTTATCAAAATTTATTTGAGGAATGTAAGTGAAACGACTATTGAACTTCTCGGAATGATACATATTAATGAAGGAATGAATTAAGCACTTAGGCTTTGAAGTTTATCCTTTTCAAAATAAGAAAGACATTTATCAATTTCCTCTCATCGTTTAAGTCATTACTTTAGAGTTTATGACTTATTAATTCATTCATGTTTATCATAGCTATCATCTCCACCAACAAAGCATTATATTTTCTCCAAATCACACATAAACGAAACTATGAATATTTTCCAACTTCTAATCATGTTCACTATTGACTCACTTTACTTTGATATAAAAAAAATAAGGTACACAACTGAGAACTAAATCTCATGCTTTTCCAGATGCTGAAAACTCAACACCTCTAAAAGTGTTTAGGGAAAAACAACAAAACTTAAACATGTAAACCATACAACATACCATGCAAAGAAAGAAATCACTGATGCAAATTCTAAAAATCAAACATGAAACTAAAACTATCAAAAGCAACACAAATGTGGTAAACAAAAAACAAGTAAAACTACGATGAATGAAATTACTTGTAAGAGAAGCTAGGTGAAGAATCACTTCAAGATCTAGCCATTGACAGGAAGGGAATCTAATTCATCTTCCATACTTTGTAATCTATATGTGCAAACTCCTATCTTTTCAACAACTTGTTAAGGGTTGAGCCATGAGTTGTGAAACTTTGTATGTTTTCCTTTGGGTTTGTTAACTCTGTCCCAATTCAGAACCAAATTGCCTACTTCAAAATTCTTATCACTGGATTTATGTTTATCAAACCACCATTTCATGACTTGTTTGTGAGCTAAACAATTTTTTTTGGCCTTTTGCCTCTCTTCCTCCAACATGAATAATGTATCAATTCGACTTTGAAGGATAAAAGAAGGATGTCCCCTTGAAGCCTAGGATAATTGTAGGGATGGCAAGTAAATATTGGTTGGAAAAATAAATTATTTCCCATAGACAAGATAATAAGGTGAGGTACCCAATGCCTCCTTGGGAGTAACTCTACCGGCCTAGAGAGCATTGGGAAACACGTTATGCCAATTCCTATGTTTTTTTGTGATAGCCTTTTTTAGAATCCAAAATAGATTTTTATTAGTTCATTTAGCCACTCCATTTCCTTATGGATAATAATTGGTTAAACATCACAAAATGATTCCCTTATCCTATGCAAATTCAAACAATAAAGTTAAAGAAAAATAAAATAGCATTATAAAAACAATAAAAGAACAAACCCCTAACCTAGTGATTAAATGTTGTTGTAAAAATTGAATGATTACTTTCTCATTTACTTGTGTTAATGGAACAAGCTTCGCCCACTAGGTAAAATAATCTGTCGTGGTCAAAATATACTTATGTTGCTTCGAAGAATGGGGATTTATTTCTCCTGTTATGTCTATGCCCCACTACTCAAATGGTCTACTACTTGTAACATGTTGTAGTGGTATCGATGCTTTCTTCTCTCTTCACACACCTAACTAAGAAGTTTTACATTTTCTTACATAAGCATGTGCATCTTGGAAGAGAGTGGGCCAATAATATGTTGTAGTGAATTTCTATATCTATGAAAAGGAACAACGACTATACTTAACCAAAAGGAACAATGATTGTAATTTAACCGAAAGGAACAACAAATGCTAATTTGAGCGAAAGGAACAACAAATGCCAATTTAAGCGAAAGGAACAACAAATGTTAATTTAAGTGAAATGAACAACACGTATGATACTGAGAGGAATTGTCAAGTAGTGAACTATAGCGATGGAAACTGGAACAACAATCAATGTCATTCAAATGAAACACCTATCTACTGTAGCAAACAACATAAAATCATTAACACATTCATGCATTTATCTTAACTATTAGGAAAAAGATTTAAATCACAAAACAAAAATCAAACTGATACAATTACAGATTGAGACAGTAACTCCTTCAGACTAGGCCCTTGGTCCTCAGAAGCACTGCTGCTAGAAACTTAGTATGCAAAAATGATGAAAACGCTCAAAGCTTCTATTAACTCCATAACTAGTGCAACATCTAATGAAACTGCTTGCACAGAGCAATTCTGAATTCTGAATGTTTTGAGATAATAATTCTATGATGATCCTTTCCATGATTCATTACCCTTTATATATTACAATAATATGGGTAAATTAAGCTATCCTGAGGATCAAGAGATCCTCGGGATCGCTTTTACTATTTATGAAGTTTACAAAATATGGAATCAATCTTTCTCCGAACTGCTTTGCGCCTCATGTCTTCAAGCTTCAATAGTCTTCGTATCCTAAAAATATCCTTTATTATCTTGGGTTTAACAATATTTATTCATTCTTGTGTTAAAATCAAACAATTCCAACCGAATATCAGAATTTATCTATCATTACTCAATAATATTTCTAGAAGGCATTTTAATCATTTTCTATCCTAATTATTCCTAATTAACAAAAAATTCCATTAAGATTATATCATAAACCATGAGAATAAGGAGGATATTTGTACCTTTTTCACAACCCAACAGGACCAAAACTAGGTCACCTACTCTTAGATGTGACATCCTCCATGAGATCACAATTTTTAAGACACATTCACCATTCTTCTTGGACTTGACTATGTGATAATTCGACCAAATTATCCCAATAGCTCAATGCATGTTCGATCTTGGATATTTTTCTCTTTTCCGGTATTCTAATCATGTGCTTCTCATGGCCATGCCTCCTCTGAATTTCCTTAATGAAAATTATTTTTTCCTGGGCTCTCGCATGCTTCTCTTTCCAGATGAGATTCTCACATAAACCCTCTTCTAACAAATTTAACATCTCTTCTAATAGCAATTTCGTTACAATGTGGTTCAAGAAGTCTGTAACCTTTGACATCTTCAGAATAACCAACAAATATACACTTCTCACTTTTAGGTTATGATGTTTTCCTTTTCTCATCGGGAATGTGAGCCCATGCTACATTGTAAAATAAACGGAAGTGACTTACATCTGGCTTAAGTTTAGTCCATGCTCCTTTCGATGTTACATTTTTAAGAGCCTTCGTGGGAGTGCGATTTACTATGTAATTTTCACATTTAATGGCTTATGCCCAATACTTTAGACTTAATCCCTTAGATTGGATCATACAATTAGCCATTTCTTTTAATGTGTGGTTCTTTCTCTCAACAACACCATTTTGTTGTGGTGTGTATGGAATAGTGTGTTTCATTCCTGTGTAGTGGAGTAACTTGTAAATTGATTGTTCACATATTCGCCTCCATTATTTGTTCTTAACCTTTGAAGTTGATGTCCAGATTGGCCTACAAGGGCCTTGTAGGCCAAAAACTTCACTCTTAAGTTTTAGGAAGTAAACCCAAGTACGTATGGAAAAGTCATCAATGAAAGTTAAGAAATACTTCCACCTAGAAAAACAAGCAGGAGAAAGTAGACCACACAAGTCACTATGAACAAGTTGCAAAGGAGTCGTGGCATGCCAAGAGGCACGTTTGTCAAAATTATCCCGATGATGTTTTTCAAGAACACAATTGACACAAACACCATATAGGCATGAGACAAGAGGAAG
Organism: Picea engelmannii; assembly: GCA_009831015.1. NCBI lineage: Eukaryota > Viridiplantae > Streptophyta > Pinopsida > Pinales > Pinaceae > Picea > Picea engelmannii. The sequence goes on from ML802462.1 coordinate 363,195, forward strand.
ACTAGTCACCAGATGTTGATTACATATTTTTTGTAATGAGCGATAGTTTAGATGGCCAAATCGCTCATGCCAAAGTTTGCTCAAGTCATTCTATGAGCAACAAAAATTGATGGAAAAGATGATGACCCAAAGTTGTCAAACTTGTACAACCTAATAATAACATCAACAATTCTAGCTGCAAGAACATGTTAGGATATTTTAGATCCTTGATTACAATTTAGTGAGGTGAAAAATCAACGGTCTTACCTTCACCTGAATGGGTGATCTAATAAACCGATAGAAAGTTGCAGGAAATCCTTGGAACACATAATACATCATTGAAATGACCTTTATCTACGGGAACTGTTCCAAACCTTACAACACTAAGAGATCTATCATCACCAACAAATATTTTATTGGTGTTACATTCATTTAGAGCAAAAAATATGGCTTTATCCTTATCCATATGATAATATGCTCCAGAATCAATAAGCCACTCATCATAAGAAGAAGTAGAAGTAGAAGTTGCATTGAAGTAGAAACCAAAATCAGAAAGTGCATGTTCGTGAGAAGAAGAAGAAGAAGAAGAAGAAGCAGAATCAATACTGATGTTGTGCTTCTTCATTGTTGTTTCTAAAGATTTCATCTTCTTAAAACATTTGAACTCATCATGACCATCTTTCCCACAAAAGTTGCAATGTCTATCAATATTCTTACTCTCATATTTTTCTCCTTTGTCACCATTAGGTGCGAACACTGGCTAAGAGGGTTTAAGAACCTTGTTTTGCTTCTTGTTGTGGCAAAGATGTTGCTTCTTGGGATTCTTGGGTTTATCTTTCTGTTGGACCATTGAGGCTTTGTTGGAGGTACCTGCAGTGTTGATCACTTAAAAGTTGTACAAACTCATCTTGCTCTCTAATCAGATCATCACAAAAGGACTCAAGACAGAACTTTGTATAAGCAATCCCTAGAGCTTCTCTGGTGGCATAAAAGGTAGATACAAAAACATAATATGCACTACCAAGCTTAGCAAGAATAATGTATATGCAATGCTCATCTTCAAACTTTATGTTACATTGTTACATTTTGCACATAAAAATCTAAGTGTTTTCAACTTAGATAAATAGTCTTCAATGCAAGAAAAATCATCTGGACTTAAAATCATTATCTAATATTTTATCTGGTGGGCTTGAATAATATTGTGTTTACCAAATACAGATTCAAGCTTATCCCAAGCATCATTAAGGTCATCAATTCCTTGAAGGTAAAACCTTAAATCAGGAGAGATGGACATTCCAATCAGTCCACATGCTTCGTCATTATTATTTGCCCATTTGACTTTCTTTTCATTATCAATAGGTTCTAGTTCTTTCCCCATGGTAATCTGGTACAATCCTATACTTCTTAATAAATCCTCCATATGGGATTTCCATTGAAAGTAGTTGGTGCCGGTAAGCAAAAGATCACTAGAAGAAGCCATATTAAAAATGCAGATACTATGGATTTAAAAGCTGAAATTGATGGTCTAGATGGAAAGACCTCGAAAAATTAGGTTGTTTCAAAAAAAGGCATTGAAAACAGACTTCGGATGTGGAAGTTATGCCCTTTTGGAAAAAAGGCATAAACAATAACCAAATAGCCACGTGGCAAGTAGAAGTTGGTCCACGCGGTGATACTCCTCCTAACTATGTCTATAAGCTCATTTTTAAAATAAGTTATTTATGAAGTGTCTCACTTTTATAAAACAAGTGAGAATCACTTTTACAATGAAGTTGTTTTATAAAAGAAAGTTGCATGCAAAATAAATAGCTTTAAAATAAAATATTAAAACTACTTATATTGATTTACTTTTATAAATTAAGTGAAATACAATTTTCAATGGATGCATGAACTTTTTCACTTTTATAAATTAAGTGAAATACACTTTACAATGCAGGCATGAACTTTTTCAAAAAAAAGTAACAAAAAATAGACTTGAACTCAAGATCTCTTATTAGTCCCTGCCATGGGACTATAGCAATGAGTTTGTTTTTGATGTGACATTAATTTGCCTTTTAACATAAATTTGTGTATGCAATGTAATGTTTAACATAGGAAAACAAATATATATTTTTGGATATAATAAAAATATTTGTGTTTCTCATTTCTAATTGGTTGATAGAATTGAAGTGT
>ML802462.1:365565-380457 GCA_009831015.1 Picea engelmannii
AATATTTGTGTTTCTCATTTCTAATTGGTTGATAGAATTGAAGTGTTATTGTTCCCTTCACGTCTTTCAATATGTAGAATTAATTACATAATCAATGAATTTCACCAATCACCACATCTAAATATAAAAAAGTTGTACTATGTGTTTATTATTATGCATTATTATATTTATATTATATTTATTATCTAATATATTATTTATTATTATATTTATGAATATTATAGTTCCATTCAGCTTATAGTTCATTATACATTTTGAATAACAAACAACCCTCAATTATTATCTTTTGACAAAAAAATATCCATTACTTGTGCATTTAGTTATATTAAGTTTCATTGTTCAACATGTATTTCCCAACTAACTCGGCAGGGACTGCGTTGCCATGCAACCCTTGTTTAATAAAGTAACTTTTAACCAAGTGAGATAGTGAAAAACATATTATATTGTTTAGAAGGAGGATTGTTGTTGTTGTTATCAACCTTAGAGAGCAAGCTCATAAAAAAACTCTTTTCACACAAGAAAAAAATTCGTCTCTCGACGACAACAAGGTTTAGATCTCGATTAGCTTACTCGGAAAACGAAAATTTCCCTCTATTTTCGATATATCAAGATCGCACAGAGCACACAACAAAGAACATACATGGAAAAGAAGATCGCACTAGGCACAAGGAAAGGAACATACGCAGATCTAAAAGAGTAGAAACCCGGAAATAAAAAAACTGAAAACCGAAATAATAACTTTGCAAAAATTTAAAAGGGCGTATTCAGGATTTATACCTCCGGATCTAACTGAAATTGTCGTATCTTGGGAAAATAGTAACCTTTTTGAGTGAAACAAAAAGTGTTCTTGACTGAAACGAGCACTCTAGATGCAATGGAATAGTTCTCTCATCCCAAAAATGTACTTAAATGGTAGAAACTAGAGATCAAACAACATGGCTTCACGATCTCGATTTACAACAAGAGCGAGTCTTCAAATGCGCTTTGATACCATGTTCGACAACACAGGTATTCCAAAAGTGGATGAACACCTTCAGTAACCACTCACACAACTAGATCAAAGATCAACACATCGATGTTTTGATCTGGGAAAACCTAATAAAATATAGACAATGACAAAATATGAAATAAGACAAAAAAATGACGAAAAAAAGGCTCACTAGCCAATTCCATTGTACTCACACCAATGCTACATATTTATAGTACAATGGGTGATGCCACCTCATAGAGAGATTTTATCTAGATTCTAAAATCATGCATGATGACTAGGCTAGGCAATCCCACCTAACTCACTTAGTCATCATTGAGGATAAATGACTATTATCCTAAATGAATAATACAAATAATGGTGGCAATGAGACATTGTGATTGCTAAGGTAAGCCATAGGCTAACATTCCCCCCCTCGATCACAAGTCTAGCTATGTGTACCAACTATGTTAAAAATTAACATTGTATATTTTTCAGAAAGCCCTAACTTGAACTTTAATTAAAAATTTGCCTGGAAAATCGTTAATCTAGATGTTGAATGGTTCATTTGAAATGAACTGGAAGAGAGCTAAGATATGGAAGTGAATAACTGCAATTTATGAACATTCTCTGATTGCTTGACAATTTGAACATTTTTCCAAGTATTTGAGCTAGAAGAATCTGATGTCTTATGTTAATTGGTGAACATGTAGTATCACCACGTGCTCTCTGAATCTATGGTTTGGGATGACCACTAACCAATTGATACCATGTATCTAGTGGTTTTGGATGACCACTAACCAATTGACACTTTTAGGTGTCCAATAACATCCCAATGTATCATGTGTATGATTCAACTATAACTCATTGAACCATAATTCTGCCAAAGTCTTCCATCTACAGAATACAGTTGCCCATCTGGAAAATTTCATGCCCATCTAGCATATTTGTTGTTGAAACTTCCAGACTGAAAACCATCATCAATTCCATCATCAATTCTGCCCTTTGTCAGCTAAAAGGAGACACTACAAGTGGTTTCATGAACCATATTCACTTGATTTATGAACTCCCCCCTTAAGGTGCTTGAGAGTTTTGTTCTGCTACAAAACGTGTCTTTACTCGAGTTTGAGTTCTTCGGTAAGACTGTATTAATCACTTGTTTGTTGATGACCACTGCCAAGGATCGATCCACTCATAGTGAATATTCAATCTTGCAGGTTTGTTCCTCTTGGAACATTTATTTGATGTGTGATTCTTCTTGCAACAATTCTGACAAGGATGGAGATCAAAACACTGATTCTCCATGTGACCAACTCATTTACAATGTTGGTACTTTGCATGTTGATGTTGAACTTGAACAGGTGAAGTTGAAACTTTTTGAAGGAATCCAACACTTTGGAACTAGATTGGTCGAGAATAATCAAGAATATGAAAGGTAACTTCTTTGTCATATCCAAGTCCTATTTTATTCTTGTTATAACTAATTTTTTCCCAAGGTCTAATGATGGGTTTGGAAAGATTATTTTGAACATGTAGCTTTGACATCTGTGAAAGTTGATTCACTATACGTTGTTGCATCATTGAAATATTTTCTTCACTTAACTCAAAAGAAAACTCTTAAAATGTAGGTTCATGAATAACTTTATCTTCATTTGAAATTGTTTATGAAGTTGCATAACTATGTTGTTTCTACACTAAATGTTTATATGAATCATCATCATCAACAATATCAAAAAAATGGTTGTTCTAAACAAGGACTAGTTTAGAATGCTTCAATGATTTCTGGTTTTTTAGATCCTCGTTTTCGTCATTAAATAGTTGGGATCATTCTTGAAGAATTCTAACTTTAGCTTGCGTCACTTGCAAACAAGTTAGCATTGATTTCAGAGTATATTTGTGAGCTGTGATTGTATTGTCTTCATCACTGATTATTAGAGTGTTCAGTAACTCTAGTAATTCTCGACTTCACTCCATTTGAAAACACTTGAACTCGCTCGCTTGGTTTTGCTTCTAGGAAGTTGAGGGTGTCAAATACTATTGAAAATGCACCCAAACTTGTGATTTTACAATGGTTTGAGTTTCACCACTCAACCTTGTCAAATTTCAACTAAAAAATACATTGACTCTGGAATAGAATGACACAAGCAAGTCGTGGGTGTTGGGTTCAACCGAGAATGCACCCAATACAATTCAACATGATTTTGATACTAACACTTCAAGAGTTCAAGCGAGCGTGAAGTACAAGCACATATTTCAAGGCACATAAATTAATGCCAATCAAACACATATAACCGAGCACATGTAATCGAGCATCTGCAAGTAATAAAATCACATCAACATGAACAAATCAAGCTCGTAATCAAAGCTAAGTTGATAGATCTAAAAAAACAACGGTCAATGAAGTGTTATGATACCATGATAATAGACAATGAAACAAATATGAAATGAGACAAAAAAATGATGGAAAAAGGCTCACTATCCAACTCCATTGTATTCACTCCAATGCTACATATTTATAGTACAATGGGTGATGCCACCTCATAGAAATATTTTCTCTAGATCCTAAAATCATGCATGATGACTAGGCTAAGCAATCCCAACTAACTCACTTAGTCATCATTGAGGATAAATGACTATTATCCTAAATGAATAATACAAATAATGGTGGCAATGAGACATTGGGATTGCTAAGGTAAGTCATGGGCTAACAAAACCCCTACGGGGAAACATCCACGGCCCCGACCAAAGTGGCCACTTGGAGAAATTTATTAATGCAAAAGAAAATTTACAGAAAGATTTTCAAGAGAGTTTCTCACAATCGATCATCAACAAATGACCCTCCATGCTCTTTAAATAGAGATCATGGACCAATCGGGTGTTAAATCATGAATCAATCTCGCTGTTAAGATAGAGATGAATATAATCCATCGGATCACTCTATGTCGGGAACATATCGTGATAATCAAATTACCGAACTACAAATGCATATTAATACATACTAATGCACACTAAAAAACATGCTTTTACCTACACACATTAAACCAAATTGATCTTAACTAACTCTTAAATGTTTAAATATCCTAACACACCTTTCACAATATTCTCTTCTAATTTAACATAATAAAGATCTAAAATTTTAATTCTACATCTATATTATTAATATAATTATATAGAATTAAAATTCATATTAACCTTTATGAAAATAACATCTAATATTTAGAATTAATAACTCTATATTATATTATTGAGTACTTTTATGATAAATATTCATCTATTATAAAATTTATTTTATTATCAATATTTCATTCATTTCAACATTTCATATATCATTTAATATAATAATTAATAAATATATAACATTAAGTACTTTTAAGACAATCATTCGTTCATTATATTGTTTATATTTCATTCATTTCAACATTTAATATATATAATTAATAAATATATAACACTAAGTACTTTTAAGACAAGCATGCATTCATTATATTGTCTATAGCATTTAATACATATTATTTAATATACTATATTTAATACATATTATATCATTTAATATTTAATATATAGTATTTAATATTATATTTAATACATATTATATTGTTTAATATATAACAGTGAAATCATAGCGAGGGATTCCTTGTCCTACAAACAAGAAGTCTTATACATCAATTTGATGTTTGGCTTGATTGTAATCTTAAAAATAGATTATTATTATTATTATTATTATATCTTTTTTTAAACAATATAGTAAATGATATAACACAATATTATATATATATATATATATATATATATATATATATATATATATATATATATATATATATATATATATATGGGGTCCTGACTTGACTGTGACCTTAAAAATAGTTTATTATTGTTATTATTATTATTACTATTATTATATCTTTTTGTTCTAAACATTATAGGAAATGATATATCACAATATTTATTATTTATACAACATCTCATATACACACACCTTATCGAGTCTCATATAATTTATTCTAATGACATATGATAATAGTTTTCTTATTATTAATAAGATAGCTCATTAGAATTTTTAAGGTTTCCAATCAAATTTGTTATCATATCCTTCGACTGTTTGTCCTGAAAATGAACCTTGGTATGGGTTTGAAATGTCGACACAATAATAGCTACTACTATGGATAATCTGAAACTCCCACACTTCAAAACGACAATTCACTGGACGAATCCAACATCTCAGCATATATACCTTCAAATAAAATAGTATCACTTTCAAGTAAAACAAACTTAGAGTACAATTGGAAACCAAAAACTACCCATATATCTTCTTATATGTGATTTAGAAATAATTATTTGCCTTACCATGGCGTTTCAACATTTGACCATAAATAAAAGATAAGTCCTTTGGTTTAATCACAATCAACTTTGAAAAAGAAACCAATTGGAATGAATCTTTTAGAATCAAGGTTTAATTTCGTAATCTCCAAGTAACTTTATTACCCTTCTGGTGTCACTCCACTGCCAATGACCATTCATAGCCTCAACAGAGATATCTATATTTCCTCATTAACAATATGTTTCACTTTGACAAGTTCCTTTTCCTTGAACACACATTATATATAAATATATATCAAAATTTATTTGAGGAATGTAAGTGAAACAACTATTGAACTTCTCAGGATGACATCTATTAATGAAGGAATGAATTAAGCACTTATGCTTTGAAGCTTACCCTTTTCAAAATAAGAAAGACATTTATCAATTTCCTCTCATCGTTTAAGTCATTACTTTAGAGTTTATGACTTATTAATTCATTCATGTTTATCATAGCTATCATCTCCACCAACAAAGCATTATATTTTCTCCAAATCACACATAAATGAAACTATGAATATTTTCCAACTTCTAATCATGTTCACTATTGACTCACTTTACTTTGATATAAAAAAAATAAGGTACACAACTGAGAACTAAATCTCATTCTTTTCCAGATGCTGAAAACTCAACACCTCTAAAAGTGTTTAGGGGAAAACAACAAAACTTAAACATGTAAACCATACAACATACCATGCAAAGAAAGAAATCACTGATGCAGATTCTAAAAATCAAACATGAAACTAAAACTATCGAAAGCAACACAAATGTGGTAAACAAAAAACAAGTAAAACTACGATGAATGAAATTACTTGTAAGAGAAGCTAGGTGAAGAATCACTTCAAGATCTGGCCATTGACAGGAAGGGAATCTAGTTCATCTTCCATACTTTGTAATCTATATGTGCAAACTCCTATCTTTTCAACAACTTGTTAAGGGTCGAGCCATGAGTTGTGAAACTTTGTATGTTTTCCTTTGGGTTTGTTAACTTTGTCCCAATTCAGAACTTTGTCCCAAATTGCCTACTTCAAAATTCTTATCATCGGCTTTATGTTTATTGAACTACCATTTCATGACTTGTTTGTGAGCTAAAAATTTGTTTTTGGCCTTTTCCCTCTCTTCCTCCAACATGAATAATGTATCAATTCGACTTTGAAGGATAAAAGAAGGATGTCCCCTCGAAGCCTGGGATAATTGTAGGGATGGCAAGTAAATATTGGTTGGAAGAATAAATTATTTCCCATAGACAAGATAATAAGGTGAGGTACCCAATGCCTCTGTGGGAGTAACTCTATTGGCCTAGAGAGCATTGGGAAACACGTTATGCCAATTCCTATGGTTTTTTGTGATAGCCTTTTTTAGAATCCAAAATAGTTTTTTATTAGTTCATTTAACCACTCCATTTCCTTGTGGATAAAAATTGGTTAAACATCACAAAATGATTCCCTTATCCTATGCAAATTCAAACAATAAAGTTAAAGAAAAAAAAGTAGCATTATAAAAAACAATAAAAGAACGAACCCCAAACCTAGTGATTAAATGTTGTTGTAAAAATTGAATGATTACTTTCTCATTTATTTGTGTTAATGGAACAAGCTTTGCCCACTAGGTAAAATAATCCATCGTGGTCAAAATATACTTATGTTGCTTCGAAGAATGGGGATTTATTTCTCCTATTATGTATATGCCCCACTACTCAAATGGTCTACTACTTGTAACATTTAGTGGTATTGATGCTTTCTTCTCTCTTCACGCACTTAACTAAGAAGTTTTACATTTTCTTACATAAGCATGCACATCTTGGAAGAGAGTGGGCCAGTATATCCAACTCTCAAGACTTTAAGCAGTGGTTTCTCCAACAAAGTGACGTCCATCTGGCCTGTCCTAGAGATCCTTCAGGACTTTGTCAACATCTTCCCTTTCCAAATATATTAATAGTACATTGTCATAATTCTTTTGGAACATGACAATGTTGATCAATTTGTATTGAGCATATTTCAGTCCTAAGACCCTTTTTTCCTTTGAATTCATGTGTCTTGGGAACAATGTCCCGTGGTGTATAAAAAAATCATATCATTATACCATGAATATGTAGTTGATGGGAGGTAAAGGATTTCATTGGTGTAAACAAAGAATTCATTTTCCCATCTCTCTTCCTCTTTGATTGTATTATCTTGTGATTCTGCAACCAACTTACATAGTCCTTGTCCTCGTACGATGTGAGTAGGTTTTATCTCAATATCAAATTCATGGATGGTTGTCATCTAGTTTCCTCTACGCTCTCCTAATTCATGTTTAGTAAATAATGATTGGACAACAAGGTGAGGTACTATTACTTTTGTGTGATTCTTAAGGATATAAGACCTAAAATGTCTAACAACTTTGTAGATAACAAAGATTTTCTTATCTATGGCGGGGTAATTAAGTTGCGCCCCTTGCAAGTTTGTACTCATAAAAGAGGTGGGTGCTTCATTTCCTTCATAGTCTTTCTATGTTAACATTGTGGGAAGACACTGATCATAAGCAAAAGTGTAAAGAAGAAAGCCATGATTAAAATCTAGACTTTGTAAAACAAGAGCATTAGATATAGTAGTTTTTATCTTATCAAATGACTCGTTCTATTCTTTATTCCACTTAAACTCTGCATCTTTCTTGATCATCTTTTGTAAGGGTTTAATGGTTTCAACAAAGTCTAGAATGAATTTATGCACAAAGTTAATCTTCCCAAAGAAAGATTGCATTGATTTCTTATTATGTGACAAAGGCAATTGGGATATTACTTTCACACACTCAGGATCTATTGTTGTCCATTCCTTATGTGTGATATGATCAAGTAACTTTCCTTTAGTAACAATGGAAATGCTCTTTTTAGGATTTAGAGAAATTCCATACTTCCTACACCTTTAGTAAATCTAGGTAAAGTGTGAAATACGGTCAACCCTATTTTTTGAATAAACTATTACATCATCTAAATAAACAAAAACAATGCAGTTGATGAGACCTCGAAAATAAATGTTTATTTCTCTTTGAAAAGTATCTCTAACATTAATCAACCCAAAAGACATTCGTTTGTAGGCAAATGTACCCCAATTGGTAGATAATGTTGTCTTAAGCATATCTTCTTCTAATAACAATATCTGATTGTACTCTGAGAATCCATCAAGAAGAGAGAATATTTCATGCCTTGATAAAATCTATAAGAGTTGCTCCATAGGTGGAACCAAATAGTTGTATTTTTCCAAAGCTTAGTTCAAGTTCTAAAAATAGACACAAATACGAATTTCACCAGTTTTCTTCTTAATTGGTACTAGATTGGCTACCCAAGCAGAATGCCTAACTTGAAAAAATATTTTGGCATCTAAGAGTTTCTTCAACTCCTTCTAGACTTTAGGTTCAAGAGATTGATGCATTCTACAAAGCTTCTATTGGAATGGCTCAACATCCTTCTTCATAGGGATAATGTGTTAGACGATCCACATATCATAATTTTTAATATTGTCATATGACCACACAAAAACATCCTGGTATTTTCTAAACAACTTAATGTATGCTATCTTTTACTGTTCAAAACAACCTCTCCAATAATTGACACCAAAATCTCGAAGAAAGATCTTCTATTAATGGCTTGTAAAAACGATCTCCAACAATTCACAACGATTTGGAATGATTTGTTCTCCTAGCACAACATTCCATCAAAAGAGTGATGTGGAGGCCTCAAAACAAGGTAAGGTAGCCTCCCAAGCAAGCAAGGCTCCAACATTCCCCTCCTCCACATGAAACGACCTCATGGAAACATGGAGAATGACCTCTTCATAATGTGCTCGAGGAATAATTAAGAGTAGTCTCCAAGGCATGACCAAACCCTCAAATCAAGCAAAGATGCTTCACAAGGCAAGGAAGATCAATCTCCAAGTCAAATCATCACCCAAAACACCCACATGGCTATCATAAACCCTGCAAGTGTGGGTCGGCCCTCAAATCAAGTGGAATACACCTCCAAAATGGTGAAAGCAGAGGAACGTTCTAGGATCTTTGATGTGGCATGTGTAGAGTATGTCCATGTGCACAAAAGTAGCCCAAATGTGGCTCAGAAGGCGTGACCAATGCCTCAAAATATGTGTACCGCCTTGAGAACTGTTGCAGTGCCTTAGGAGACATGAAACTGAGTGAAAATATGTAGAATCATCTCTGATAGTAGATAGCCAAAGTGTAATGAATACAATAAGTGTGTTATACATAGGTGTGCAACCTTTATAAAGAGCAACACTTTTACATCACAAACAAAGGGGTAATGAGACTATGCAACTCCCCTAGATCATGTGCCTGAGTAGATTCATCCCAAGATGGTTGCATACCTAACCCAGGTCATAAATGACCGACATGGTGAGAATTATCAACATGAAGGGGTAGTTGACCATAGCCATAAAAGCAAAAGCCAATCTTCAGATGGGGACTAAAAGGACGGGTCATGAACGACCACATGGGGTTTGGAGATACCACATTAGCCCCCTACAAATACATAGAACATCTAAGCATGGTCCAACATAATACATGAGTGCAAATACAACCACACTTTTGGCTCAACATGGTTCAATAAGGCACATATTCTGCTCATATGATGGTCCACATCTGGCAAAAAAATATAGGGTACATCGAGGATAATTTGAGGTGCAATAGGCCTAACTAAGGTCTTTTGTGGGCTATGAACCCTTGTGCCACTGCTTCTTACGCCTTTTGGAAACTTGTTTAAATGGTTCATGTTCATTATTGTTCCAAGAAGTTGGAGCTTGTTTTGAAATGGGATATGTTCCTTGAGATCTTGGGCAATTTTTTGCAAAGTGACCATACTCGTGGCAGGAGTTACACTAGATGGCAATTTGCTCATAATCAAGGGTTTGTTAATGAATCCAACCCTCCATATTGATTTGAATCACCTCTGGATGGCCCTTTTTTAAGTCCATTTTGTACAAATTTTTTGGCACACAAATAGATATTCCCTTTTGACTTAGCTAATATTTTAGTGAATAAAGTGGTCCAACTTGTCTCTAATAGATTTAAGAGAATCTTCATCCCAAAAGATGATGGGAAGGTGTAGTAGCCTGACCCAAATAGGGGCAATCGTGATTTCAATGTCTGGATCAAAATCTATGGTCCAATGGGTAAGGAACATTCCACTAGAATCCATGAAGTGGGAACCAAATATGAAAATCTAGTCTGTGTCCTCTTTGTTGCTAAATAAAAACAAATAATAACATCTGCCAAATAATAACTAGAGATATGGCCCGGAACAATATCCCAATGCTCTTAGATCCATACCTTGATTGCTTGAGGGCTAAGCCAAACATGTGTGAAATTTATAATCAAGGTTTGCACATGTAGCATAACATATTTCCTTTTTACCTCTAGAGACATAATGTCCAACTTGGGAATGACTTCAATAATTTTAACTAATTGGCTCTTCACTAGGTGTCTCTCACAAATAGATTTGGAGGATTTGAGCATAGAAGCATATGTTTCCTCCTCATGATTAGCTACATCCATGATGATCCAATGGAGAATCACAACTCTTGATTGACAAAGTGGGAGAAATGGGAACGTCGTCTCTTCCCGAGTGGACCGACACGTGGAGGGAGATGGTTGTAGTGCATGAACCAACGACCCTTGATTGCAGTGATAGAGCTAGCTTCATGGCTCCTTCTAGCTCGACAGACCTATAAAAAACTTAGAACAATGACGACAACTGAGGTAAACCCTAATTGGTGAAAGTGATAGGGCTCCAGTGCATACTTTCAAGCTCATCAATTAATTCTTTTATTATTATTAATTTTTTTAGTTTGAATTTCCTAATTTGTTTTTTGAATTTTATTAATCTATTGTTAGATGTAATTTTGATTATTTCTATCAATACGTACACTTAAAAAATGATTAAATGATAACTTTTAAATTGATGAATTAGAAATTGTAGTTTTACTATTCTCACATTTTCTGCTTTCAACTACTAAAGTTGGACTTTCTCACAGTTTCAACTTTCAACCGCTATATTTGGACTTGCCAACCTCCTATATAAACAGATGTCGCAAGGAGAACCATTTAATAAATGATTAACCCACGCTCAATTTTGATGGTAATATGTCGGAAAGAGAACCATTCACCGAAGGATTAACCCAAGGCCCAATTTTGATGGTTGTAATTTCTTGGTGAATAATGTAATTTTCTAGCTTTTTATTTTAGAAGACACATGATACACTCACCCACTGTTCAGCCGGGTTAGGTAGAACCAGAAAGTGGACCCGCTGATCATTAAACACACGCAAGTTTGGAAGGTGCCATCGCCTTCACCTGCCAACAAGTTTGGAAGGTGCCATCGCATTTCAAAATCTTCTACCAACAACCGAACCGCTACATCTTTTGACAAAAGAATTCACTTGCAATGCTCGCATCTACACGATCAGCTACTCATGCTATATATTTGTCCTCCTTTGTGCCATCGCCTTCACCTGCATTTCAAAATCTTCTACCAACAACCGAACCGCCACATCTTTTGACAAAAGAATTCACTTGCAATGCTCGCATCTACACGATCAGCTACTCATACTATATATTTGTCCTCCTTTCTATCCGCTCAGTGCATAAGCCAGTTTATTGCTCGATTTTTAGCAGGTTCAGGGCTCAGCAAATAATCCGGCATCGGTGAGGATCTTATTACTATCAAACACCCATTTGGTTTCTGTATTTTCCACTTGATTTAGCTTTTGAATTCTGCATCCGTTTCCTATGATCTTGTTAGATGAGCTACTTTTGAATGTGGTCATTGTGAGTTTGTATAGTTATTAGTTCTTGAATAGTTATGATAGGCAGTGTGAAATTGCACAGGTGGGTTTTGGGAGTTTGTTTTGGTTGAGAGGCGCAAATGGCACACGCAAGCGGGGATAACAAGTCTGGATCTCAACCTTCTGAAGAACAGGTCATCTCTCTTGTACCCAATGCTCTGTGCCTGTGAGATATGTGCTGGATTACACACAAACAACCATAAAATATACACAATGCATTAAAGGACAAACCCATCCAAACCCGAGTCTGTATGCATCTAGAGGTTCAATGTCTTGAATTCCAATGACCATTTTTGTGAATTCCAGATATACATCTTGGAGCTTCGCAACTTAGAGTCACACTGTATTGGAGTTTAGATGGGTTTGTGTTAGTATCTACATTCAATGCACTCAATGCACTATATAGATTCAATGTTTCGTTACACATCGATACATATAACACCATTATACACAATTGTAACGGTGAATCCCCACCCCCATATTGTGCTCATAACACTATAGCATGAGTTGCGTGTTTGGAACGTGTGGGCTTGATTACATGATTCCTTTTTTTTAATTATTGATAAGTTTATTCTTGTGCTAGTTCTTGTTCTTTTCTACGTTTAAAGTTACATATCGAAATGGATTATAGTTTTGTGAGAATGGTGTTCAAGCCTTGAATCAGACATCTATCTTTTGTGAGCATGCTATTTCAGCCCTGAATCAGACACCGTAAATAGAGCCAGACTGAATTGGAAATGCATGAATCCTGACAAAAATCAGTTGGATTTAGTAAGATGTTGAGCGGGTGGCATTTGCCAACTTTTGGGGTATGAGTTTCATTGCTTGTGGTCATTACATTCATACATAGGATGTTGGTCCTGAGTTTAAAGTTCAGACCAATGTTTTAAAACTCGGACTTGGCCTTGGAATCAATCGAGGATCAACTCAGACTCGACCATGACTTGGACTGGTTTGGATTTAATGACTCGGTTTACTAAAAAATACGTAAAATATTTAAATTTGATTGATTTTTTTTTTTTTAAAGATTGCAAACCATTAGAGACAAAATATGCAAAGTCTACTCATGTATATACCATGTAAGGGTGAATATATCAGAACGACACTGAGTGCAACACATATAAGAAACAAAATACAAAATCAATGAGGCTCTAAATGGCCTCTAGAGTCCAAAAACCATGCTTCAAGCTATTGGCCTACTACAAATCACTGATCAACATGATCAATCATCAAACCCATCATCATTGCTAGAAATGGGATCCTCAGCATGAGCTACAAGATCATTCTTTGGCTCAAAGTCTTCGAACACATTGGACTCCTCAAGGACATCTGCAACTACAGTAGTAGTACTAGTAGAAGCAGAGTTGCACGGCTAGTGCTTGTCTGTGCCATGCCTTGTGCTACGCCTACTCCTACTAGTGGATCTGAATCCAAACCAATCCACCCTGTTATCCCCAGTTTAGGGATAACTAAGGAGATTACGTCTCGAGGCCCACAAGTCCTAGACATGGAGTACCGAGAGCCAGATCGACTTGAGCATGGCCCTGGAGGGCCCATCTTTTTTTTTCTTCAGCGCCTCCACCTTGTCAGCAGCAACAACATCCATCACCTCGGCCTGGTCCTGTAGCAGAAGTCGATCTTGCTCCATGAGGTAATGAGTTCAGGTATCATGGTATGTGTCACTCTGATCCTCAAAACCTTTGAATATGTGCATTTAATTCTTTTTGTTTCTAACGAGTGCTTGGATCTTATGCGTATCCACTTGACCATATCTGGGGGGAATGACAGGATGGCCTAGTAAGCTTGTGCCCATAGGTTTTGAGTTGCCACTGGGGGGATTCATGAGAAGCCATCGTCTGCTCCCACCATACTTACCACTTTCCATATTTCTCCCGCTCATCCATCCCATTACACTGGTCCGGGCATTGGGTTGGCCAAATATTTAAGGGTTGTACCTGACCTTGTGGGAAGAAGGGGCTAAAGGCCTAGAGGGTAAAAGCAACTGGCAAAAGATAGAAGCCAAAGAATGAAACCTTGAGATGCTTTGCCCAGGGATCCCCGAGAAAGTAGTAAAAGGCTTCTTAGCAACAAATAGAGGGACCCATAAAAATAATAAAACAAGACCTAGTTAGAGGATAGGGGGTCTCATCACAAGCAAGCCTATTAGGTCCATGGGCATGTAGCGGTATGACACTACCAACAACTGGTCACCAAGCCAGGGTAGTGGCTCTTGGTGGCATAGCCAAGAGAAAGGGGGTCTCATCACAAGCCAACCTTCTCATTTCCGTGAGATGCTTGTGGGTAACATTGCCACCACTGGTCACCACGCCAGGGCAGTGTCCCTTAACTAGCTTCTTGAAGAAAAAACAATAAAAATAAAGATAAAAGGCATGAATGGGCTTGGAAACATTTGCATCCATGACAGGTGCAGCTCACCCTCTACAGAGGCACCCACAGGTAAGCCATGCATTTCTCTGCTATCACTGCACCCCTTTCCCAGACATCCCTTATCCACCTCATCCACTCACATGGCTTGGATTTGATTTCTCCCAGGAACATCCCACATCCAGTGAGCATTAGCCCAATAGGACTTCCTGTCACTTCCTCCAAACTTGGCTTGTAGATTAGTATAATGTCTTTGAGCACTTATCCGGGTAAAAGGGGTTTTATGCACATGTTTAATAAAATTGATGATTAGATGTGATTGACATTGCTATGATCCCTGTGACTTATGAG
>ML802462.1:407519-419668 GCA_009831015.1 Picea engelmannii
AATTAACAACTCAAAGACACTATGCGACTTGTCAAGCTTAAGTATGGGAGGGTTGACGAGGTGTCCTATTGGGTAGATCTTGCCCTAGGTCAAGGAGAACTTCCAAGATGTCCCTCTCTAAGCCATGTAAAGTGGATGAGGTGGATGGGGTCAAGACTCAATGGGCATAGGGCTCATGACATACTAGGGGTCGTAGTGTCTCATTCATGGGTGCCTTTGTAGAGGGTGTGTGGTACCTTTGTTCCCAATGCACTTTTTCCAAGCCCATCATTAGCCTTTTATCTTTCTTTCTTTATATTTTCTTTCTTAATAGCATAAGGAGAGATTGATGGTCACTGCCCTGGCGTGGTGACCAGGTGGTGGCAATGTCACCCACAAATACCTAATGGAAATGAGAAGGCTGGCTCGTGATGAGACTCCCTTTCTCTCAGCCATGCAACTGAGAGTCACTGCCCCGGTTTGGTGACCAGATGATGACAATGTCATACCACTAGATATCCATGGATGCGATAGGTCGGCTCGTGATGAGACCTCCTATCCTTCAACTAACCTTTTAAGCATTTTTATTATTATATTGTGGGTCCCGTTTATTCAAAGATAAGCGTCTTATTGCTTTCTTGGGTGATCCTTGGGTGAAGCATCTGGAAGGTTTATAGATGGCTTTTATCTTTTACCCAACACCAACCCCTCTAGGCCTTTAGCCCCTTCTTCCCATAGAATGAGGGACAACCCCTTCTTGGGTCAATACACCCTAAAATCCCAAGAGATAAGGAAATGGAGGGGAATAATGATGGAAAATGGTAAGTATGGTCGGGAACGGTATGATGGCTCATTAAGGGATTTCCCAGTAGCAAACCCATTCCCAAAGAAGACCACTTACTAGGGCACAATGTCAACCACCAAGGTGAAGCAGGGCAAAAGGCATAATGTCCAAGCACATATCATGAAATCTAGAGAAATCTAAGATACAACATAATCAAATGGCTTAAATATTAAAATGATGCTCACCATAATACTGACTTGTACCTCATGGAGCAAGGCCCACTGCCTTTCGGAAGCCAATTGGTGTGGTGGATGCCATCTGTAAACTTGTGACCATCTGTGGTGGTTAGTGGGTTTTCCATCTGTGCAAAGGGTACTGCTAGTCATGTAGTCTCTCGACACTACATATCTGCAACCTGAGGGCCTCGAGACATCATCTCCTTAGTTATCCACAAAATGGGGATAACAGGAACAAGAATGACAAATGCACCATGACCAAGGGATGCCTACAGAATCAATAGAAAATAACCACGGGGGGAGATATAGGTGTGCATGACATGGACTAGACTAGGCCCCACAAACTGCAATCGCCCCTACATAAGACCCGTGGCTCCACACAATCATGTGTCCCAATCAGTGTTGTATATATCTCCGATATATTGGATATGTCGGATATATCGCCGAGATAAAGGGGAGGGTGATATATTCTATGCAATATATTGCGACATATTTGATATATTGAATGTGTAGCGACACATTGCTAAAATAACGCGAGACGATGGAAAATATCGGCCTGTTGGCAAAAAAAGGCAGAACTCAATTCTGCAGCAAATTTTTTGTCTAAGGCATTCAGTTGGATCCAAGATCATTGGTGCTGGTCAAATTGAGGGATGGAGTCACTATGCCTGCAATACTTTCTTCATTATATTATGGATGAACCTGGCCTGGTCTAAAGCTATGATCTCATCACTGATTTTTTTACTTATTATATGTTGTATCATCTCGTCATTGAGTTACAAGAATGCTTGTAGGCCTCTTTATATTAAAAGGAAGTTTATTTAATGAGACACAACCCATATGGGTTTCTCAAATGCAGAATGCATATGTAGAATGTAATTTTCTCTCTCTCCCAAATAGAAATTACATATTTTTCCAAGGAAAATAAAAGAAATGAAACATCTCACGTGTATAAAAGAAAACAATTATTCAAAATATTTACACTTGAATGAAAATTTACAGAAACTGTCAATAATTGGCTTGTGTTTGTGTGTCTAATAGATTGCAAACTAGCAAACCCAATGTGTTCAAAAGTATGTTAAAGAGGCCAAAATGGCATATTCTTTTGCAATGAGGATCTAAAAACAAGAGCAAGTTGTTGTGGCTAAATGGGCATTGGCAGATAGGCTGGAGGGGATGAATGTTTGAACATAGACAAGATGAATCATCAAAGATTTGCTATGGCCTTCATTGAGTGAAAAAACTGGAGTATATACACCATTGTCACCCAACCATAGGCATTCACATATGCTACCCCCGAGCACACTAACCTTTACTTAGAATAATTCCGGCAAGCCTACTCCAGAACCAATAGATAAACCCTAGCTGCTAACTGCAACAACAACTCAAGACAAGTAGAGCGCTCCTTCTCCAATAGTAGCGCACAAGAGCGAGAGTCTCCATATCCACAGAATAAGTGCATACACAACCGCAGCAGCTGCAACTGCACTACTCTCTCAACTTTGCGCCATACTTAGCAATAATACCATCAAGAGTTTCACCAAGAGAATCACCAAGAGAATCACTCGATAGTGCTAGAGAGAGACCAAGACCAAGAGATGACCATACGCTGTTATTCCTCCTTGCAGCTGCAACTGCAACTCTCCTCAAGACTTGCGCTCTGACTGGGTATCCAAATGAGCTAAAATGTCCTCTATTTATATTAATTTGTCCATTGACTATTCTGGCTGGGCCGATTTGACTTTCTGGTAATTATATTTTCTGTTTATCTTTTTCCTGTGGAGCTGACTTGTATTTCTGGAAGATAATATTCTAATATTATTTATTCTGCTAGGACGACTTGTCTTCTAGGGTTTCCACACATTTGTTTAATGGTTCACTTGCTTCTGGAATATTCTATTCTAAGTCATAGGTTACACGTTGTAACGTCCTTGGCCATCAACACCACTGCCGGGCAACGCTACCCAAATTACCTTGTCTTCTACCAACTAGCTCTAATACCAATTTGTAACATCCCTGACCATCAACGGGCCGAACAACATCACCACAGGACGTACATACTTAAATATCATGCATTTCTAATGAATTTAAAACAAATAACACAGAGTTACTGCTATCATACAGATTCAAATGGAATTGACAGTAATTCCTACATGCAACGGAACACATGGTAACATTTCAAGAATCACAAACATGCATAACATACATAATTAAGCACATAAATGATACTTATCTTTTAACTGGAGTAAAACCACCAATTGCGTGCAGACCTTCCACGAACCTCCCAGCCTTAGACCACGCTACTCATCACGCTCAACAGTGGGTCACCCCCGAGCTGGGACTGAGCTCCACCCAGGGTAAGGGAATTCTAGACTAGGCTGAGGTTACAGGAGACTGCACAATGCAACTGGAAGGATTCTCTCCAGGAGCCTTCTTATGCCCACTACTCACGGACTCTCATTCCCCACATGCCTGTTCCACCCCAGGAATATGCACCTTCACTGTTCCACAGTCCATCGGCTGCTCTACTTTCCCCTGCATGGTCTTGACAATAGGCCGGATCAGGAATTCTCAGAGCTCCGTAGCTGGTGCTGAACTCTCTCTAGGAGAAAATCACTTCCCAACAAACTCTCTCACCTGGTGAGAGCTGCTCATAGGCCTAATAACCTGCCTCTTCAACCACGGGCCTAACAACCCGCTTCTTCAACTAGTTCCACTCAGTTTCCGACAAGGTGAGGACAACAACAACAACAACAACATTTAGTGAACACACGAGTGACGACAGCAACAGAAAATGGGCATGGACACTGAAAACGACAACATCCAAACGCTAAGATGCAGCACGGCTCAGGCGAATACAAAAATGCGTTGAGCTTCACAAGAGAACACCGATCAAATCCACGGGTTACTGGTTTCAGGGTGCGTGAAGAAAAGGCAGAGGCCGATCATGGAGGCCCTAACGAGTTTTGGCGAAGGATGGGAGAATGGGGAGTGAACCCCCCCAAACGAGCCGACTCTCAGCTT
Organism: Picea engelmannii; assembly: GCA_009831015.1. Taxonomy (NCBI): domain Eukaryota; kingdom Viridiplantae; phylum Streptophyta; class Pinopsida; order Pinales; family Pinaceae; genus Picea; species Picea engelmannii. Next base: position 411,543 of record ML802462.1, read on the forward strand.
TAACTGCATGCGCCCAGGTCGACACCTGTCTCCCTGGAGCTGCATGCACTCCATTTAGCATTCGTTCCTTTTCCCAGGAACTTAGGATAACTGGGTTTATTTTTCCCCACTTTGATATTTTCATTTTTCAGGAATATATTATAATATCCCCTTGGGTTAAGCCCTCTAGCTTAGCCCCTTCTTTTTTAGCCTCTCAGTCCCATCCCTTTACCTACCTAGTGGAGCGTCGTCCCCCATCACTCTTTCTTCGTGGTCGGTCTACACGCAACGATGTATTTTATTATTAATTTGCAGAATTACATATACAAAATTAGGCCCATTGACCTTAGCATTTAGGCTCTTCGGCCTAATAAATACATAAGCTTACCGGCTTGTAATTACTTGGCTCACCAACCTACAAACATCATTACATTTCACAGGGGCTCGACCTTGGGGTATTACAATCCCCTCCCCTTATTTTTGCACCGTCCTCAGTGCAACTCATCTACATAATATTAGCAATATTTACAAAATCTTCAAAAAGATGCGGGTATTCAGCCCGCATAGCATCCTCATGCTCCCATGTTGCGTCCTCAGGACCGTACCAGGTCCACTGGACCTTTACAATCCCCATGGCTCGATTCCGGAGCTGTTTTCCCTTCCGGTCCAATATGCGCACAGGATGCACTTGCAAGACGCCTTCTTGCTCCACCTGAATCACATTCCAATTAATAACATGATTAGCATCAGGTATATATTTCTTAAGTAATGAAACATGAAACACATTATGTACAGTCATCGATGCAGGCAATGCAAGCATATATGCAACTGGTCCAATCCTTTCTAGGATTTCAAATGGCTTGCAATATCTGGCTGCCAAGTTGGAACAGTTTCCCAGCTTCAGGGAACTTCTGTTGGCTTTCAGTTTTAAGAAAACATGATCACCCACTTTAGACTCTTTGTGGGTCCTGTTCTTATCAACATAACTTTTCTGTCTGTCTTGGGCAACCTTCAAATTCTGCTTAATCTTCAGCATTTGCTCTTCCATTTCCTTGAGCAACTCTGGCCTAATCACTGCCCTATCAGCTGGGTTATCCCAACTTACTGGGGTGTTGCACTTTCTGCCATAAAGTGCTTCAAACGGGCTCATTTTCAGTGATGCTTGATACCCATTGTTGTAAGCAAATTCTACCAAGTGTAGGTAGTCTTCCCATTTAGATGGTTTGTCCATTACATACATCCTTAGCATATCTTCTATCACTTGGTTCACCCTCTATGTCTGCCCATCAGACTCAGGATGATAAGCAGTGTTGAAGTTCAGATTCGTTCCGAACCCTTTGAATAACCCACTGACCTTCACTGGAGTGAAGCCTGAGGTTGGACACTTTAGGATATTTGGGTGTCTAGTATACTTTCATATACCCAAGGAGAAGAGGTCCAAGCTAGACCCTTCAGGAAGAAAGGGTACATTTCTGGGGTACAATGAATTTTCGAAGGCATATCGATCTACATCCCTGGTTAGAGACAGATTGAAGTGAGCATAGATGTCATCTTTGAGGAAGAGATAGCCTTTCGAAGATCCAGAGAATCTCAGATGGAGATTGACAGTGAGACAGTACCTTCTCCCCCTCTAGTAGTTTAGAGGGAGACAACCATTGATCCAGTTGATCCAGTTGATCCTGTTGATGTTCCCAGAGACATTATAGTAGGCCATAAGAGGCCTGCCTGGGCTCGACAGACTTTGCAGGAGGCAAAGGGACATGCAGCTCCTCGAGGCACATTCCGAGAGAGCAAGAAACCACAAAGATTTTCGAGCTATGTTTCAGCCATGAGCCACATCATTGATACTGAGCCTTCTTGTCATGGAGAAGCAGCAGGTCAGCAGGTTTGGCAAGATGCCATGACATAAGAGTATTAGTCCATCATGAAGAATGATGTGTGGGATATTGTTCTGAGACCAGAAGGGAAGTCTGTAGTGACTTCCAAGTGGATCTATAAGATCAAGCATGCAACTGATGGAAGTGTCGAGAAGTACAAAGTGAGATTTGTGGCCAAAGGATTCTCTTAGGTGGAGGGAATTGATTATGAGGAGACATTTTCTCCTGTAGCCCGATACACTTCCATCCGTATGATCATTGCCCTAACAACATCCATGAGTTGGAGACTACATTAGATGAATGTAAAGAAAACCTTTCTCAATGGTGAGATTGAGGAAGAAGTTTACATCGAGCAACCAGAAGGATTCGTGATACATGAGTAGAAATCTCATGTGTGCAGGTTGAAGAAAGCCCTGTATGGACTAAAGCAGGCACCCCATTGGATATGGCCTGAGATATGCCTCCTGTGTAGACATGAGATTGCAGGGATATGCTGATGCAGATTGGGCAGGCAGCGCAGTGGACGGAAAGAGCACATCTGGTTGTTGTTTTACTTTGGGATTTGCCATGGTTTCCTGGTGCAGTAGGAAACAGAGCTTTGTGGCTTTGAGTACCGTAGAAGCAAAGTATATAGCGTTATGTGTGGCAGTCCGCGAAGCAGTGTGGCTTCGCAAGCTCCTTCCATATTTATTTGGTCATGAGATGGATTCCACTTTTATCCATTGCGATAACCATAGCTGTGTGAAGCTCTCAGAGAATCCTGTGTTTCACGATAAATCGAAACACATTGAGATCAAATACCATTATATCAGAGATATGGTGCAAAGTAAAGCAATACACGTGTAGTACCTTTCTACACACGAGCAAGTTGCAGATGTCTTCACCAAACCGTTTGCCAGGATGAAGTTCGAGTACTTCTGTGAGAGACTTGGCCTGGTGGAGAATGCCTCCCTAGATGAGAGTCAACATCAAACCCTCTTGTCTCTAAGCCCTATCACTATCATCACATCCCTTCAACTTTTGCAGTGATTTTGACTCCATTTACCCTAATAGCGCACTGATCTAGACCATCCATGTTGAGTACCTTGATCATACACACATCCAAATACTTTGAACAACTACTAATCCTTCTAACCCTAGCTTAGACTAATATTTACTAACCCTATTCCTCCCGTCATCTATTTGTGCTATAAACTTATCCATGTAACATTTATTGTGTCTTTAAAGCAATTGAAAGATTGGCTAAGACATTGCTTCTAGTGTTATTACATTGATGATAAATTGCCATTGATAATTGTGAAGCTTGATTAGCGTTTATTGTGAAGTGATATATATTATAATCATTGCTATTGTACATCATTGACTTGCTTCGTCGATATTGTTTATCAAATTGCTTTATATCAGAAGTCCTTGATTATATGAAGTACTAACCAAGCAAGTGATCTTGCGCATCTATAGTTTTCTTGTTGCTTTGTCTCGGGCAGGTACACTTTTGGTTATTATTTCCGGTTATCTTTACCTTTATTGGCTGTTAAGCCGGACTTTTTGATCGGTGGTGACTTGTGAGGGGGAGAACTTTACTCAGCCTTTTTAGCCTTTGCCTTCTCAAAACCCCAGGTCACCGGGGACGTCTCCCCTGGGCCTACTACCCTAAACAGAAAGAGCTATCCTATTGAGGTGACAGTGGTAGGATAGTCTCAGTTTCGCCAGTTTGCCCATCTTCCATACGTCGTTTACTCCAACTACAAACTGTGCGATAACATTTTGGCGCCGTTGCCGGGGAACACTGAGTCAATTCTCCTCAAGACGACACTTTTCGGTAAGCCTTGCCTCAAGAGTCCTTATCTTACAAGATTACCTGGCGACTCCACTAAGGGTGATTTCCCTTATCTCTTTGATAATTTCAAGAAAATTATCCGGCGAATCCACAAATGACGACCCGTAGCGGACGTCAGTACTTACCCTTTTCTACTGTGGTCTCCGTTACCCCTACAAAGCTTGTTACTTCTGCAAGTTCTCCTAGATGGTCTCACTGAGAACTCTTTGGCTCTCTTGACCTACCTAACACCCAAGGGGGATTACATGACCTACCCAAAGGTGCCGACTCATGGATACTGAGTTTTTCGGGGAAAGGAGTATCCTCCGGTAACTCACATTGGACCCAGTTCTGTGAAAACTTTTAATTTCATCAAACCGGTCAAGAACACCCTGATGTCTTTATGAGGCTCTTTGCAAGCTCTCTCATTGGGGATGCCAAAACCTGGATTGATCTTCTCCCAAAAGGAAGCATCAAAACTTCTGAAGAATTAGAACAAGCTTTCAGAATAAGGTAGTGTAAACAAGAAAATGCACAATCCTTGTACTCTCAATACATCAATATTTGCAAAGGATCCAATGAAAGCGTTAGGGATTTCAATGACAGAGTCAATCTTCTCCTTAAGAAACTCCGACCCAACCTTAGTTCAGAAGAAGCCATTCTTCAACATTACTTGAACTCTTTCGAAGGGATTTTGTAGTTCACCCTCAAGCATCGGTCACCCTCAACCTTAGATGAAGCACAAGAATTTGCTTACGAAATTGAGGAGAACCTTAAATTCGAAGATTTCATCTATCAGATTAACCTCTCGCACAATAATGACCCCTGGGGATCTAGTGATGAAGGTATTACAGAAACTGAACCTAACCTTCCGGAAATCCTTGAAGTGAAACCCCTGGTTCTTAGGAGGAAGTGGATCACTTCTCCTACCAACGTACAAGATGTTCCCCTTTTGTCTCAGCAAAAGGAACCTCCCACGAAAGTAGAACCATTTCAAGACATCTTTCTTCCACACAAGAATGAAGAGATTGAAGCTTCCTTGCCACAAATTTATAAAGATGATCTTCTTGAAAAAGTTTCTCCTTTTGTCCACCAGGTAGAAAACATTGGATCAAGGTATGGGGAGGTTACACCTTTTTACGTCACTCTCCAAGTCAATGACTCCCTCCTCCATAATTGTGTCTTTCATCCGAACGCTACAACCAACATCATGACTGAAGAGGTCATGCATCAATTAGGACTAAGCCTTTCACAACCAAATACACAATGAGATTTTGCAAAGGGGATTATCAGGGATCTAAACGTTGCCTTCGACTCTTGCCCTAGTGCCCCTTTTACTAAAGATGTGATGTTCATAGATGCTTTGAGCAATTGGGGCATCATTTTCCACAAAGACCTTATGGAACACCTGGCTGGAAGTTTCCAAGACCACGAATCCAAAGCAATCATTCCTCACCCTGAAGGAGGATTTTTTACCCTCCACAGAGAACCCCTTGTAGGATCCTTAATTGAAACCCTCGATGGACCAAATGATCAGCTCCTGTGTATTAACGATGGCATTGATAACTGGTTCGTCCAAGGAGGAAGTTCTGGGGGTGATACTATCGAAACACCTGAGGGAATTTGGACTCTAGAATTTGATGGATCTCACTCAAGTTCTGGATCAAGTGTTGAGATTGTCTTAACAACCCCTTCCCATGAGACCTTCTACTACTCCTATAGGATTGAGTATCACTGCACAAACAACATTGTTGAATACGAAGCATTGATCCTAGGTCCCAACTTAGCAATTGACAAAGGTGTCGAATACTTAAGGGTAAAGGGGGACTCAAACCTCATAGTATCACAAGTGTTGCAAAAATTCGCTACCAAAAATGAGAAGTTGAAGAGGTATCGTGACCTTGCACAATCCATTGCAGAATCTTTCAAGATAATATCAATCCAAGCTATTCCTCGAGAAGAAAACCATGTGGCTGATGCCTTGGCTGTTTCTGCCTCTACCTTGCAACCTTATGATGGTCCACTCCGAGACCTATGCAAAATGGAAGTCCTTTTTAGACCTTCTATCCTTGATAATTTGGAACATTGGCAAGTCTTTGAGGACGACGATCGGATCATTAGGTTTATGGAAAACAACAAAGAATTCACCAATTCACAAATAAATTTCCTGGTTGATTCCATGAACTTAGAGGTTGTGAACCTTCAGAATAAAACCTTGCCTAAGGGATGTATTCCTTTAGAAAACCTCTTTGACAGACACAACGTCTTCAAAAGAAAGAGACCTAGCAAACAAGCAGATGAAGCCCTAGAATTCAATATCGGTACGGAAATAGATCCAAGGATGGTCAAGATAGGGAAAGGAGCCACTGAGAAGGAAAGAGCTGAAATTCTAGACCTCATAAGAGAATTCAAAGATACTTTTGCTTGGAATTACGATGAATTAAAAACCTATAGGGGTGATGTCATCCAACATGCTATACCCTTGACAGAAGGGGCGAAACCTTTCCGACAAAAACTAAGGCACATCAATCCGAAGTTAGCAAGCCAAATACAAAAGGAGCTCCAAAAGATGGTTGATGCTGGTATCAAAGCTCCCATCAGATATTCCTCATCGATGTCGAATTTGGTAGTTGTCCGAAAAAAAACTAGTGATATACGTCTGTGTGTCGATTTCCGCAACCTTAACCAATTGTCATTAAAAGACAACTACCCCCTTCCGAACATGGAACATTTGCTACAAAGGGTCACGGGGGCAGGAATGATGTCCATGTTGGATGGATTCTCTGGATACAACCAAGTCTTGCTTAAAAGAGAGGACCAGCTTAAAACGACATTTACTACACCTTGGGGAACATTTATGTATTTGCGAATGTTGTTCGGTCTTATGAACGTCGGTGCCACTTTCCAGAGAGAAATGGATTTTGCCTTTAGGGACCTCATACATAATATCATAGAAATTTACCAAGATGATCTCACAGTTGTCTCAAAGGATAGGAAGGACCACATTTCACACCTTAGGATCGTTTTTGAACGATGTAGAAAGTATGGTATCTCCTTAAATCCTAAGAATATTTTTGGGATTGATGAAGGAAAACTTTTGGGTCACGTGGCTTCAAAGGGGGGAATCTCCATCGACCCTGAAAGGGTCCAATCGATAAAAGATGTTTGTCCCCAAGTCAACAAAAAGTCCTTGCAATCCTTTTTCGGAAAGATCAACTTCATTCGAAGATTTGTCCCAAACTTTGCCGAAAGGATAAAACCCATGAGTGCTTTGCTAAAAAAGGACGTTGCCTTCAGGTGGGATGATAAAGCCATCAAGTCTTTTGAAGATATAAAGGACGCTATCTCCCAAGCCCCAGTCTAGATCTGCCTAGATTATTCACGAGATTTCATAATATTCTCATTTGCCTCTCAGGATACCATTGCAGGTGTTTTGATGCAAAAGGACATTGATAATTATGAACACCCTGTGGCTTTCATGAGTAAAGTCCTTAGAGATTCAGAGTTGAATTATTCCATTACTGAGAAGCAAGCATATGCCCTGGTGAAGTCCCTCAAGCATTTTAGAAACTACGTTGGTTACAACAAGGTCAAAGCTTATGTCCCTTACCCAACAGTAAAGGATGTCTTATCACAACAAGATTGTATGGGTACTAGGGGTAAATGGGTCTCCAAAATCCAAGAGTATGACTTAGAGATAAAACCCACCAAGATAGTAAAGGGACAAGGTCTGGCCCAGATGCTAACCGAGAGCAACCAAGAGGCCATACAGTTGGGATAAAGTGAACAGATAAATGTGGTGGTTAGCGAATTAGAACACGATGAGTGGTATTCTGATATCATCTATTACCTTAAGAATCTATCATGCCTCGATCACCTAGTAGACTACAAAAGAAGGGCTTTGAGGCTTCAGGCAATGAAATACTGTTTGACCGAAAATGGCCTTGGTTGGAAAGATCCCGATGGAGTTCTCCTTAGATGTGTCAACCAAGAGGAGGTTGAGAAACTGTTAAAAGAATTACATTCTGGATTTTGTGGTGGACATTTCGCAGCTCGCACTACTGCCCACAAGATCTTAAGGGCTGGATATTTTTGGCCGTCACTATTTTCTGATACTCACCAATATGTCCGATCTTGCTAGCCTTGCCAGTACTTCTCTTGTAAACCAAAACTCCCAACACAACCTTTAAAACCTGTGGTAGTAGAAGCTCCCTTCCAACAATGGGGTTTGGATTTCATTGGAGAGTTTAAGGATAATTCAAGTAATTGAAATATCCCTGATCCGGCTGATCAAGATATTTGCTACTGTTTTACTGCTCGAGCGTGCAAATCTGATACACTGGGGGTTTCTGGATGCGTTTTAGCTGGTTGATGGAGATGTTCTTCGGTTATTGTGTTTGCATGTCAGTTATTATGGTTGCATGTAGGTTATTATAGTTGCATGTTGCATAATA
>ML802463.1:58663-70135 GCA_009831015.1 Picea engelmannii
TGGGAGCAGACGATGGCTCTGCAAACCCCCCTTGGTGGCTAACCAAAACCCATGAATACCGGCTTGCTAAGTTGCCCCATCAATCACCCCAACAATGGTCAAGAGGATTAGTGTAAGATCCAAGCAATCATCCGAAATGAAAGGAAACTAATGCATACATAAGAAGGTTATAATGATCAAATATGACACATACCATGATACCTCGAACCAATTACCTCATGGAGCAAGAGTCCTCTCTGATGCAAGTCCAGGCCGGTAGTGATGGAGGTTGGTACTGCTGACAGGACAAAGTTGGCTGAGAAGAGGAAACATGGGCCCTCTAGGGCCATGCTCAAGTCGCTCCTGCTCTCGGTACTCCATGTCTAGGACCATGTGGGCCTCGAGACATGATCTCCTAGTTATCCCTAGATATCGGGGATAACAGGTACCATGCTGCAGATCCCATCCACTGTGATGAAAATCACAAGTGTAATCCTCATACAAAATGAGGGGTAATGGACTCTTATAGGTTATTGGTATTATTGTCCTTACAGAGTTGAATATAGTTTTGATTCTATATGCATGGGACTTTATGCTCATGGTTTATCTCTAAAGGGTCTTGAAAGCTAGCTTTTGTATGGCACTTAAGTTGCTTATTGTGACTCTATTGCATTGTTATCTCATTTGTAAATAATAAAATACTACCTTCACCATAAATCCTTGAAACAACTTAAACTAGTTTTGTCATTATGTGTGATAACTTTAAGCCATGGCATATTTATCTCTTTCGCAGTAGTCGCTGGTTAGTGCAAGGACTGCTTTTAGTATATGATGATATGAGCAAGAGACTTTCCCTGATATTGCCTTGTGCCTGTGTATGAGTTGGAGTGGAGTCGGTGCCTGTGTATTCTATTATTAATGGGAGATGGAGACTTTATTCTATGTAAGGTTGTTACAAAAACTTCAAAAACAGTACTTGTAAATCCATAGCATTCCTTGGAAAAAACATCTTCACTCTCATACATCTTGGGAACTATGCCCAACACAGTTGAAAGATGTTAATAGCACAGAATCATTGCACTAACAAATGCTGCTGACATTATGCTTTGGAAAAGGTCTCGCGCCCTTGAAATTTTTGTGGAGACAAAATCTTTATGGACCCCTTCAATTTTTCATCTAGGATACACATGCATGGATATGATAAAGTTTTAGTTTATGATGATCAATAATATATGGATTGCATTTTATTTTTGATTCTGTGATTTGTGTGTGGTGTGTCTGAGAGGGGGACAGAGAGTAGTAATGTTTTTAACTGACCAAAAACGATCGGTGGAATTAAAGTTTCGACATGAATGCTAAAGCAAGGTTGTGCAGAAGGAATTACCAATTTAATCTAACCTATAGCTAAATCAATGTAAAAAAAGAGAGAATTGTATGTGTCCTTATTTATACTTATGCTGAATGGTTCTAGAACTGGATTTGATTGGTTTTTTCTTGTATGCAGGTTGGATATCTCTACTTAACAGATGCCAATCGCTTGGATACTGTAATGAGGAAGCTTGGGTTTTGCACAGATCATATTGTGCCAACGAGTTTAGAGGGGTTAAACTGAGCAAGCATGATTCCTACATGTTAAAGTTTAGCCAGAGTATCATTCATTTTTTTAAATAGTGAATTAATGCTTCACGCAAGTCCCAACAGACTCGCCAATTCATAATGCAGGGATCTATGCCAGTCAGGGTTTGAACCTAGGTCATTAACGCGGCAACACCCAATTTCAACCACTAGACCAGAACCTGACAAACGAAGTATTATTCATTTGTTGTAAGGATTGTCCAAAGTTTGACATCCATCAATTAGAAGGTGTATCTATATAAAATAATTTTTTTTTTATCTTTGTGCCTGGTTGTTAACAAAATGAATACAAATAGCTTATATGGATGTAACTACAATGGCTAAATGTAAGTGCTCCACAATAAGTGTAGTCGTATGCAATGAATATTGTCATGAATATGAAATAAATTCTATTTCCCACCTCTTTGCATAGAAGTTGAGATATCAAAAAATTTAATTGGTTACTTGTTTTTGTGTATGATTATCATTGGATGTTTCCTTTTTGTTAAGTAAAAGAAAGTATACACTAACTTAAAATGGAAAATAGTACAAAAGCGCATGTTTAGGTCTGCATTCCATAGTGCCATGATGTTAGTGATATTAAAGGACACATTAGATGAGAGATAACATGAGTGGGCCTAATGGTTAAGAATATGTGTTTTCTCTTTGGACATCACAAGTTCAAATCCAAAGGGGCGTAGGGTATGTATACCTCCATAGACTTTAGCAGTCAAATTGCTGCACAGAGAGGATCATTTCTCCCACAAACAAGAGGGTCTCATACACCAATCTGATGTCTAACTTGGCCATGACCTTACAAACAGATTATTATTATTATTATTATTATAACAATGACTTGATAATACTGAACACTCAAAATATTTGTAAATGTAGGAACTTAAATTATATTTCAATCCCACAATAGAAGATCAGCCGAATACACGTTGTTGAACTTACATTTGGAAGGTTCTGAAGTGATGCCAAGATGTCTCATTACATACCATGAAATCAAATAAGGGATATTTCAGCATGATTAACCCGATCTTTTGTGCCCATCAATTCTTTGATTTGAAGACCACCTTTACAATTACTTATCAAATCAAGCAAATCGTCACTAATATCATTACTTATCAAATCAAGCAAATCGTGGCCAAAGTCCTTTTACAGCTTATGCACCATGATGGACCTTGGCACTTAAATTTGCCATTCTATTTGCCACTATATTAGTTTTGTGTTTGACATGATGTCGAGTACATTGAAGCTTATAAAAAACTTTGTTAGTTCTTGGATGTCTCTAATTGTGCGTTCCAACGTAAACTTACCCATCTTTGATTCGAAGACCACCATTATCATTACTTATAAAATCAAGCAAATTGTCACTAATGTCCTCCTGGAATTGTCGTGGCCAAAGTCCTTTTACAGCTTGTGCACCATGATGGACGTTGGCACTTAAATTTGCCATTCTATTTGCCTCTATTAGTTTTATGTTTGACATGAGTACATTGAAGTTTATAAAAAGCTTCTTAGTTCTTCGATGTCTCAAATTGCGAGTTCCAACTTCCAATTGCATTGTAAAGAGTTATTTCCAAATTTCATAACCAATTCAATTAAAAAATTTGAATCACCATCTCGTACCAGCTCTTAATATTTAAATTAATGGCTTTCCTTTGTTTCAATTGCTTCAACCACTAAAATTTGTTAGTTCTTGGATATCTCAAATTACGTTTTCCAACTTCCAATTGCGTTGTAAAGAGTTATTTCCAGATTTCATAACCAATTCAATTATAAAATATGAATCACCATCTAGTATAAGCTATTGAATATTTAAATTAATGGCTATCTTGAGGTCTTTGTTTGTTTCAATTGCTTCAACCATATTTTTCATTGAAATTCCAACTTTTTGGGCATAAATGACTATTTAGAATAATTCCTACAATACAGGCATTTTCCATATTACCTTTTGATGCACCATCATAATTAAGTTTGAAATATGGAAAGTTTAGAGTCCATTTACCCGGATACTTGAAGATCTGGATGATTGGCTAGAGCATGTTGCATTATAGAAAGTTTTCCTAAATCAATTCCTCGGGTTTGAATTTTACTTTGCTGTTCTGATTTTATATGTGAATTCTCAAGTCTCAGAACATTTTCCTCGATTGTTTCTCTATCGTTCCTATGCATTCTTTAGGACAACTAAATATTGGAGAGTGATCTCCGAAATATATTTGTCGTTTGTACAACCATAAATTCTAACAAGCACATCTAGGAATGATATCCCATCTGTAATTCAAGATATTGGATTTATAATAATGTATTAGTGAAATTGATCTGTAAACTACCGTGGATATTCTACTGGAACATTTCGTCACAACAGATCTAAGAAACTACTGAAATATTTTCTATTAAGGTTATTTTTCTTTCAGATCTTTAGAATGATTAGTCATTGATTTTATACTTATGCATGAAATAAATAAAATGCAAAAAATAGAGAACAATAAAATACAATCACGCCATCCACAAATAAACACACGATATGGCTTAGGAAACCCAATCCGAGAGAAAACCCAGCTAGAGGGTGAGGCTGCTCTACTCTCTTTTATCTAGTATATAAATGATGCAAGTATAGCGAAAGAGACACTCTTTGTGGAGTTGCCTTTGACTTGTGGCATGTATGGTTGCTACATAATCTTCCCTCTGTTATGCTCACATAATATCACTCTCAGATGTTTTGCTCAGCTATGGAACAAGATACAATGCAAAATAATGGAACCCCTTCTCCTTCTAGTGGCCCAGTATTTAACATAGTGTGATAGCCATCTAGGGGAAGGGTTTTGACTTCCTCAACCTTTAATTACGATAAGGTTTTGGACCTTCTAGAATGTTTTTAGAAAGTCCACTACGTGGCTTGTTGATTTTCTGTAAACCCAACACCCAACAATTATTCCTAATAAAATCACTTTATTGAACAATTGCATAGCTAGGTTATCAACATTAAAATCAACAGAAGCTAAAAAAATTAGAAACCAAACACACATTGCACAAGAGATTCGGGTAAACATCCCTGGAAAAACCCTTGCGGGAAAACCATTTCTGAGCTTGATTTTATTGCTAAAAATCCTGGGCTCCCGTCCTAGGATAATAGCCCATCAGAGGAATTATAATGCAACAATAGATTAGTTCACTTGGTTGCTATCTCCTTGCTGCCCCTTTGCACACTTCCTCAACTCTGCTCACTCAGACACAAGTACACGAGTAAGATTCTCTCTTGCTCCTATGCACTCATTGTGTGCCTCTCACTCTCCTCAGATCTACTTTTATAATTCCTTTAATGACTAAAACCCTAACCCTAGATCTCCAATGGTCAAGATATCTTGCCCCTATGAAATCAACGACCATGACTTAATCTCTTGTTGAGATGACATAAATCACTTAAGTCACTCAACTTTATAAAAAGTCACTTTATGTCATTAAATATAAAAGGTTCTTTATAAAATCACTTTACAAAGTTACTATCTAGAGAGTGTCACTCGGACACCTCCGCATGCTAGGGATTGTCGATGCGGAAGTACCTGTCTAAGCTACCCCAAAAACTAATTCTCCCTCTTAGTGAGGAAGGTACTTCTAGAAGAACCTCCTCCTGGATCAATCTTTAACCCCATCAAATTTGTCGTTGTTATAATTACTCCCTATGAACTGGAAAACCCTCCTGCTACCTCCGTTGCACTCAGATCTGATCTAGGATCCAAGATCCCTTTGGACCCCACTACAGGCTATCCCAACACCCTGTACATCATACCCTCCTTGATGCCACACCTCACTGTTGCATCCTGGGTATCTGCTCTCACTGAACATATGAGTACTTGTCCATCCTCGAACATCACTACATATCCCATGTCCTCCAAGACTGATACTGAGAGAAAATTTAGCTTCAACCCTAGGACATATATCACTCCTTCCATCTCCAGAGAAACTCCCGACTCTAGTTGGAATCTGACACATCCAACCCCCTTCGTTGCATGCATGGTATGCATCCGACTCTTCACATAGAAGTCTGAGTCTTTCTCTGAAACACTAAGGAACATCTACCTCATTCCCATCATATGGCGAGATGAGCTACTGACCACAATCCATCGCAATGCTCCCATTTCGACAACCTTATGAAAACCCAAAATTTAACTTTCCGGACCTGCTGCACGTTGCTCGGACAATTCTAGGGTTTCCCAACTGTTGCCTGGAAATTTATGGGCACTCCTGGCTACTGCTTGAGGTACTTGCTAGCTGGTCGAACTGCTGTGGCCCCTGCTGGGCAGTTTTGCGGCCATGCCTCGTTGGTTGGTGGTTGATTTCCTAGTTGGCGGCCTCCTCCACCATGTCCTCAGCTCAACTCCTCACGGTCTCCTGTTTGCTCATCTTGGATCCTCTACACGCGACCTGATTCATAGCTCTATGAGCCCACAACCACTCTTTGCATGTTCGGCCGACGGATTTTTGTTGCCAACTCCTTCCTTTGATAGTGGGTCCTCTCCTGTCAGCAAAACAACCCACAACCTTGTCTCTGCTGCTACTCGCGGACTGTCAGCTCTATTGTCAAGCAGTCGACGACTCTTCAACAACCCAGGATTCTCCTTTGACAGTGGGTGACCAATTGATCTCTCCTCACACTGACCTCTTGTGCAGTCAACGACTTGTTGTTGGTAGCACCCCTTTGCCCAACCACCCTCAGCATACACACTTCTGCAGCCTTCAATTGCATGTTGTACATACCGTATGAATCGTACAACATCTTTGCACGTACAATTTCCTTTTTTTTAATATAATTTCCTTACCCCGTAGCTCCCGCAGACTGCAAACTTAAAAGCAAAATTCCTATAGACTACAATTGTCATTGCTACAAATCAATCTCAGGCAAAGAACCCAACTTCCTAAGAGTCCAGGCTCTGATACCATGTTGATTTCCTTTAAACCTAGCACCTGACAATTATTCCTAATAAATTCACTTTATTAAACAATTGCACAACTAAGTTATCAACATTAAAATCAATGGAAGCTAAAAATTAGAAACCAAACACACATTGCACAAGAGATTCGGGTAAACACCCTTGGGAAAATGAAAACTAGTTATGAGTTTGATTTTATTGCTAAAAATCCTGGGTCGTCTCGAGATCATTGCCCACGAGAGGAATTACAATGCAACAATAACCTATCCCACTTGGCTGCTATCTACTTGTTGCCCCTTTGCACACTTCCTTAGCCCTGCCCACTCAAACATGAGTACATGAACAAGACTCCCTTTTTCTCGTATGCACTCATTGTGTGCCTCTCACTCTCCTTATATTTCCTTTTATATTCCTTTAATGACTAAAACCCTAACCCTAGATCTCCAATGGTCAAGATTGTTGTACTATGTTGTCATCGATGTCAAAGGAATTAATGTCAAGTATTGTCATAGTGATCTGTTTGTATCATTGATATATTGATTATTGGGTATATGGTCATTGATGTAATTGTTGTCAAATGGTTGATGTCAAGTGGTGTTATAATGATGTGTTGATATTAAAGGGAGTTGTATCATTGATGTCATGTCATGGTTGATAGGAAGAACCAAATGGATAAACTCCAAAGTGGTCCCCTTATGGTGAAAGCCCTCACGGGAAGACGCTCTTGGATAAAGTTCTCAAAGTGGTCCCCTTATGGTGAAATCCCTCACGGGAAGACGCTTTGTGAAGTCCAAATGGTTAGGTGGTTGAGTAGCCTAGCAGAGTGGCTAGGGAACCCAAGTTTGATTGAGGAATAATGTAATGAAGATCAATGAATTTGCAAGAGAAACTATTCCAGATGGATAGTATATGTCGTGCTATTTTCGGTGATATGTGGAACATCAAATAACTCCTCACGGTTAGAGAGTTATGACCATGTGAAGTTGGAGAACCCTCAGGCGTTGTCTACAAGCACCTAGAAGGTCAAATAAGTCAACTTATTCTAGAAACTCCTAGAAGAAAGTTGACTAGTCAAAGTGGTTCATCATGGATTAAGTGGTTGTAACAAGAAAACAATTAAAAATAAATTAGTTGCAACTAGAAGTGGAGAGTTTACTATTTGTGGATAAAGTGGTTGTAAGTGGACAAAGTGGTTAGAAGTGGGTTAGCCCCCCAAAAAAGGAAATTGGGTAAGTTGGTTAGAAGATAAACTCTAGAGGAAGCTACTTGGAGAAGTATAAATAAGAGAGAAATGTTCTCTTATGTGTATGATCTTTGAACATATTGAATATCCATTTGTGAAAGGTTAATTGGGAGGTATTATTGATAGACCAGATTCACGACAGAAAAAGTATGGCAGAAAAATCACGGCAGCAAAACCGCGACAGTAGAATCATGATAACATATTTGACAATTGCAGAAATTTCGCAGTTTGGTAACCACATTAGATTTTCATATTGGAATTGTTCTAATTGTTGCATGCTATGGTATAGGTCTTGATGATTGCTACAGAACTAAATGTATGGTTTTGACACATGGTCTTGTGTAAGGGTTTATGGTATTTGGTTTATGGAGAGTATGGTGTATTGTTAGATGTATCTTGTTGGTTAACTTGGTGATATTGTGGATATGGTTGAGAGATGACTTGATGATTGATCTTTGGGAGTAGATTAGATTTGGATGATAAGATTGATGAGATAGGTTGAGATGACAGGTTGTTGTGACAGGTTGTGTTATGCATAGTTGATGCACTTGTCTTGGCATAGACTATTGGTACAGCTTGAAAGATTGTTTTCTATCTACAAGATGGGTCTTGTACTTAAGGATTGGATTCCTCTTCTAAGTTGGTGCTGATATCTGTAGGATGGGTATTGCATTGAGAGTTGGTGCTCTCTTTGAGTTGATGTTCATTTCAGTTGGTGCTGATAAACCCCAAGGATTGTAGTCCGTAAAACAAAAGAAACTTATACATATATCTGGTGTTCATCGTGTTCTTTATTGTGATGATGAATAGTTCTTTATTGTTAATATATGTCATTGAGATATATTTACATGGAAACAACTAAGTGTGAATAAAAGTAATGAGAAATGATGTTGTGAATGGTGATGGCTAACTAAATTTTTGTAAGAAGTTGTAAAAAGAGCTTCACACTTATTCACCCCCCTATCAGTGTGATCGATGTGTCTAACAAAGATTAGATCTTTCCCCTATAAGATCAACGACTGTGACTTAATCTCTCGTTGAGATGACTTAAATCACTTAAGTTACTCAAATTTATAAAAAGTCACTTTAAGTCATTAAATATAAAAGGTATTTTATAAAATCACTTTACAAAGTTACTATCTAGAGAGTGTTGCTCGAACACCTTTGCATGCTAGGCACTGTCAATGAGGAAGTATTTGTCCTAGACACCCAAAAAACTAATATAGATAGCCCCACATGTCTAAGTAACTTAGGCTAACGTGGGATCCACTCACACCATGGTGATTAATATGATAGGTCAACTTGTGAGCGGCATAACTTCTTCTACGAACTCCTATTGAAAAATGATTTGCACCATTGCAAAGGTATCGATGTGTAGAATATAAAACCTTCCTTGATGATAAGGTTTGAACCAAAAAGGTGTCATTTGATGCCTCAAAATGGCTCTGTAATTCAGACGGGTTTTTGGACCCAAAATTTCAAATTTGGACTAATCGCCGAAATGGCCCTACAAGCTAAATCCTCCAATTTTTCTACCCGGAAAGTACTGAGATAAATGAAAAATAATATAATGATCCAATCCAGATCATACCTCCCCATTTAGGGAGGCTTTTGGTCCTCAAAATATTTTATGAATGAGGTGAGAGAATTTTTCCTCTACCTTCTCCCTGGAGTACCACTTTGCTTTGCATGGAAGTTGTCCTTTCAACCCAATTTGCCAAAGGTCATGTTGCCCTTGTCTTGTAGTTCTGGATTGCTTCTGCAAAACTGTGTCCTTTGCCAACTATGCCTGAGCATCTGGTGCTAAGTCCTTTATGGAAAGTAGGACCTGCTCCACCTTCTGATCCAACATGGAAGGCTCATAGAGTTTGAGATTCTCCACATTCACTACTGAGAAAATGCGTATGTATGGGGGTAGAATGAGTCTATAGGCATTATCTCCCACCTTTTCCAATACCTTAAAAGGACCATACCGCAAAGCCTTGATCTTCTTAACATGACCTTGTAGGCTTTCCTTATTCATTTGTAACCAGACACTGTCTCCCACTCTAAATGTTCTCTATGTTCCGTGTTGGTCATGTCTAGCCTTGTACTTGTCCCATGAAGTCTTCAGTCTCTCTTGTACTTGCAAATGGATCTACTTGATCTTCTCCACAACTTTTCCTTCTTTTAATGCATCTTCTGTGCGGTCCTCCCTCACTCCTTGTTGTCCATATACAACATCTAAGGCTGAAGGTGGAAAATACCCAAAGCAAGTTTCAAAAGGTGACTTACCAGTAGAAGTGTGGACTACTCTATTATAAGAGTGTTGTATATAGATCAAATGTTTATCCCAGGTCTTCAGATGCTTTTGATTGTAACCTCTCAAAATTTATACCAAATTCCCGTTGACTACTTTTGTCTGCCTATTTGTATGTGGATGGAATGTTGTAGACTTCTTCAACTTAATGTCCATATTCCCACAATGTAGTCCAAAATGCACTAAGAAATATGGTATCCATATCTGAGATGATGCTCCTTGGTATACCAAAGTGCACCCAGACATGTTCAAAGAACTTATTTGTTTCTTCTTATCCATTGATGGTCTTCTTACAAGGCATGAGAATGCAAATCTTGTTGAACCTGTCAACTACCACAAATAAATAGTCCCATCCCTTCTGGGTTGTTGGTAACCCTCCCACAAAATCCACATGAATGATTTCCCAAGGTCAAGTGGGTATAGGTAAGGGATGGTATAAAACTTGCTTCCTATTTCCGGGATTGTTGGTACAAGAAAGTATACATCCTCTAATATACTGTGCTACATTGTCTTGCATTTTGGGCCAATACACATACCTCTGTAAGTTGGAAACTATCTTCCCAAAACCAAAATGTCCTGCAACATTTGAGGTGTGAGCCTCTTTGATAAGTTGTAGTTGTTCACCTTTAGGAACATAGATCTTGTCGAGCTTGTAGAGTAAACCATTCTGGAAATGATAGTCATCCTTACCTAGAGTAAACCATTCTGGAAATGATAGTTGGCCTTACCATCACCTTCTTCCATATGAATTCATCCCTGTAGGTGTTGAAACACCTCCTTGAAGTCCTCATCTTCTCTCTATGCTTCTTTTTATGCATTATGGGTAAAAGGCTCCATGTGTAAGTTTTAAACCTGCGAAGTAAAGCAATGCATATAGATTCTTAAGCAATACAAAAATTAATCAATGGCTCATACACAGAGTACACAGAGATTTTTACCGGAAACCCTCAACCAGGAAAACCTTTCTTATTTTCATTATATCGAATTTCACCATTCACCATACAATATATACAATTTTTTTAGGTATTCCGTAGATACCAAAACCCTAATCCCTTAATTCGGGATTAATTTACAAATCAGCTAAAAATAGCAAAAACCGCCCAAAAAAAATTTTTGGGGGCGTTGCCCCGAACGCTACGCGTAACCAGGGGGGGAATACCTGCCCCCCCCCCCCTGGGACCCCCCTAGGAAAGCGCCCGGTGCACACGACAGAGCCCTAGGTGAAGGGATCGTCAGACACAATTGTCATATCTGACACACCCACATACACACACATGCAAAGAATATAACACATACCCAACATTCTCCCACTTGTTGTTTTCTTTGCATCCAGGGGTCTAGGGGATTATATAGTCAACAATCCAGGGCAACAATGCCCATTGTTACTCTACACCAAGAGA
>ML802463.1:78854-89423 GCA_009831015.1 Picea engelmannii
AAGTTGAGATCATAGAGTTTATCCTCCAGCTTTATGTCAAGATAACATATTGTCTTAGTACAGAAGACAGGTTGAACAAAGCACTCATAATCTTGAGTGAAGGAGACTTGGAATAAAAACAACACACTCATTCTTGAGGACAAGGCTCCAGGTTCCAGGTCACGGGTGATAACCCTAAGGAAGCTATAGTGAAAGTTACAAAAGGCAACAGATTAGATGAGACATGAAGCATCCTATGTACATGACCATATACATTCATGTACCAAAGAATATGAAGAAGAAGCTATCTTTTGAGATCCAGAGTATCTCATATGGATATTGATTGTAAGGAGCAGAAGGCTCCAAAGATGACTGAACATTAGAACAAGAACTCACAGTAGACTTGTTCAAAGGATAATGAAGCCACCTTGACAGGAAGCATAATTCACTTGAAGTCTGACTCAGCTTTTCATATTTAGACATGGTATTCAACACCAAGTATACCCCATAAGATATGATGATGTCCTTTTAGACTCAAAAGAAATCGAGAGTAATCCTGATCTCATAAAGGATCAGATGAAGAGACAACTTACAGGACTAGGAGACAAATTCCATGAGAAGACTAGATCGTAGCTTCAGAAACTTCTAGGAGATATGAAATCTCCTGGGAAGATTTCCTTGTTTCAGTGACAGAGAAGGAAGCCAGTCAGAAAGACTAGGATATGGATTATTCCATGAGACTAGAAGAGAAGTCAGTATTGACTTCCAAGATTGATCTAAACAGATCAAGCATGTTGTAGATGTTAGGGTCCTAACCTGCACATAGGTAGAACAATATATTCGGATGTAATAAAGGTCAATATTAATAAGGCATTGCAATAAAATAGAATAAGTCGAATGTAAGAAGACCTAATAGAAGCTTCTGCTTCTAGAAGGATCTTCCTCTAGATGATTCTTTTGATAAACATATTTAGTATAAATAGGAGTCGAGGGTATGAGAATCCTATCTTGGGTATTATTGTAATAGAGCTCTGCTCGACTGGAGGTTGCCCCCTCAAAGAGGCCCGTGAACATTTCTCTCAGAATCAAAGTGTTATTTCTGTTGTTATTCTTATATCATTTCAGTGTTATTGTGGTGATTGTTCTGGTTATATTTTCGTTATTCTTCCATTTCTAGCATTTTATTTTTGTTCTGCATAATTTTTATATCTGGTATATTACAAGTGGTATTAGAGCACTTTCCTTGGCAGAAATTGTGGGTTAAATTTTTTACAGGGTAGAGACATATTCTAGCGTCTTTGTGCCACAGAGATCTATCGTTATTCACATAAACCCACATTTGAGGGATTCATACACACAAGAAATACAAGTGGTACTTAAGAGCACATCTGTTGGCCACCCTTGTAGCCCCTGTTGGTACCCCTTCAAGTGGTAGAGCATCAGAAAGCACCTGTGTACGTATTGGCCTAGATTTCCTGAAGCCCTCTTTAGATAATCTGATCGGTCGCCTGACTTTTATAGTGCCACCGAGAACAACACTCGGGAAGATAATCTCTAGAACTTGGGTAGTCGGGTAGTATGGATAAGGGCACGGTCTAGCCTCCTTAGTTAGTGCCCTGAGATATTGGGCCGAGTACTACTGTTGGATGCTGTACGTATATTAGAGAGATATAGCACAAAGAAAACCCTTGTCTGTAGAACCCTTGAATACCTAACCCTGGGGGACAGAAACATAAACAAATTAAAACAAACAAGATCTATTACAGCGCAACTGTGTTCGGGTTTCCAAATCACTACAAATTTCTTCCTGGTTAATCATTTGGGCATTTCATCACTGCAGTATTCTTCAAACCATAGTATAACTCCGTAGGTGTAAAACAAAACAAAACAAAAAATGAGTTTGGAAATTCTTTCACCATTATTTGAGACCTATTCCATTGGATTCATCTTTTCACCCCTATCACATTCATACATATCATTTTTCAGAAACAAATTTGAACCCACCCGCCCCATTTTGGTTCCCTCGTCATCATGGCCCATACCCGTAGCCAAGACTTGGAATCTCGCTTCAATACCTTGCAATCTAATCTCACCAAGACCCAACAAGAAGTGAAACAACTTAGTGCCAATGTTGTTGCCATCAATACAACCATGTAGTCCTCAATGGAAGAAATCAAACAAGACCTGACCACCCATCTTGAATCTGTCTTTTCGACGCTCTGCACCAAGCTGCATATCCTTACAGATAACCCTTTATCTGACCCAGCTCCACATACTAAAGTTGAAACTTCCTCTCATTCCCATAAATTTTAGCACCATCACTTTCAACGTGACCTACGCCTTCTGCGGGTAGATGTGACCAAATTTGAAGGCTCAGATCCCACTAGTTGGGTAACCCAAATGGAACATTATTTCTCTTTATACGGCATTACAAATGACTTGGCCAAACTCTGATATGGTGTTCTCCATCTAGATCAAGAACACTGGAAATGGTGGCAATGGAGAAAAAATTCCCGTCAAGGGTATATTGCTTCGACACACTTTGTGGTAGAGCTTTATGAATGCTCTAACACTAACACCAACCATTTGGGTCGTTTGAAAAAGTTGAAACAATCAGGAACAGTGGAAGAATTTATAGCTTCTTTTGAGCACTTGGCTTTTCGGACAGAGGGCATGTCTGATGATTTTTTCTGAGAGTGTTTTATCAGTGGCCTCAAGGATGAGATATGATCCCATGTCCTCATGGCTTGGCCTTAGAGTTGGATGGAAGTGACTAAAATATCTAAATAAGCACAACAGGTTGTATCTTCTCAAAACTGAAAACCCTCCTTTATCCCTCACACTAAACCAGTAAATCCCACTACTCCCTCCGCTCCACTAAAGATCCAAAAATTCACCAGAGTTGAAATGGTTGAATGCCAACTCAAAGGCCTTTGTTATAATTGTGATGAAAAATATTTCTTGGGCCACAAGTGTAAGGAACAAAATATTTTTATGGCCATCTCATAAGATATTTCAGAAGAGGAGGTTGAAACTCCCCTTGTGTCTGAGTCACCTGAAACCACTGACATCACCCCTCCCTTAGAACCTCTCGAAATCAAACCAGTCATTTCCCTAAATGCTCTCACTGGATTCTCTGTTCCCCAAACCCTCAAGCTAATCGGTTACATCAAGCATAGGAAGGTCATCATTTTAGTTGATAGTGGAAGCAACCATAATTTTATTCATCACCGCATTGCCCAAGAAACTCATTGCTACATCCATGCAATTAATGATTTCCAAATCATGATTGTCAATGGTGAATTCATGAAATGTGGAGGGCATTGTAAAAATGTGCATCTCCAAATTGGTGACTACCACCTGGAATCTCATATGTTTGCTATCGACATGGGCGTTGTGACATTGTGTTTGGTGCAAACTGGCTAAGGAATTTGCGTCCCATTCTCATGGGTTTTAAGGAATTAACCATGCAATTTGACCAGGAGGGCCAACAATATAAGTTTCAAGGCATCACCATTGGTTCACCTGAGATCATTAGTTCCCATCACATGGAAACACTGCTCAAAAAAGGTCATTTTGGTGTTATTTCCCAACTGCATGCCATACAAGAAACAAAGACACCCTCGGTGTCGCAAGACCTCCAATCCATCCTTTCTAAACATCAAGTGGTCTTTTCCACTCCCCAGGGACTCCCTCCTTCCCGTGGTGTTCATGATCATTCCATTCCCCTTATACTAGGAAGCCTTCTCCCAATATCCGTCCGTATCAGTCACCCCTTTTCCCAAAAAAATTAAATTAAGAAAATGGTCCAAGAACTCCTTAACGCAAGAGTTATCCTCCCTAGTACGAGCCCCTACTCTTCTCTGGTGGTCATGGTCCTGAAGAAAGAAGGTTATTGGAAAACGTGTCCTAACTTCCAGGCCCTCAACAAACTTACCATTAAAGAAAAATTTCCCATTCATGTCATTGATGACCTCTTAGATGAATTGAGTGGCGCTCAGTTATTTACGAAAATTGATCTTTGTTCTGGCTATCACCAGATACGTATGAAAGAGGAAGACATTCCCAATACTACTTTTAGAACTCATGAGGGCCACTATGAGTTTGGCCATGCCCTTTAGCTTGTCTAATGCTCCCTCCACCTTCCAAAGCCTCATGAATCATGTCTTTCTTTCTTTTCTCCGTCATTTTGTCTTAGTTTTCTTTGATGATATCCTCATCTATAGAAAAACCTGGATAGACCATCTTGCTCATGTGGATTGAGTTCTCCATCTACTCTCTTAGCACCAACTTTTCCTGAAATAGTCTAAATGTGCTTTTGGCGCCTCAGAAATCGAGTACTTGGGTCATCTGGTTGGCAAGGACGGTGTCAGGGTGGATCCTAAAAAAATTGAAGCTATGCAAGATTGGCCTCACCCAAGGACTCTCAAAATATTGCATGGATTTTTGGGATTAACAAGTTATTATCGCAAGTTTGTTAAGAATTATGGAAAGATTGCAACACCTCTCACTGCACTCCTAAAAAAGAACTCTTTCACTTGGACTCCAGCAGCTGCTCAAGGTTTTCAAAACTTGAAGATGGCCATGTGCACCACTCCAGTCCTGGCCCTTCCTGATTTCACAAAGACCTTTGTCTTGGAATGTGATGCTTCAGGGAAAGGAATTGGTGTTTTCCTTATGTAAGAGGGTCAGTCATTGGCCTTTACTAGCAAGCAATTGTCTGAAATAAATCTAGGCAAATCAATCTATGAAAAGGAAATTTTGGGTATTTTTCATGTCGTTGATCTGTGGTGCCCTTATCTATTGGGGCAGTGCTTCCAAATTAAGACAGACCATCAAAGACTCAAGTATTTTCTGGAACAATGCATTTCCTCCCCAGAGAAACACAAATAATGACTAAGCTCTTTGGATATGATTATGAGATCATTTACAAGAAAGGAAAAGACAATGTGGTTGCGGATGCACTTTCCCAAAAATATGAAGATGATAGATCCATTTTTTCTCTTTCCTTCATTGTACCATATTGGCTCCAAGTTGTTCGTCAGGAATGGCTACACGATCCCAAAAGTTTGCATCTGATCCAACAATTGCATTCCAATGCTTCATCTTCCCCAAGGTACTCTTGGCTCCATGATGAGCTTCGATACAAAGGCCGTTTGTATTTAAGTAAACAATCAAAACTTAAATCCATGGTACTTTCTAAGCTTCATGCTACACCCACAGCTGGGCACTCCATGTTTACCAAAACCTATGACAGGGTCAAACATTCTTTTATCTGGGATGGTATGAAAGAAGACATTCGTAATTTTGTCAATGAATGTGATGTGTGTGAATGCAACAAGGGCGAAACAGTCAAATCTCTGGGCACACTACAACCGCTTTCGATTCCACCTGCTAGTTGGAGGGATATCTCTATGGATTTTATTACATGCTTACCCAAATCAAGAAATAAATCAGTCATCATGGTGGTTGTGGATCGCCTTTCCAAGTATTCTCATTTTTATGCTCTTCAACACCCATTTATAGCATCCACGGTGGCTGAACTTTTCATTTATCAGGTCTTCAGGCTTCATGGCATACCGCATTCTATTGTTTCTGATCGCGACCCAACTTTCGCCAGCAATTTTTGGCAAGAACTATTCAAGCTACAAGCCACCCAATTTCATCTTAGCACAACCTATCATCCCCAAACTAATGGTCAAATGAAAGTTGTCAACAAGTGTTTGGAAACATATTTGAGGTGGTTTTCCTCGAAAAATAAAAATCAGTGGGCTCAATGGTTACCCCTAGTTGAATGGTGGTACAACACTTCATACCATACAACTACATGCATGACACCTTTTGAAGCAATATATGGACAAAATCCACCTTCAGTTCTCTCATACTTATCGGGTGTCTCAAAGGTCCAAGTGGTTGACCAAACACTTACAGTTCATGAGGCTATTCTTCATACCCTCAAAGAGAATTTGGTCATGGCACAAAATCGCATGAAACAACAAGCAAATCAAGGTCGCTATGAACATCAATTTGCAAAAGGGGATCAAGTGTTTCTTCAACTGCAACCTTACAAGAAAAATTCCCTCAGGGTTGAGCATTGTCAGAAGTTCGCACCCAAGTTTTATGGTCCTTATACCATTCTCAAGCATGTGGGATAGGTGGCTTGTCATTTAGCTTTTCCTAGTCATTCTAAGCTACATCTTGTTTTTCATGTTTCATGCTTAAAGAAGGTGATTGGAACTAAGTGCCAAATTCAAACCAACCTTCCCGAGTTAGACGAAGACGGATCCATTTGGCTATAACCACAAGCAATTTTGGACCAGCGTGAGCATCGCCTATGTCAGAGAACCATCAAGGAAGTGTTAGTCTAGTGGAAATATGTTAATGTTTACGCCATTATTATAGTTCTTTGCATTTCAATAGATAAGAGCATCATAAGAACAAGATCACTGAGAAATACACATCCACAAGAGACACAACATTTATCCTGGGAAACCCTCTAGGGGAAGAAAACCCAACAAAACTTCCTTATCATAAATAGCTTATACAATGTTCAAGAGATAACTCAAACCAATACAGAAAAGTCCTCCTCAAGAGATGCGCCACCCTTCTTCTCCTCTCTCCAACTTGTAAATGCAGCTTGCCTCATAAGAGAATGAGCAAGTGAAGTGTGTCTTAGAAGTGAGGCGCTAGCCTCTTATTTATATCAATCTGGCATGTGTGAAGAGTCACCATCTGGCAGGGCCGACCTCTCACACTGGATGGGTAAACCCACCTTTAATTAATTCTAGCCCTTCCATTATAACTGATGGGGCCGAATTCTTATTCTGCACTTTGTAATTGTCCGATGACCAATCCGCAAAAGGGGATTTGGTCCTTATACAATTACCGACATGATTAATCCTCAATGGGGATTAATTCAATAACAATAATAATAATAATAACATGATTAATCCACAATGGGGATTTAATCCAATAATAATAATGACATGATTAATCCACAATGGGGATTTAATCCAATAACAAAATAATAAGAATGCTCTTCGCAGTTACATTATTTCAACACTCCCCCTTAACAAGAAGGGTATTCTTCTTCAGCATCAGGCGAGAAAGGTCTACATCATCGGTGGCATCTGGAGGACAGTATCGTCAATATCATCTTGAACAATTGTCTAGCACATTTACGAGTCATCGACAGTTTTCTTCATCAACAACATCATCATTCTCAAAAGAATGCTATCATCATCTGCATCAAACATGTATCAGTAAAAATGATACCTCATTACAACACTAGGCTGTCACATCACATTACTACACTAGCTCAATGTCACAACGATTAAGCTGGTAGGTCAGTGTCAGTCATATCTTGCTTTACGTCTAACAAGTAGGTCAGAAGCAAGTAATATCATCATCTCGCTTTACGTCTAACAACTAGGTCAGAAGCGAGGAATCACAACATCATGCTTTACATCTAAGAACTAGGTCAAAAGCATGAATCATCTTGCTTTACTTCTAACAACGAGGTCAGAAGCAAGGAACACATCAACATCTCTCTTTACGTCTAACAACGAGGTCAGAAGTGAGGAATCATCGACGTTATGCTTTACGTCTAGCAACTGGGTCATAAGCATAACTCATCTTTCTTTACGTCTAACAACGAGGTCAGAAGCAAGGATCAAACAACGTCATGCTTTACGTCTAACAACGAGGTCAGAAGCATGACTCATCTTTCTTTACGTCTAACAACTAGGTCAGAAGCAAGGAATCAGTGGCGTTATGCTTTACGTCTAACAACTAGGTCAGAAGCATAACTCATCTTGCTTTACGTCTAACAACTAGGTCAGAAGCAAGGATCACACGGCGTCATTATTTACGTCTAACAACAAGGTCAGAAGCATGACTCATCTTGCTTTACGTCTAACAGCGAGGTCAGAAGCAAGGAATACATCTACTCCCCCTTTCAGGAAAGGTCCTTTCGGACAATACCAAGCTTATCTCGAAAGTGTTCAAACTTTACATGAGATAGAGGCTTAGTCATCACATCAGCAACCTGTTCATCCATGCTAATGTACTGGAGCTTCAAGGCTCTTCTCTGTACCATGTCACGGATGAAATGATAGCAGATCTCTATGTGCTTCGAACTGTCATGGAACACATGATTCTATGTCATTTTAATACAGCTTTGATTATCACATAGAATCGCGGTTGCCCTCATCTCCAAACCAAATAGGCCTGTCAGCAACTTTCGAAGCCATATAGCTTCGCAGCTAGCAGAACATGCGGTAATGTACTCTGCTTCTGCTGTGCTGAGAGCAATACTGGATTGCTTCCTACTCTGCCACGAGATCATAGCAGATCCCAAACTAAAACAACATCCGGAAGTGTTTTTTCTGTCAACAACGCTTCCTGCCCAATCTGCATCAGTATATCCACTCAGTGTGAAGTCATGATCTCCATCATAGCTGAGACCATAATCCATTGTACCTTTAAGGTACCTCATCACATGTTTTGTAGCCACTAAATGAACACGTCTGGGCTCCACCAGAAATTGACTCAAGGTGTTCACTGCAAAACAAATGTCTGGTCTAGTGTTCGTCAGGTACATCAACGATCCAATAATCTRTCTGTACAGAGTGGCATCTATCAAATCTGACGAAGTATCAACCAACAACTTCATCTTTGCTTCCATGAGAGTATTCATGGACTTGCATTCTAGCATGTCGAATCTCTTTAAGATTTCAACCGTGTACTTCCCCTGGTTAAGGAAGATTCTTTTTGGACTCTGCCATACCTCAAGACCTAAGAAGTAATGCATTAGGCCAAGGTCTTTCGTTTCAAATTCAACGACAAGTCTCCGTTTACATTCGGCGATGAGATTTTCTTCTCCAGTTAAGAATAAGTCATCCACATACAGTAATAGTATTACTGGTTCATTATCCATGATCTTGAAGTAGAGATTTGAATCTGCTTTACTCTTGGTAAAGCCCAAGCTTGTCAAGAAACTGTCTATACGGCCATACCAAGATCTGGGAGCTTGCTTCAATCCGTATAAGGCTTTCTTCAATCGACAGACATGAGAATTCTTGTCTTCAACCTCAAATCCTTGGGGTTTCTCTATATACACTTCCTCTTCAATGATACCATTCAGAAAAGTTGTCTTCACATCCATCTGGTGCAGCTTCCATTTCATCTTGGCAGCAAGAGCTATAATGGTTCTGATCGAAGTGTATTTGGCCACAGGAGCAAATGTCTCTTCATAGTGGATTCCTTCCTTCTGGGAAAAGCCACGAGCGACAAATCTTTCTTTATATTTCTTAATACTTCCATCAGTAGCACATTTTATCTTGAAGAGCCATTTTGATGATACCACATCCTTACCTTTTGGTCTGGGAACAATTTCCCATACATCATTCTTCATTATGGATTGGTATTCCTCTGTCATGGCATCTGCCCATTCCTTTTTCTGGATGGCCTCTTCAAAACATGTGGGTTCTTCATCAAGTAGATTGCACATCAAAGTTGTGTAACTGGAGAATGTCTTTGGTCTCTTCACCTATCTTGTGGTTCCTTCTGGAACACCATACTTCTCTCCATCTTGAATAATCTCTCTTGCCCAAGCAGGCTTTCTTTTATGGGAGAAGGTTATTTGAGGAGGTTCTTGGACTTATGTGATATCATGATCTTCAGGAGTATCCTCATCAGGGGAAGCTATGACTTCCCTTATAGGTTCTGCAGCTCTGGGAACTTCCCTCATGGATTTTGTCGTCCTGGGGTTTACCGGTTCCTCTTCACATACCTCTTCAAGCTGGCATCTTCTCGATTTTTTAAGTGCAGCTTCTTCATCAAAGGTCACATCCCTGCTGATCTCAATATGGCAGTGACCAGGTATGTAGATTCTGAAGGCCTTGGATACCTCACAGTATCCCAAAAATATTCCCTTCTTTCCTGAAGGGTTCCATCTTGTTTCTTTTCTCTTTTGGTATACGAATAAACACTGGACAACCAAATATTTTGAGATGGCTTACCTCTAGCTTCTTCCCGGTGAACATTTCTTCTGGTGTCTTGAGCCCAAGTGCACTATGGGGAAATCGGTTCTGCACATAAACAATTGTCATTGTTGCTTCTGCCCATAAGCACATAGGAAGATCTTGATATTCACAACTTCCAACATGGTTCTATTCTTCCATTTAGCTACACCGTTTTGTTGGATATCTTGATCCCAACATCTTTGCAGATATTCACGAATTCTTTTGAGGTATATTTTCCTCCATTATCTGACTTGAGTATCTTAATCTTTCTTACAGAAGGGTTCTCTTATCAAGGCTTTGAATTCCTTGATCTTGTTGAACACTTCAAATATATCCAGGTCTTTTATGAGAATAATCATTAATGGATGATACATAGTATACATACCCATGATGGCATTGGGCCACATACATTTGAATGAATGAGTTCTAGGACTCCTTCTGCCTTGTTGTCCCTCTTCGAAAACGGGTTCTTGATGTTCTTCCCTTGTGCACATCCATCGCATACGCCTTCATGATCACCTTTCAGTTCTGGTAAACCTGTGACAACTTTGCATATGTATGGTAG
>ML802463.1:90166-122561 GCA_009831015.1 Picea engelmannii
AGAGGATAAGCTCTATGATCAACTTTTAATCCTTCTAATGATTTGATCATAGCTTCAACATGCAACATTGATCAAGATAATTTCATAACAAATAGATGCATATTAGAATAATCACACCTGGGTTGCATCATTCCTCTGAATGTTTTGGATCTTGAGATCCTTCTGGATTTATGGAAAAAGATCCCTTCTCCTGCAAATACTCTTTAGGGTTTAACCATTAACCATATGTGAGTACATACCTCAGATATCATTTGAGGTAGTGGCTCCATCTGGTAGCAATGGTAATCATTACCAAAAACTTCAAGAGTGATTTCAACTGGTTCTACAGCTACAACTGCAACAGGTACTGCTACTGCAACTGCAACTTAGGGTTTTATGAGGAAACCCTAATTTTTCAAACTTTGAATTTTGAAATTCTGATCCAGGGGATAGATGCGTTGGGCTGAGGCGAGTTAGATGGTGCAGTCTGAATTTCGAAAATCCAACTTTTACCCCTTCAAATATGATCTGCGGATTTATGGACTGGTGCTTCTGGTTTTTTGGTACTCTGGTACTTCTAGTACTTCTGGTACACTGGTTTTCTGGTACTTTGTGAAACTAGGGTTTCACTTTCCGAGAGATATAGCCACTAGAAAGGTGCGCTCTAAGTGCCAAAATGATCCTTGGGGGAGGGCACAGCTTTCTAGGAGGTTAGGGAGCTGAAAATAGATACTTTTTCAAAACCCTAATTTTTGGGTACGGTAACAGTGACGTTTTTCCTCTTGCGAAATATGCTTCCTTCAGGTTGGCTCTGATACCATGTTAATGTTTATGCCATTATTATAGTTCTTTGCATTTCAATAGATAAGAGCATCATAAGAACAATATCACTGAGAAATACACATCCACAAGAGACACAACATTTATCCTAGGAAACCCTCTAGGGGAAGAAAACCTAGAAAAACTTCCTTATCATAAATAACTTATACAATGTTCAAGAGATAACTCAAACCAATACAGAAAATTCCTCCTCAAGAGATGCACCACCCTTCTTCTCCTCTCTCCAACTTGTAAATGAAGCTTGCCTCATAAGAGAATGAGCAAGTGAAGTGTGTCTTAGAGTGAGGCACTAGCCTCTTATTTATATCAATCTGGCACATGTGAAGAGTCACCATCTGGCAGGGCCGACCTCTCACACTGGGTGGGTAAACCCACCTTTAATTAATTCTAGCCCTTCCATTATAACTGTTGGGGACGACTTTTTATTCTGCACTTTGTAATTGTCCGATGACCAATCCACAAAAGGGGATTTGGTACAATTACCAACATGATTAATCCTCAATGGGGATTAATTCAATAACAACAACAATAATAATAACATGATTAATCCACAATGGGGATTTAATCCAATAATAATAATGACATGATTAATCCACAATGGGGATTTAATCCAATAAAAAAATAATAAGAATGCTCTTCGCAGTTACATTATTTCAACAAAAGATACAACTCCAATATATGCCACTTGGGAACCAACTACTGTTTTGCAACAGTTTCCACATCTCAAGCCTTGAGGACAAGGTTGTTTTTAAGGGGGGGGACATGTTAGGGTCCTAACCCGCACATAGGTAGAACACTATATTCAGATGTAATAAAGTTCAATATTAATAAGGCCTTGTAATAAAATAGAATAAGTTGAATGTAAGAAGACCTAATAGAATCTTTCACTTCTAGAAGGATCTTCCTCTAGATGCTTCTTTTGATAGACATATTTAGTATAAATAGGAGTCGAGGGTATGAGAAACCTATCTTGGATATTATTGTAATAGAGCTCTGCTCGACTAGAGGTTTCCCCCTTGAAGAGGCTCGTGAACATTTCTCTCAAAATCAAAGTGTTATTTCTGTTTTTATTCTTATATCATTTCAGTGTTATTGTGGTGATTGTTCTGGTTATATTGTTGTTATTTTTCCATTTCTATAATTTTATTTATGTTCTGCATACTTTTTATATCTGGTATATTACAAAAGATGTACAAAGTCTGATGTGTGTCTAGAGGATTCTCCCAACAAGAGGGAGAAGACTATGACGAGACACTTACTCCAATAATTGAAGAAATAATTCCAATATTCATGAAGACAACTGGAACAACCATGATTCATATATAGTATGAGATGCAGGGGGAGCAATCCCCATATTTAAAATTGAGTGGCAGTTGGTGTAGTACATTAGTTGGGTCATGGAGAGATGATTAAAATAAAAGATAGAGTTACCTCCATGAAAGAAGAAGAGCTACATTCAGTATCAATTATTGAGCCACTCTTAGTTTTAGATGAAGTTGTTGCCATGATGGAGTAGAGGAGTTACTCTCTGATTTAAACAGTCACAATGAGAATGAAGAAACCATTCTCAACTTCAGAGAAAATAAAGATACGGAGTCCCTGTTCCAGAAGGAACAATTGCAGAAAGAGGAGAGGACATACTCTCAGGAAGTGAGACAGATAGTTCTTTGCAAAGAGCACATAGAGCTAGCACATGATTGTGCAGATTGAGTTGTAGATGAGAAAGTGTACCAGATTGGTACAATGTAATGTGCAAATTTGGTTTGAAGTTGAATATAGAAAGACTCAAGTCTATGGGTTGAAGAAGGATTTGTACAGGTTGAAGCAAACTCCTAGAGCTCAATATGGAAAAATTGGCAGTTTCTTGACGGGCTTGGGATTTACCAAGAGTAAAAATGATTCTAACCTTTACCTCAAGGTTATGAATGATGAGTCAGTGATGTTGCTACTATATGTAGATGATGTATTCTTGACAAGATGAAGAAAATCTCATCATAGATTTAAAGAAGAAGCTCGCAGCATAATTCAAGATGAAAGACCTAGGCCTGATGCATTATTTCCTAGGTCTCGAAGTTTGGCAGAGCCCAGAGAAGATATTCCTTAAACAAGGGAAGTATGTAGTTAAAATAATGAAGGAGTTTAACATGTTAGAATGTAAATCCATGTACACACCCATGGAAACGAAGTTGAAGCTCCTGGTAGATACCTTGTTAGAATTGATTGATGCTACTCTGTACAAATAGATTATTGGTTCGGTGATATATATGACGAATACCAAGCCAGATATATATTTGTCCTTGAGTCAGTATCTGGTAGAACCCAGACATGTTCACCTTGATGATGAAAAACAAGTGATGAGATACCTTAACTATATGTTGGATTTTGGTATTTGTTATACTAGAGATCATGACTTCAGATTGTATGGATATACTAATTCAAATTGAGTTGGAAGTGTTTCTGATAGAAAGAGCACTTCAGGATGTTGTTTTATTTTGGGGTCAGACATGACTTCATGGAAGAATAGGGAGAAATCCAACATTGCTCCCATCACGGCTAAAGAAGAATACATTGTTGCATGTTCCTCCAGTTGTGAATCCATATGGCCTTGGATGTTGTTGACAGATCTATTTGATCCAGAGATGGAAGCCACTTTGATCCTATGTGATAACGAGAGTTTCATAAAGATGATGTGTTCCATGGTGAGTCGAAGCACATAGAGATCCGGTATCACTTCATTCGTGATAGGTGCAGAGAGGATCCATAAAGATCCATTATATTGGCACAGATGAATAGGATTTTGATGTGTTTACCAAGCCTATGTCTTGTGTAAAGTTTAAGAACTTTTGAGATAAGCTTGGTGTAGTCCTAAAGGACCTCCCTCGAAAGGGGAAGTAGTGTTGATGCCAACCTAGTGCTGAAGATTTCCAGCTTCGTGTTGATGTTGTTGTGATGCCATCCTAGTGCTGAAGATTTCTAGCTTGGTGTTGATGTTCTTGTGATGCCAGCCTATTGTTGAATATTTCCAACTTCATGTTGATGTTGTTGTGATGCTAGACTAGTGCTGAAGATTTCCAGCTTTATGTTGATGTTGTTGTGACGCCAGCTTCGTGCTGAAGATTTCCAACTTTGTGTTGATGTTGTTGAGATGCCAAATTCATGCTGAATATTTCTAGCCTAGTGTTCATTTTGATGATGCTCCAGCCTTCATGTTGTGATACTGCTTTTATTGATGTTGTATCAGCCTTGTGTTGTTATTGATGATGATGATGTATTAGTGTTATACTAATCCATGTTGATGCAGATAATGATTGTTATATCCTTTTTGTCACTGTTAGGGTCCTAACCCGCACATAGGTAGAACAATATATTCGGATGTAATAAAGGTCAATATTAATAAGGCCTTTCAATAAAATAGAATAAGGCGGATGTAAGAAGAACTAATAGAAACGTTTTCTTCTAGAAGGATCTTCCTCTAAATGCTTCTTTTTAGTATAAATAGGAGTCGAGGGTATGAGAACCCTGGCTTGGATATTATTGTAATAGAGCTCTGCTCAACTGGAGGTTGCCCCCTCGAAGAGGCCTGTGAACATTTCTTTCAGATTCAAAGTGTTATTTCTGTTGTTATTCTTATATCATTTCAGTGTTATTGTGGTGAATGTTCTGGTTATATTGTTGTTATTCTGCCATTACTAGCATTTTATTTATGTTCTCCATACATTTTATATATGGTGTATTACAAGTGGTATCATAGCACTTTCCTTAGTAGAAAGTGTGGGTTAATTTTTTTTCCAGGGTAGAGACATATTCCAACGTCTTTAAGCCACAAAGATCTGTCGTTACGCGCATAAACCCGCTGTTGAGGGATTCATACATGCAGGAAATACAAGTGGTACTTAAGCGCACATATGTTGGCCACCCTTGTAACCCCTATTGGTACCCCTTCGAGTGGTAGCACATCAGACAACACCTGTGTATGGATCGACCTAGATTACCTGAAGACCTCTTTAGATAAAACGATAGATCGCCTGACTTTTATAGTGTCACCGAGAACAACACTCGGGAAGATACTCTCTAGTACCTAGGTAGTCGGGTAGTATGGATAAGGGTACGGTCTATCCTCTTTAGTTAGTGCTCTAAGATATTGGGCTGAGTATTATTGTTGGACCCCACATGTATATTAGAGAGCTATAGCACAGGGAAAACCCTTGTCTATAGAACCCTTGAATACCTAACCCTTGGGGACAAAAACATAAACAAATTAAAATAGACAAGATCTATTGTCATGCAACTATGTTCAGGTTGTCAAGTAAATACACATTTCTTTATGGTTAAGCATTTGGGCATTTCCTCTCTGCAGTATTCTTCAGATGGGACGTACAAAAAAAAAAGTCTGGAATTTTTTTCACCATTATTTTAGACCTATTCCATTGGATTCATCTCTTCGCCCTTATCACATTCATCCATATCATTTTTTTGGAAAAAAAAAAAGAAATTCACCTCGCCCACTCCTTTTCAGTTCCCCCATCCTCATGGCCCATACTCGTAGCCAAGACTTGGAAGCTCGCTTCAACACCTTGCAATCTGGTCTCATTGAGACCCAACAATAAGTGAAACAACTCGTGCCAATGTTGTCGCCATCAATACAACTATGTAGTCCTCAATGGGCGAAATCAAACAAGATCTCACCACCCAGTTTGAATCCGTATTTTTGACACTCTGCACCAAACTACATATCCCTAAAGATAACCCTTCCTCTTTATCACCCCCACATACTGAAGGTGACCATTCCTCTCATTCCCATACCTTGCAGAACCATCACTTTCAACGTGACCTATGCCTTCCACGGGTGGATGTGACCAAATTTGATGGCTCAGACCCCACTAGTTGGGTAATCCAAATGGAACATTACTTCTCTTTATACAACATTGCATATGACTTGGCCAAACTCCGATATGGTGTTCTCCATATAGATCAAGAATGTTGGCAACGGTGGAAATGGAGAAAAAAATCTCGTCAAGGGTATATTGCTTGGACACAATTTGTGGCAGAGCTTTATGAACTCTTTGACACTGACACCAACCATTTGGGTTGTTTGACAAAGCCGAAACAATTAGGAACAGTGGAAGAATTTATAGTTACCTTTGAGCACCTAGCTTTTAGAACAGAGGGCATGTCTGATGCCTTTTTCTGAGAGTGTTTTATTTGCAGCCTCAAGGATGAAATTTGGGCCCATGTCCTCATGGCTCAGCCTGAGAGTTGGGTGGAGGCTACCAAAAGAGATAAAGAAGCACATCAGGTTGTATCATCTCAAAACGGAAAACCCTCCTTCATCCCTTGACCTAAACCAGTAAATCCCACTACTCCCTCTGCTCCACTAAAGATCCAAAAATTGACCTGGGATGAAATGGCTGAACGCCAACTCAAAGGCCTTTGTTATAACTGTGATGACAAATCATTCTCGGGCCACAAGTGTAAAGAACAAAATATTTTTATGGACATCTCCGAGGAGATTTCGGAAGAAGATGAAGAAACCCCCTCCATGTCTAATTCACCTGAATCCACTGACATAACCCCTCCCTCAGACCCTCCTGAAGTAGAACTAGTCATTTCCCTCAATGCTCTCACTGGCTTCTCCGCTCCCCAAACCCTGAAGCTAATCAGTTACATCAAGCATCAAAAGGTCATCATTTTGGTTCATAGTGGCAGGACCCATAATTTTATTCATCGCCGCATTTCCCAAGAAACTCATTGCTACATCCATGCCGCCAATAATTTCCAAATCACGATTGCCAATGGTGGTTCTATGAAATCTGGAGGGCGTTGTGAAAATGTGCATCTCAAAATTGGTGACTACCACCTGAAATCCCATATTTTTGCTATCGACATGGGAGGTTGTGACATTGTGCTGGGTGCAGACTTTTTAAGGAATTTGGGTCCCATTCTCATAGATTTTAAAGAATTAACCATGTAATTCAACCAAGAGGGCCACCAATATAAGTTCCAAGGCATCACTGCTGGTTCACCTGAGATCATTAGTTCCCATTGCATGGAAAAGCTTCTAAAAAAGGGTCATTCTGGTGTTATCGCCCAACTCCATGTCATACAAGCAACATAGACACTCTCGGTACCGCAAGACCTCCAAGCCATCCTTTCTAAACATAAATTGGTTGTTTCCACTCTCTAAGGCCTCCCTCCTTCCCATGGTATTCATGATCATTCCATTCCCCTTGTACCAGGAAGCCTTCTTCCCAATATTCGTCTGTATCATCACCCATTTTCCCAAAAAAATGAAATTGAGAAAATAGTTCAGGAACTCCTTAATGCAGGTGTTATCCGTCCTAGTATGAGCCCCTATTCGTCTCCTATGGTCATGGTCCTAAAGAAAGAAGGTTCTTGGCGAATGTGTCCTAACTTCCATGCCCTCAACAAACTTACCATCAAAGACAAATTCCGCATTCCTGTCATTGATGACCTCCTAGATGAATTGAGTGGTGCCCAATTCTTCACTAAAATGGATCTTCGTTCGAGCTACCACCAGATACGTATGAAAGAGGTAGATATTCCCAAGACTACCTTTAGAAATCATGAGGGCCACTATGAGTTTTTGGTCATGCCCTTTGGCTTGTGTAATGCCCCCTCCACCTTCCAAAGCCTCATGAATCATGTCTTCGTCCTTTTCTTCACCATTTTGTCTTAGTTTTCTTTGATGATATCCTCATCTATAGAAAAACCTAGATAGACCATCTTTCTCATGTGGATCGAGTTCTCCATCTACTCTCTCAGCACCAACTTTTCCTGAAACAGTCTAAATGTGCTTTTGGCACCTCATAAGTAGAATACTTGGGTCATCTAGTTGGAAAAGATGGCGTCAGGGTGGATCCTAAAAAGATTGAAGCTATGCAAGACTGGCCTCACCCAAAGACTCTTAAGAGCTTGCATGGATTTCTAGGCTTAACAGGGTATTATTGCAAGTTTGTTAAGAATTATGGGAAGATTGCAACACCTCTCACTGCTTTCCTCAAAAAGAACTCTTTCACTTGGACTCTAGCCGCTGCTCAAGATTTTCAAACCTTGAATATGGACATGTCCACCACTCCAGTCCTCACCCTTCCCTATTTCACAAAGACCTTTGTGTTGGAATGTGATTCCTCGGGGAAAGGAATTGGTACTGCCCTTATGCAAGAGGGTCGACCTTTGGCCTTTACCAACAAACAACTATCTGAAAGAAATCTAGGCAAATCCATCTATGAAAAGGAAATGTTGGCTATTCTGCATTCTGTGGATCTGTGGCGTCCTTATCTATTGGGGCAAAGGTTCCAAATTAAGACAGACCATCAAAGCCTCAAGTATTTTTTGGAACAATGCATTTCCTCCCCAGAACAACAAAAATGGGTGACTAAACTCTTTGGATGTGATTATGAGATCATTTATAAGAAAGGAAAAGACAATGTGGTTGCGCATGCACTTTCCCGAAAATATGAAGATGAAGGATCCCTTTTTTATCTTTCATTCATTGTACCAGATTAGCTCCAATCCATTCGCCAGGAATGGCTACAAGATCCCAAAAGTTCGCAGTTGATCCAACAATTGCAGTTCAATGCTCCAGCTTCCCCAAGGTACTCTTGGCTACATGAGGAAATTCAATACAAAGGCTGTTTTTATTTAAGTAAACAATCAAAGCTTAAATCCATGGTACTTTATGAGCTTCATGCTACACCCACAGTAGGGCACTTCGAGTTCACCAAAACCTATGACAGGGTCAAACGTTTCTTTTTCTGGGATGGTATGAAACAAGACATTCATAATTTTGTAGTTGAATGTGATGTGTGTCAATGGAACAAGGGAGAAATAGTCAAATCGTCAGGAACACTACAACCGCTCCCAATTCCACCTACTATTTGGAAGGATATCTCTATGGATTTTATTACCGGCTTACCCAAATCAGGAAATAAATCCGTCATCATGGTGGTTGTTGATTTCCTTTTCAAGTATGCTCATTTCTGAGCCCTTCAACACTCATTTACAACATCCACAATGGCTCAAATATTCATGGATCAGGTCTTCAAGCTTCGTGGTATGCCACACTCTATTGTTTATGATCGTGACCCAACTTTCACAAGAAATTTTTGGCAAGAACTATTCAATATACAAGGCATAGAATTGCATCTCGGCACATCTTATCATCCCCAGACTGATGGCCAAATAGAAGTTGTCAACAAGTGTTTGGAAACATATTTGAGGTGTTTTGCCTCAGAAAAGAAAAATCAGTGGGCTCAATGGTTACCCCTAGCTGAATGGTGGTACAACACTTCATACCATACAGCTACACGCATGACTCCTTTTGAAGCAGTATATGGATAGAATCCACCTTCAGTTCTCTCATACTTACTGGGTGCCTCAAAGGTCCAGGCAGTTGACCTAACACTTACAACTCGAGAGGCTATTCTTTGTACCCTCAAAGACAATTTTGTCATGGCACAGAATCACATGAAGCAACAAGTAGATCAAGGTTTCTCTGAACGTCAATTTGTAGAAGGGGATCATGTGTTTCTTCAACTACAACCTTACAAGAAAACTTCCCTCAAGGCCGAGCATTGTCAGAAGCTAGCACCCAAATTTTATGGTCCTTATACCGAGCTCAAGCATGTGGGACAAGTCACCTATCAGTTAGCTTTTCCCAACCATTCGAAGCTACATCATGTTTTTCATGTTTCATGCTTAAAGAAGGTGATTGGAGCTAAGTGCCAAATTCAAACCAACCTTCCAGAGTTAGCTGAAGAAGGATCCATTTGGCTACAACCAGAAGCATTTTTGGACCAGTGTGAGCATCACCTACGTCAAAGAACCATCACGGAAGTGCTAGTCCAGTGGAAAGATACAACTCCAGTAGATGCCACTTGGGAACCAACTACCATTCTGCAACAATTTCCTCATCTTAAGCCTTGAGGACATGGCTGTTTTTAAGGGGGCGGACATGTTAGAGTCCTAACCTTCACATAGGTAGAACAATATATTCAGATGTAATAAAGGTCAATATTAATAAGGCCTTTCAATAAAATAGAATAAGGAGGATGTAAGAAGACCTAATAGAAGCTTCAGCTTCTAGAAGGATCTTCCTCTAGATGCTTCTTTTTAGTATAAATAGGAGTTGAGGGTATGAGAACCCTAGCTTGGATATTATTGTAATAGAGCTCTGCTCAACTGGAGGTTTCCCCCTCGAAAAGGCCCATGAACATTTCTTTCAGATTCAAAGTGCTATTTCTGTTGTTATTCTTATATCATTTCAGTGTTATTGTGGTGAATGTTTTGGTTATATTGTTGTTATTCTGCCATTACTAGCATTTTATTTCTGTTTTGCATACATTTTATATCTGGTATATTACAGTCACCTGAATGAGAAAAAGAGGGACACTTGCAAGTCCAGTTGGGTTAGTTGGATAGGACAAAAGTTAGTGCAAGAGTTAGAAATATCAAGCACAATAAATAAACAAAAAACTAAGATAACAACAATTAAAGAAACTAAACTAAAGTGCATAAGGGAATTAGAACCAAAATTAACAAAACAATTGTCCAATATTCATGCCACCAATGGATAGATTGTATTAGTGGGAAAAAAACAAAGAGAAAGGGAGACCTATGGGTCCCCTCTTCCTCCAAGGGAGGGATATTGAACCCCCAATGAGAGGGCTCTTCTTACAAATAGAAAACTAAAAGGAAATGGTGAATAAATCCAAAGCCCATTCACTCAAGAGGTGATGTGAATAACCCAATGAAATGGTGATTGTATGCTCCAATGAGGAAAGAGGTTCCGTGGAGGAGAATAGAAGCAACATAACAATAAAAATAGATTCTTGAAAATATAGTGCATCCATGGCCTCCTTTTATAGAAAAGATTTGAGGCATTATCCAACCGGTCTTTAGTGTGAACAAGGGGCCCTTTAGGTCTTTGACCAACCCCCCACTCAGATTCAGCTCAGATTTGTAGGTCAAATCGACTTGGGAGATGAGACAGAAGTGGGTGGGAGGCTGACCAAAATCATTAATGCATTGTTCTAAGGTGTGCGCGGCTTTTTGCGTCTACAGTTGCACATCGGGTGCACGTGCGCTTTTCGTGTTTTCGACTGGCGCACATGCGCGCGCTTCCTTTAAATTCTGAGCGCATGATAATTTTATAACTAGTTGTATAGTTTGTGACCTTTGAAAATTCATTTTTGGGTCATGAATGAACTAATAGGTGTTTGGAGTTGTTGGATTCCTATAACCACTTGCAGATGAAATTTCAGTGATAACATATGCCCCCTGATGTGTGAGGTTAGGAGCATACGTATAGCCGAAATACATCAATGTTTCTTCTACTGAGAGTACCATTATAAGAAAGAGTGTTGAGAGGGATTGCAAGAGCGACCCATTGGAGGGAGAGGGGAACCTATGGGACCCAAACCTTTCTCCAGGTGTGGAAAAATAAAACTGTTTACAAATGAGGCGGGCATGCCCCATGCTCGTGTCATGTAACTCAAAATGTGGAAGACAATAACTGAAGTGGTATGTTGACATAGATAACTGCAATGCCCTCCGGGGTGGTTTGATAATGGAAGAGGGAAATTTTTATGGTGAACATACTATGAAAAGAGGTGATGACACCTATAAGAAGTGTCAATAATTTGCGGGCATTGATAGCCCAACAAATTTCAGAGGTCTTCGAAAAATATAAAAATAACTGCAATAGTCACAAAGTAAGACCCACCGTAACATGAGATATGGTTGAAGTCGAATGTTATGGGGGTCAATGAAAGAAGAGAAAAATGGTGTTTTTCTTTGTACCGTCCGAGACTCCTCATTGTAAAGGGAATGAGAGTCAAGATACTATCGCCCTCTTGGAAATTGTGTTGATGTCGACAGAAAGGGAGATGCGACTCCGAGAAGAAAAGGGCTTCATGAAATCTATTGGATGAGATCAGGAACTGATGAGGTGCATGGACAAAGTCAAGACGTGGTGAGACTCAAGACTACCCTTGGTTGGGGATATATGTTAAGTATGAGTGGCAACAACCATGAAACTGAAACTAGCATCAGGGGGACGACTAGATGTGGGTTAAATTGTGCCAGAGGCATGACAAAGTGGACAAAATCAGAGATCGTAGGTACATGGACTGTGGGATACTCAAGGTTTATGGACAATGTCAACAAGAGTAGAAGGTAATTAATTCCCAAACCAAGGGAGACACGGGTTGCTTTGCCAGAAAAAATAAGGTCATCGAGGGTGACAACAAAAAGCTAAGTAAATGTTGGAAACAAAGGATTTTTAAAATTACCAAATGAATAAAGAATCAATTGGGATAAACGTGTAGATACAGAAATGGGTGCACCAGTGCAATATGGCTTGGCTTGTGATGGCACAAGTTGCATGAAAAAATTGGTGGAGGGTGGGGGGACCATGGGTGGGTTTCTATATGAGGTAAATGAATGGAGGGAAATTTGTAGATGGGAAAACTGATTGTGGATGAAATGGAAGGTGAGTGATACTACGGGGGTACAGTCAAAGTGAAACCATGATGAGAGATCTTGGGAGTTCATTGGGAAGGCTAGCATAATGAGCAGAAGAAGTATGTGGTTGATTCTCAGAAATGCGTAAGACTATTGGGACTCTCATCCCTAGGGGGTGAAAGTAGCATGAGTGTCAAAGTGCTAAGGGGGGCGATGAATGGGAAAACTCATGTGGGGGAGAATGCTATCGGGTAACAGTACTTGAAATGCAGCAGAGGTGATAGTATTGCATAGTCGGGTGTGATAATCCTACAAGAAAATGTCGGAGGGTGTGATTGGGAGATGAAATTGATATTTAGAGGGAATGATTACATGCTAGTGTCGAGCATATACCTGAAGGGGCTGAGTTGATAAGTGATGAACAAGTACCTGCATACATGAAAGTTGAATACCTGACGTAACAATATCTATAGATAAAGAACATATAACATTTATTCGATAATTTTGAGCATGAGTATGTGTACCTGGGTGCGATGTGAGAAAAAGGATCCCCAGGGGCCAAGGATAGATGGTGACCCAGGGAATGTGATTGTGTAGGTCATGATATCCTGATCTTGTGGCTGAAGATGGATCGGAAAATGGATTCTCTGATCTCCTGTAATTGCGTTCAAAAGTTTGGCAAAAGGGACTATATATAGTTGTAGGGCCCATAATGCCACCTCATTTGTACCTGCTGTCATAGTGAGTTTACGAGAGGTTTGAGAGGATATTTGGAGATTCCAAGAGATTGATCCAGTCGATCCAGGATCAGCGAGTGTCAGGTTAGTGGTCGTATCCTCCTGCATAGTAATTAGGATTTCTATTTTGGGCAGGGCCATACGGAGGGATTTTGTGAGGGTGGGCCCCCAGTGCACGGGCGATCGAAGGATTACTTCACTTGGGTGCGCGGATGTAATTGGGACAACCATGCATGGGGGTGCCCAAATGGGGAAAACATGCATACATTGGATGCGTTCCTGTTCGAAGCACAACAGCGCACTCATGCGCGATTGTTTCTTTGACAATTGTGCATGTGTGCGCGACTATGTAGCGAAAAGGCGTACATGACTATGTGTCTGTGTGTGATAGGGGAACATGAATGCACCCCTGTGTCTTTGAAAATCGCACATTGATGCGCAACTATGTGAATAAAAAGCGCGCACATGTGCATGCCTGTGGGAAAAAAAACTACGCACATCAGGCAAAGATGCAGAGTGTAAAAACTTGTCTCTTTTTAGAGTTGGGTGTTTTTATGGGTTGTGATGTCTGATCAAGTACTGTGTATGTGGATGCAGGTGACCAGTTGAGGATGTTGGTCCACTAGCGAGAGAGAGACTGGGCGCACCTTAGAGAGGCGATGCGAGATGAGGAGCCATATGTGCAGGGACCTTTGGCAGCCTGTGGGTTGTTAAAGTTCTTTGAATGCTCATTGTTGCAGGCATAGGAGTACCTGCTACAGTTTCTGATATCTATGTTGAGTACTGATCTGCAGTGCTTCATTATGCGGGGGGAGCATCTCACATTCTCTGCGACAAAGGATGTGTATTTCTTGATCGTGCTCCCTTTTTGGGGAAGTGCTCTACTTGTTGATCCCTTGTTTCCAAGGGATGGTCAATTGGTTGACTTCGCACAGACATATTGTACCAGGGAGGAATTTATGTCAGGCTCGGTGGTGAGGATTGGGGTGATGGACACCCTTATGCATCGTTTCATTGCAATGATGATTGTGAGGGTCTATGGGTCCCTACCTACTCAGCAGATCAGTGGTGGTACGCTGAGGATCATCCAGTGGGCACTGGGTGGAGATCATTTTTTCTGGGGATTGATGCTACACGTCAAGATGGTGGGGCACCTCAACTGGTGTCAGGCTACTGACTTAGGGGATTTCTCCTTTGGGTCGATCTTGGTGGAATGGTTCTTGGAGAGGGTGCTTGTGTTGAGCTCAAGGGTTTTTTTGGATGCGCTTGGTGCACAAGAGCCACGATTGATGTGATGGGAAAGGATCTTGGTTCGTCATGGGGGTGAGTAGGGTGGCCATTACTTTACGGCCAAGATAGCATGTGTGTGGTGTCAAATGAAA
Source organism: Picea engelmannii (assembly GCA_009831015.1). Taxonomy (NCBI): domain Eukaryota; kingdom Viridiplantae; phylum Streptophyta; class Pinopsida; order Pinales; family Pinaceae; genus Picea; species Picea engelmannii. Next base: position 104,589 of record ML802463.1, read on the forward strand.
CAGATCATCCTGCGATACCCGTATGGTGGGATAGACTATCGTCGGGATCCTGACATAGTCTTACGTCCTGGAGAGGTGTGGGACCATAGAGGTATGTTGATGTATTTGATGATTTGGATAGTGTAGCATATTTTTTATGTATGGATAGATGTTGATGTATTTGATGCTTTGGATAGTGTAGCATATTTTTTTATGTATGGATGTATGTTGATTCTATCATTTGTTTGTTGTATGTGTAGATGTGGGGCCACGAGGCCGAGAGATGGAGTTGGTTAGAGCATCGGCTCGTGAGGGGCCAGTGAGACCATCGCGGGGTGAGAAGTGGGCGGGAGAGAGGCATCGTAGAGATGAGGCTGGTGTGAGGCTAGTCGATGATGCGAGAGCTGGCCGAAGGTGCAGATTCGACGACTGTGGTGCAGGGCCGTTGAATGTGCCTCAGGGAGAGGTCGACAGGGTGCTTGAGGACTTTCGTCACTGGTTGGAGGTGGTACTATAGGGAGTGCCTGAGGGCATGTGGACTCAGATCCAAGATGAGGGAGTCTTGGAGCAGTGCATGGGAGGACAGACAGAGTTGTGGATCTTGATCCGTCGAGCAGCGGTAGCGGCAACAGTAATGATAGGGTGACTGCCACCTGGACCAGGAAGACCTCCAGCTGATGGGGCCCCGTCTCCTAATAGAGGACCTGGTGGTAGTGCTATGGAGACACCATCAATGCTTGATGTATTTATTTTTTGTATTTATAGAGGCCCGTGAGCCCATATTGTATATATGGTAGTGTGACACCTATTTTGTACCTATAGGGATGAGGGGGTTCACCTGCCTATGGGCAATTGTTAGGAACCAAATAGAAATATAGCATAGAAAAACCTTAGAATAAGTATTCAATGCCTTGAAAAAGAGAGAAATTCAGATAATAAGCCTCTTCGAGGGGGTAACCTCCTTATGCCTACATAAATGTTCAATTACAAGATGATTCCAAATGAAAATGTCTCCTTGGTATATATAGGAGACTAGGAGGTATAATTACAACTAATGGACTAAAGCCGACATAAATAAAATAACATTACTAATGTAATATGCCCCAATTAAGGGGTAATGAGCCACTATTTAGGGCTTAACATGCCCCTCCCCTTGAGACAAGTGTTGTCTGCAACACTTGAGTAAGTCTGGATGCTTCTGTATAAAAGACTCATCTTCCCAAGTGGAATCTTCAGCCGATAGTTTCCTCCATTTAATGAGATACTTTGAAATGGATCTATTCCTCAACTAGTGAATTCTTGTGTCAGTGATGGCTTCAGGCTCCAATATGGTTTTTCCTTCCTCGTCAAGTTCCATAAATATAGTTTGAATTGGGATCTTGTCACCTATAACCTTCTTTAAGCATGAAACATGGAAAACTGGATGTACTCGTGAAGATGAAAGCAACTCCAATTTCTATGTCATAGTACCAATCTTTTTCCACACCTTATAAGGGCCATAGTACTTTGGTGATAATTTATTATCCTTCTTGGCTTGCTTGAGGGACATCTGTTTGTATGGTTGTAGTCTTAAAAACACCCAATCCCCTACTTCAAAACTTCTTTCACTACGATTTTGATCTACTTTTTGTTTCATGCGATTCTGTGCCATGGTTAGGTTGTCCTTTAATATTTGGAGAACTTGTTGATGCTCAATGTGATCTTCCACTGCTTGAACCTTGGATTTTTCTTTTAGAGAATAAGTGATGGAAGGAGGGTGGTATCCATAGAGTGCCATAAATGGTGTCATTTTTGTTGCAGTATGAAAAGAAGTGTTATACCACCATTCTTCCAAGGGTAACCATTTGAACCATTGTGTTTGTTTATCAGAGACAAAGCAATGAAGGTAGACCTCCAAACATTTGTTCACTATCTCAGTTTGTCCATCAGATTGAGGATGATAGGACGAGCTATGAGCCAATTGAGTACCCATACAAGAAAATAAATATGTCCAAAAATGTCCAGTGAAAATGGGATCTCTGTCACTTACAATAATATTTGGGCTGCCATGTAGCTTTTGAACTGTCTCCATGAATGCAATGGAAACTGTACTGGCTTTGAAGGGATGAGAGAGTGCACAAAAGTGTGCATACTTGGTCAGTCTATCAACAATCACTATGATGGCACTCTTTCCTTCAGACTTCGGTAACCCTGTGATGAAATCCATGGAAACCTCCTCCCAACGTTGACTTGGGATGGTTAATGGTTGTAAAAGACCTGGGGTATTAATTGTTTCCACCTTATTTTGTTGGCAAACCAAACATTCTGCCACAAACCTTTGAACATCAATTTTAAGGCCATCCCAAAAATATTCCTTCTTGACCCTATGGTAGGTTTTTAAAAATCCTGAGTGCCCTCCTACTAGAGAGGTGTGCAATTCCAATAGTACCTTTTGTTTGAGTTGGGATTTCTTACATAAATATAAGCGATATTTGTACCATAGTGAATCATTTTTCAATGTAAATGTATCTGATGTACAGGAATCCTGCTGCAACCTTTGAATGAGAGTCCACACTTTTTCGTCATTATTCCATTCATCCCTTACTTCTCTTATTCAATCGAGTTGGATGATCGAGATAGCACAGAGAAAGGCCTCAACATCTTCATCCTTCCTTGAGAGTGCATCTGCCACAACATTTTGCTTCACTTTTTTTATAGAGGATTTCAAAATCATAACCCAATATCTTGGTTACCCATTTTTATTTTTCTTCTAAAGATAGTCTTTGTTCCAAGAAGTATTTAAGATTATCATGATCTGTTTTGACCTTGAAGTGCCTACCTATTAGGTAAGGACACCATTTCTTCAATGCATGTAGTATTTCCATCATTTCCTTCTCATAAATGGGTTTGTGTAAGTCCTTTCCGTTGTGTTAGCGTCAGAAGTCACTCCTGGATTGCGACAGGAGCAGAGCCCAACGCCTGTCAGTTTTATGTCACGATAAGTTTAATGGCTGATCAAATGGTTAGAGACCCAGGAAAAAATCACTCTAACTCAGGGATGAGGTCTGGTATGTAAAGAACAAAGGAGGTCTTGATCTAACTTTAGTCAGTGGGTTGATTGTAAGATGAGCAAGTGGAAGACTTGGTGAGAGGAGTGAGCAAAACTACCTCGGGCAACAGGCCTTTCAGAAGTTTGCAGAAGAAAAAATCTGAATGCAAGATCCTCTTGGTTCAAAGTTTCGAGGAACTGAAGGGGTGACTTGACTGGATCCTCCAATTCCAAGTCATTCAGCGTTGAGAAAAACACAAGCACCGATTAGAGACAATGCAATTGTTACAGTGATCCAACCTACATCATCCTATAACAGATAAAACTCGACTGGATCTTCCAATTCTGAGTTGTTCTAATATAGTATAAACAAAGACATGGAAAGAAGTTGACATTCATAAGGCAAGAAGTCTATGATGTTAATACATCACCATAATAACTAGTGCTTCATTAAATATTTTACAATTGGGAGCCTTTCTCAACCATCAATGCTCTGAAAAATATCAAAACTAAGTATACATATAATCCTAAACAATTGCCCAATAGAGGCATCTTAGACTTTCAGGATGGGGCGTCTCTTCAATAAAATCTAAACTGCACTCCTCTATCATACGCCAACTTAACTCTGCACGGGTCATGCTAAGGAGTAGTTGAGCCCTCAAATGCCGAATTAGCGTGCACAAACTTCCCTTGTGAGTCGAGGACATTGGCATGGCTTCTATGGGAAAACTAGTACAAAGGACCACCACGAGCATACTTCCTACCAGGACCTCCATACCTCGCAATTAATGAGTGAGGCAAGGTTTCAACCACCCCTCTCTTCTTCATTCATTCCAAGTAGGTGTCAGGATTGAGATCAAGTCGAACTGGTGCCTGGAGGACACGGTGATCCCTTTTGCAGCTAAACCCAACGCTTCGTCCCTTTGCGCAGTTCTTTCTATCACCCCCAAGTGACCACGGGTCATGGACCTGTGCCTATCTTCAAAGGCGCTTTCGGCATTTCATGTTTTGTGGATGGTGTTAGCAATCTGTAATTTTCCTAAGGCTGCTGAGGTAGTCACAGAGGTAACCTCGAACCACTTCGAGTCTTGGATCTAGCCCTCCAAGACTCAGAGAGGGATCTCTCTTTCAAATTTAACTTGGTTTATAAGGGATGGATTTTAGGCTAGCTATAAAATTATAAGGTTTTGGTTTTGGTTTTTAAATGGTCAGTTTGGGACAACAAGGAGGGACATTGGGCAAATGGGGTCTGCGCTTAGAAATGTGATTGATTTCTCAGATCTAGACAAAGCTTTTACACAGGGCAAGGTAGTGAGCATCTTGGATCGAATTGAGTTTTAATGATGTTGACTTGAGGAAGAAAAAGGGGAGAAAAAAAAATAGGGAAGGGAGCAGCTAAGAATTCCCAAGCTAGCCTTTTAGAAGATCAACATAAAGATTATCAGAAGTTGAGAAACAGAGTATCTGCTGATAAATTCTGCATCTATAACATTCCTTCTGATAATAAGAACTGAAAACAAAATGAAAGATAAGCCGGAAAACACTTTAACAGAGGAAAAAACCACCAATACACCCACACAAGAATCCTGTGAAAAACAAGCCTGTTACTGATCAATCATTAAAGGATTACAGAAGAAAATATTTCTGGCCCAACACAACCCTCATTCAGCAAAAAAAAAAAATAAAGTTACAGGTCTAGACCTCTCACACAGGTCGACCATCTCTTACTCTGCCCCAGTCGAACCCTCTCTTAGTTCTTTACCAGTGTATAAATACTAAAAAAAAAATCCCCCCAACCTTCAAAGATTCGGGCTCTGCCTCTGGTTTCTCAAAATAGAAAACAGTTACAAAATAAACACCTGTCGATCACTTCCTCAAGCAAATCAAACAACAAAATAACTGAAAACTAAATGTGATATCTGCTGCTCAACATCTGGAACATGTTGGAGGAGGTTTAATGATTTGTTGGCGCATCGATTGTAACAGCCTCAAAACTGATGAATGCAACAGTCTTTGGATGCTGGAGGTCGTTGGAGACTTGCTGCCAACTGGAGGAAATTGAGTTTAACTTCTGCCATGTGTCCCCTGATTTTTCTCAATCATGCCTCGAAGATAGGGATACTCTGCCACCTCAAGGACACCTGCATGTACCAATTTTCCTAAGTGTTCCACATTGTATTCACTGCTGCTGCTTGGATGTTAAAGCGACTGCATTTCCATATCCTTCAACACTTGTAAGAAAGCAAGTATTCAGATTTTGTTGTCGAGCAAATGCTTCCTCTTGGTTGACAACTGAAGGTCATGTTGCACTCTCCATTGCTGTCATCTTATCCTGCAAACATTTAGACTGCCTCACCAGTTTGCGAATTTTTGCAATATGTTCGAAGCACCATTTCTCCATGATCTAGATGGAAGATCACTATTTAACATAAAATAGATCAACACTCCTAATGCCCACCAGTATGTAGTAAGCCCATGGCCTTTTCCCTAAATTATTTTTGGGGCTAAGTAGTCTGTCATCCCACATATTGTGAATGTTCTTTCACCAGATAGATTTTTCGCAAAGCGGAAGTCAACCAGCTGCAAATGGCCCTTCTGATCAACCATTAGAATATCAGGTGAAACACCCCTGTATACAAACAGTCATCGTTTAGAAAAATATTCTAGCCTATATGAAGTCAATTGCCTTTCAAGGAATTATGTATTTCAATCTGTGCTTGCATTGCCTTACAGGCTTTGTACATTCAAAGTTGTTTTATTACAAATAGGGCATAGATTTTTCAGTAATAACCATTTTCTGATGCAATCTGAATGGTGTTTATGGCCACAGTCTAGAATACCCTGTTCTTCATTGTCCTTGTATTCCTCCCGACATATACTACAAAGTTCATCCTCTGGCTGCTTCTTGGAGGCTTCATCAGCACTGGATAAAAGGTTCACACATAACTTGACAATCATCATCGTCGTTAGAAATATCTACAGATAGGGAACTCGGTGGCCAAGCATTTGGTCTCTGATCCACAGTTTGCTTGGATAAGGAAACTTGTTTTTTCATTAGAACTAGAATCACTTTCTATGTTTTCATCATCACCATCTGGTTCTGTATCATTATCCTCGTCAACAATAATAACAAGAGTATCCATGGGAATATCCCTACCACAAGTCCGCCGATGTTTATGCCAATAGCAACGAACATCATCACAAAGTTCATTGTGAGCAACCCTTCTCATATAGTGTGAATCTGAAGGTTGTCGATTCATCGCCCTCTTTATAAGGTCTGGTGGTTGTGGGAATGCTTGTGACCTCCTTTTCCAATGATAAACGATAGAACATAACTAGCACCAAGAATGATTAGATGCAGAGATGCAAGTTGGTGTACTGTTTCCTCCCTGGTAATGGTAGTTGCCATAGTTCATGCAGTAATACCAAGTAGAGATGTTGAGATAACATGGCAAACTGCTCCAAATGAAGTAACAAGGAGAGTCTTGGAGAGCGTTCACTTCTGTGCGCATCCAACAATTGAGAAAAGAAACAATGAGTGGGAATGAAACCCCAACTTTCAACCTCGACATTTCTTCTTCTGCTGTGGCTGGAGATTGTCTGTGTGTGGAGTTTCAACTCTTCTTGGTGCCAAACCTCCGTATGCACATTAACAATTTCAGAGTTTAACCAGATGTGGCCCGATGGCATCCCTTGACACCTCATGACCTTCTCTGCCTGTGTGCTTCCTCGCGTTCGACACTTTTAAACTGATTCAACACCTGGCGTATGGTTTAAAACTTGTGTTTTATATGTTTTTTATTCTCTGCGGGTGATATCCCACATGCATGTGGTAGACTCACTGTTTGGCATTTATATAAGCCAGTAGTTACATTCTGTATCAATGAAGTGAGCCCGAGGCTTGGGCTTTGGGCTTAGGTGTTGGCGTTGGCTTTGGCTTGTGTGTCTGCTCTTGGTGCTTGAAATGGCGCATATCCCTTGGTGTTGAGCATTAGGAAGTTGGCTCTAGGCCAATATTTTTTGCTAAAAATTATGTTAATTTTTCACAAAACTAGGCACAAAGGCAAAGGCCGAGGGGCCATTTTTGATAAATTTTCCAAACATAGATTATAAAACCCTGACTTAGGTTAATAAGTTCAATCTTACATTTACTCACAAGAACAACAATTTTTTTCCTTTCAAACCAATTCCCAATTTTGCTCAAAAATGTACCAAACTCGCTTTGAAGTTCGCGCGCAAGCATCCATCTTATGCTTGGTCAGTGTCGGGCATTTTCTGCCGCCTTCACCATGCGTCATGAGTGAATACATCGGCTTGAAAATAAATAACTAATATTCAGAAGACTGATCCCCTATTATATAGGGTCCTAACAGATGGGAGGAGGCTACTCCTTATGCTTCAAAGATATGAAAGGTGAGGTGGCGACATAGCCTAATCGCGCACCACGTGTCACTGTAGAATGGATGGCTGAGATTGCTTTCATCGCTTCAGGACCCACCTTGCCGAATGATAAACGTTAGTGTCCCTTCTCTAGGCCTGTTCCTTTGTGACTAGGTGCCAAAACTGTGGGCCCAACTCTGGGTGCTTTTGGCGCTTCGCGGTTCGGGGTTTTGATATGCGAGATGACGAGGAACCTTTACCCTTCGAACTCTCGAATGTCGATATGCCGACATGACTAGATCTTGTGCCACGCATCCCTGGATCAGACGGTTGGGATGACGTCGGCGGCTTCACTATGAAAGTCCTGAAAGGCCCCACCTGTGGCTCAGCTCTTGCACCGCGTGTCTTTCAGATGAATGATCGAGATGACTTTATCATTAAAAAAAGGGGCCACCTCCGATCACAGGCTTTCTTGTCGTGACCTGGCGCTAGGACTGTGGGATAATTTTCAAAGGTACCTTCGGCATTTCAGCTGCAGTAGATGAGAGATCCCTTGTCTCTTAAAATGTTGATCCCCGAAATGCCGATTGGCTGCCACCTGCCCTAACTGGATCGAACGGCCCAGATTTTGTCTTGAAATATAGGTGATATCTCTTGTGCTATATCTTGGGCAACTTGGTAGCCCCAAAATACCCATGACCGTCGATCATCTCTATAGATGGATCTCGGCCATTGACAACAAAACTTCGCCCGCTCGCTTGACTTGTAGCCTGAAATGAGATTTTTCCGTGCTGCGCTTGGGCGCTTCTCGTGTAACCTGCAGACCTAGGTACTCTTGTGCCCAAGAAAAAAATTAATGTTAACATTAGGCTCCATGGGGGATAGATTCATCCCTATGATGCTCTAAGAACTCATTTTGCATCTTTAGTGCCTTGCTATTGGGCTAAGGAGTCATTTACTAAGATGAAAAATAAAAAAAATGAAAATAAACAAAGAACCCAAAGGACAATATTTACAAACAAATGAGCCATCTAAGGCTCAAACAAAACATTTCTTCAGAAAATGCCCATTTACTGGGCTTTTGAAAACCTCTTCACCCTCCAAATCCTGCAACCTATACGTGTTGTTTGAGAAAACCTCAAATATTTTGAAGGGCCCGATCCATAGGGCGTCAAACTTGCTTTGTTTTCCCTTATTCTGTATGGGTGCATCCCACTTAAGCACCAAATCCCCGATCTCAAATTCTTTCTTCTTGACCTTCCTGTCAAAAGCCAGTTTGACCTTTTGCTGATGGTCCTAAATTATGTCCATTACCTTCTCTCTGGCCTGCTGGACTTCCACCAGTTGATGAACTCTTCTGATCATGTTGTCAGTCTCTTATTGATAATTCTGGAAGAAATTTGCTACAGGAATGGATAGTTGAGAAGGGAAAAAATCTTCTGCTCCATAAACTAACTGGAAAGGGGAGATGCCTATAGATCTCTTTGTGATCACTCGATCAGCCCATAGAGTGAATTTCAACTTTGAATCCCAAGCCTTTTTGTTTTCCTCCAATAGTCTTTTGATGATCCTTATCAGGCTTTTGTTGGAGGACTCTGCTAAACCATTGCCCTGGGGATAGTATGGGGTGGAGTGAATCAGTTTGATCTCGAATTTCTCATAGAACTTGGCTAATGGATCAGCCTTGAAAGAGGCTACGTTATCAGTGACGATCTTTCTTGGGCAGTCGAACCTTGTGATGAGGTCTTCCAGGAATCCAATGATTACCTTGTGGGAAGCACTCCTGGTGGGAATAACTTCTATCCATTTAGTAAATAAATCCATGGTAGTTAGGATCCATTTGTGTTTCCCACTAGAAGCAGGGTGGATTTCTCCAATAAAATCTAGGCCCCATTGCTGGAAAGGTCCCGAAACAACCACAAGATTTAAAGGCAAAGACTTGAGTTGTTGTTTTCCTGCAAATCTTTGACATTTGATACAGGCTCTGACCTTTCTGTAGACGTCAGTGAATACAGTGGGCTAGTAGTATGCATCCCTGAGGATTTTGTAGGCTGTGGCTTTCTAGAAATGATGCCCTCCACATTGGCTATCGTTAAATTCAACCATGATCCTATCAGCCTCTTGTGGATTCATACATTTCAAAAGCACCCCCAGGGGATCTTTCCAATATAAAACTTGATCGAAAAGGGAGTATCTGACTGCTTTGAGCTTCAGAGCTCTTGCCTTGTTTTTTTGCAGGCCATATGGAGGCCGCAACTCCTGCAGAAAATATACGACATCCTTATACTAGGGACATCGAGCCAATGGGGGTTCTACTTGAGGGTCTATATCAGACAGTTGATCCTGCTGATTTTCTGAGCATTCATTGACGAAACCTACCCCCAAAGCTTTGCAATTTGCTTCAAACAACAACTTAGCTAAACCTTGACCTTTGATTAATTTGGTAGGCCTTATTTCTAAGTCAAACTCAAGGATCTTGGCTATCCACTTACTCCTCCTCCCGTCTATGTCAAGTTGAATAAGAATGTCTTTAACAACGGCTGAGGGGACATAGCCAATGATTTTTTACTGCAGGACATAGGTTCTAAAGGATTTTAGAGCCTTTACCAGGGCATAGGCCTGCTTCTCCATAATGTCATACCTGAATTTGACATCCCTCAGAGCTCTGCTAAAATAGGCAATAGGCTGCTCTAGCCCGACCTCGTTTGTCTATAATAAAACAACAACCACTATGTCAAGTGAGGGAAAGGAGAAAATAAGGAAATCCTTTGAGTAATCAGGACTAATAAGCACAAGATCTTCAGTCAAGGCCTTATTTATCTTCTCAAAGGAACTTCGCGATTCAGAAGTCCACCTTACTTCATTTCCTTTCCTTAACATGGATTTTATAAGTCTTACCCCTTCAACAAAGTTAGAAACAAATCTCCTTAGAAAATTAATCTTACCAAGGAAAGATTGGACCTCCTTCCTAGATCTTGGGATTGATAAGGCCTGTATTGCCTCAACTCTACTAGGATCAATCTTGACTCCTTCGGTTGATACTATGTGACCTAGTAACTTTCCCTCCTTCATGGCGAACAAAGATTTCTTGGGATTCAATGAAATGCCAAAACTCCTGCATTTCAGAAAAACCTTCCTAAGATGACAAAAGTGTTCTTTATCAGATTGGGAAAAGACTGTTATGTCATCCAGGTAGATGACCACAAACTTATCCCTTTCCCCAATGAAATCTATGTCCATGGCATGTTGAAACGTTGCCCTTGCATTCATCAATCCAAAAGGCATCTTAGCATACATGAATGTGCCCCATGGAGTGGTAAATGTCGTCTTTTCCCTGTCCTTGAGAAGAAAAGAGATTTGATTGTAGCCAGAGAAGCCATCGATCATGGAAATCCTGGATGCTCCTGTTACCCTCTGTAATATATGTTCCATTTTTGGTAAGGGGTAATTGTCCTTTCGTGAGCTCCTGTTCAGGTTTCTAAAATCTACACAGAGTCTGATTTCTCCATTCTTCTCCCTTACTGGGACCAAGTTGGCCACCCACTCTGAATATCTCAGTGGCACGATGATCTTGGCTTGTAGCAGCTTCTTCACCTCCCTCTCCATGATAGGCATCAACATAGGATTGATCTGTCTTAGCTTCTACCTAAATGGATTTTCCTCCTTTTTCAATGGGATTTTATGCTCAATGACAGAAGTGTCATATGTTTTGAGATCTTCATAGGTCCAGGCAAAAACATCAGCAAAATCCCTCAATAGTTTAGCGTATTCTGCCCTCTGCTCCTTTGTCAGACTTCTGGAAAATTTGACAAACTTAGGTTCATTCTCAGTGCCAATGTTGCACTGAGTTGTATCAACGTCATCCTCTGAGATTTCCCCTTTTAATGCCACATCATTTCTATCAAAAATACTTTCCAAAGGAACCAGTCCCCTTGGAATATGATTGTTGGGTAGCTACACAATGCTACGCTCTGCAATCTTATTCAGAAAATTACCCCCATCAAGCCTTTCTTTAGAGACAAAATATTGATCAATATGCATCTCTAAAAATTCTTCGGCAGTCTCCAAAAATCTTTTGATCTCAAGATCATCCTCGAACACCTTTCAATGTTTGACATTGTCAGGTATGGAGGAACTTTATTTTACTTCTACATCGTATCTGAATTTGGGTGGCAAGGGAACCTTGAAATTGCTTGCTGATGTAGCCAAGGAATCTGCCATTGTGTTCTTCTCTCTTGGGATGAAAGAAATGTTAAATGCTGAGAAGAAACTGTCAATTAGGTCCCATACCTCATTTCTGTAACTCCTGAGTTGAGGATGCTTAGCCTGATAAGCATTTCTGATCTGCTGGACTATCAATTCTGCATCTCCGAACACTACTACCTCCTGAATTCCCATTTCTTTTGCAATCCTTAAACCTAGAACAAGAGCTTCATATTCTGCCACGTTATTAGTTTCTTCAAATTCAAGATTGTATGACAGGGATATGGCTTCCTGACAAGACGACACAAAGACCACTCCAGTGCCAGTGCCTTCGCTAGAAGAAGCTCCGTCAAAATTTTTTTTCCATATGGACGTGTTTGGAGGAGGTGTCCCATAATCAAATAAGGGTTTCCTTATGATTTGGAAAGGGGCTTCAGGAGCATCGGTGATCTGCAATAAGCTAGACCCCAAATCAGTGTCAAGTGCAAATATGGGATGATTGGTGGGGTTTGTTTCATCACTGACAATATAGGCTAGCTGGGCCTCTCTATATAACCTCCCGTGTTCCCCTCCAAAGACTGGAATGGTGGCATATGTGAGATCCATCTGTAATGTTCCTCCAAGATTTTTAATCCAAGACCTAGACAACAACATGCCAAACTTGGGGGGAACATCAGCTACCACAATGTCCATGACCACACTCTTCATTGGCAGTTGAAATAAAGAGACCACCAAATCTTTGATGACTCCAAGACATTGCACCCTCCTTGAATCAAAAGAGTACAAATCATGATAATCCTTTGTCACCTCCAGTCCCAATTCTTCCATGACTATTTTGGGCATAAGGTTGTGGGAAGCTCCTGAATCCATGAGGCAATTATCCAACACTTTATCATGTATGTTCAGGGAGGTGTAGAAGGGAGGGGATGAATCATCTCTATATTCTACCATGGGACATAGGATGACTGTTGGATTTTCATATTGGAGATTTATTGAGTCTGTGGAAGGCTAGGGGGACTCAGATTGTAGCAGTTTGGTGAGGGACCTTTTGAAATATTCATTTTTAACTAGTTCGGAAAGGGGTACAGGAATTCTAATCTTCTGAATCTCATGCTCAAAACTAAAGGAGGAGAGAGACTTAGGAGCTTCCCTTACCTCGGAGGTAGGTTCCTTGGCTGCTAGCGAAGGATTATGAGATTTATTTTCTTTAGTAGTGGTTTTTGTAGCTTTAGTAGGCCTTTCTGCCATGAGGGGCTGATCCTGGCTATCAAAATTTCCTTCTTTCTTTTTTGACCTGAGATTGTATCTATTAGGAGTGTTGCTGGCCTTTTCCCCTTTACTCAACTCGTTTATTTGAGTGTTGATAAGGGATTCTTCATATGCAGATTGAGTCAAATGAGGAAACGGGGAACTGTCCTCGATGCAGTGGATCTCAGGGTCGAGTTCATCCACCTCCTTCCCTTCCTCGTGAGCGACTAGGCTATTCTGGAGAGGGGTCTGAATCCTCTTATCATCCCTGTCTTTGCTTCTTTGTTCCTTTGGCAAAGTCTGTGGCATATTGTTACCGGGCCTCCTGAAACCTTTGTTATTAGTATTCTGGGGATTTCTATGTGTGGGCTTCCCCTCTAACTCCCACTTATCCATCCTAGCCGAAAGGGATTTCAGTACTTTAGCCACCTCATCCATATGAAGGGGAAGGGGAGAGGAATGGGATGAGGAGGCCTCTATCCTTCTCCTGGATATGTCTTTGTCAGCCTTATTCTTGAGTCGATCAACAACCAATATGTTAGACTCTAATTCCACAGCTGCGTCCTGCATGTGAGCCAGGGTGGTGGCTCTCCTTTCCCTCAGTAGGAGGCAGAAATCAGGATCAAAAGCGCTGGCATAAGTGATCTTTGCAGAAGCTTCGGAGGGCTTTATCTCAGTGGGGATCTTATTGTACATTTTATTAAATCTTTTGGAGAAGTCAGAGACAGACTCTCCTTCCTTTCTCTTCAAAGACCCAAACTCAGTCATGTAATACATGAAGTACTTTTTGTCTCCCCATTGTCTCAAAAAGGCACTATCCAAAGCCTCAATCCCATCAATAGATCCAGGAGGCAGGGCCCTAAACCATTTTCTAGCCTCGCCTTCAAGATTATGGACGAAAATCCTCATCCATACATCTGCATGCATGATAACATGACTGTCTATAAAACTGTAATAAGCTTCAAGGTGTTCTTCTGCAGTTATGTCCCCCTCGCCTGTAAACTTGGGCAGCTACTTGAGGTAACCATCTGCTGGAAGAGAATTGAGAGCCTGAGGTAACACAAGGGGATCATACCTAGCATCTATAATAGCCTCCATCCTGGTCATGGGGGGATTTTCTCCTGCCATAGGAATATTAGGTGGAGGAGAACTCAGAGGAGAAGGAGTTTGACAAGGGGATACTGGGAATGAGCTTCCAGGAAACAATGGGGGATTTAGGGAGAGGGCTAACGGGCTTGAGTCAACAGATGCTTGTCTCTATGTAGAAGTGGCAACAGTAGCAAGAGGAGGAGTGGTAAAGCTAGGAGTGGGGAAGTCTCCTATGGTCCTGGGTCTACGCCAAAGTACAACTTTAGGGGAAAGGGGAGTGACAAGGATTTCTCCCTCCAATCCCAGACTGGGAGGGGAAAACTCAACAGGAACACTCCCGAAATTCAGGAAATGGGAAACTTCAGAAAAAGGTCTGCTAGGAAACTAAGGAGAAGAAATGGAGTTTCTACAGAAGGAGATGGCGGATTACTTGGTTCAGCGGTGGAAGATTCTCCTTCAGAGGCCTTTCCCTTCCTGAAAATCACCTCTGGATCAACTACAGGTGTAGCTAGAGGCAACTGTGGATGGGACCGCGTATCTCTACCTATGGAAGCCACAACTAAAACAATAGGTTCACTCCAGTGGAGTCGTCACAATGGAGTCGCCAGGTGCAGAGTAGCAATCTTCAAAGGCTCTGATGCCTAATGCACCTTCAAAATCATAGGCTCAATGTCATTCAATCCCGGGGAAAATTTTCAACTTCGTCCACGACAACGGTGCCAGAAATGTTAGCATCATAAGTCACTCCTGGATTGCGATAGGAGCAGAGCCCAACGCCCATCAGTTTTATGTCACGATAAGTTTAATGGGTGATAAAATGGTTAGAGACCCAGGACAGAGTCACTCTAACTCAGGGACGAGGTCTAGTATGTAAAGAACAAAGGAGGTCTTGATATAACTTCAGTCAGTGGGTTGATTGTAAGATGAGAAAGTGGAAGAGTTGGTGAGAGGAGTGAGCAAAACTACCTTGGGCAATAGGCCTTTCAGCAGTTTGCAGAAGAAAAACTCTAAATGCAAGATCCTCTTGGTTCATAGTTTCGAGAAACTGAAGGGGTGACTTGACTGGATCCTCCAATTCCAAGTCATTCAACGTTGAGAAAACCACAAGGACCAATTAGAGACAATGCAACTGTTACAGTGATCCAACCTACATCATCCTATAACAGATACAACTCGACTGGATCCTCCAATTTCAAGTTGTTCTAATACAGTATAAACAAAGACATGGAAAGAAGCTGACATTCATAAGGCAAGAAGTCTCAGATGTTAATACATCACCAAAATAACCAGTGCTTCGTTAAATATTTTACAATAGGGAGCCTTTCTCAACCATCGATGCTCTAAAAAATATCAAAACTAAGTATACATATACTCCTAAACAATTGCCCAACAGAGGCATCTTAGAATTTCAGGATGGGGCGTCTCTTCAATCAAATCTGGCCTGCACTCCTCTGTCATACGCCAACTTAACTCTGCATGGCTTATTCTAAGGGGTAGCTGAGCCCTTAAATGCCGAATTAGCGTGCGCAGAATTCCCTTGTGATTCGTGGACATCGACATGGATTCTATGTGAAAACTAGTACAAAGGACCACCACGGACGGACTTCCTGTCGGGACCTCCATACCTCGCAATTAATGAGTGAGGCGAGGTTTCAACCACCCCTCTCTTCTTCATTCATTCCAATCAAGTGTCAAGATTGAGATCAAGTCGAACCGGCGCCTGTAGGACACGGTGATCCCTTCTGCAGCTAAACCAAACACTTCAGCCCTTTGTGCAGTTATTTCTATCACCCCCAAGTGACCATGGGTTATGACCCTATGCCTATCTTCAAAGGCGCTTTCATCATTTCACGTTTCATGGATGGGAGGAGGTTGCTCCTTGTGCTTCAAAGATACGAAAGGCAAGGTGGTGACATAGCCTAATCGCGCACCACATGTCCCTACGGGATGGACGGCTGAGATTACTTTCGGTTCTTTAGGACCCTCCTTGCCGAATCATAAACGTTAGAGCCCCTTCTCCAGGCCTGTTCCTTTGTGACTAGGCACCAAAACCGTGGGCCCAACTCTGGGCTCTTTTAGCGCTTTGGGGTTCGGGGTTTTGAGATGTGAGATGATGAGGAACCTTTACCCTTCGAACTCTCAAATGTCGATATGTCGATGTGACTAGATCTTGTGCCACACGTCCCTGGATCGAACGGCTGGGATGACATTGGTGGCTTCACTATGAAAGTCCCGAAAGGACCCACCCGTGGCTTAGATATTGTGCCGCGTGTCTTTCAGATGAATGACTGAGATGAATTTATCATTAAAAAAAGGGCCCACCTCCATTCATAGGCTTGCTTGTCATGACCTGGTGCTAGGACTGTGGGCTAATTTTCAAAGGTACCTTCGGCATTTCGCATTCCGACAATTTCAGCTGCAGTAGATGGGAGATCCCTTGTCTCTTAAAATGTCGATCCCCGAAATGTCGATTTGCTGCCACCTGCCCCAACTAGATTGGACGACCCAGATTTTGTCTTGAAATATAGGTGCTATCTCTTGTGCTATATCTCGGGCAACTTGGTAGCCCCGAAATCCCCATGGCCTTCGATCAGCTCTATAGATGGATCTCAGTCGCTAACAACAAAACTTCACCTGCTTGCTTGACTTGTAGCCTGAAATGAGATTTTTCCGTGCTGCGCTTGGGCGCTTCTCGTGTAACCTGCAAACATCGGTACTATTGTGCCCAAGACAAAAATTAATGTTAACACCTTGAGTGGTCGACTTTCAAAAGCCAGGGGCCTTCCTTCTTGCATCAGGACAACACCAATTCCATTTCTCGAGGCATCACATTCCACAATAAAGGTTTTTGTGAAGTCTGGAGTGGTCAAGACAGGATCTTTGCACATCACCTCTTTAAGTTGTTCAAAAGCTTTAGTTGCCTCTGGATTCCATGAAAATGCATCCTTCTTAGTTAGTGTTGTTACAGGTGTTTCTATTCTTCCATAGTGCCAAACAAACTTGCGGTAGTAACCTGTCAAACCCAAAAATCCTCTAAGATTCTTCAATGTTTTGGGAATCGGCCAGTCCATCATGGCCTTAATCTTGTTAGGGTCTACCTTGACACCTTCATGAGATACAATATGACCCAAATACTCTACCTCCTTCACTCCAAAGAAACATTTGGATGGTTTGGCATATATTTGTTGCTCCTTTAGTAATTGTATCACCTTGTCAACATGTCGTACATGATCCGCCCAAGACTTTCTATAGATTAGTATATCATCAAAAAATACTAACAAAAATTTTCGAAGGAAGGGCTTGAAAATGAAATTCATCAACCCTTGGAATGTGGAAGGTGCATTTGTAAGGCCAAAAGGCATGACCAAAAATTCACAATGGCCTTCATGAGTTCGGAATGTTGTTTTTGGGATATCTTCTTCCTTCATTCTAATCTGATGATACCCTGAATGGAGATCCAACTTTGTGAAATGGATTGCTCCATGTATTTCATCTAACAATTCATCAATGATGGGAATGGGAAACTTATCTTTAATAGTGATCTTGTTGATCTCTCTATAATGTGGACACATACACTATGAGCCATATTTCTTGAATACCATTACCACCGGTGCAGACTAAGAACTTTGGCTAGGTTTAATAATGTCAGCCTCTAACATTTCTTCAACCATGCGCTCAATTTCACTCTTCTAGGCATAAGGGTATATGTATGGCCTGATGTTAGGAGGAACACTCCCAAGAATTAGATGAATATCATGATCATGATTTCGAGTGGGTGGAAGACCTTTTGGAATATCTTCAAATACTTTGGAATGCTTATCAATGATCCCTTGGAGATCTAGAGGAATAGATGGCTTAGATGTTTGAACATATAGTGAGCATAGTTTTGCAATAACACTTTGTTGCCCATTTTTCAATAATTTTGTCATGCCATTAGAGCTTATCACCTTACCGGGTTTCCCTGTGATACCTCTTAACTCAATTTCTTTTCCTTCCAATGAAAATTTCATGAAAAGTTCTTGAAAATTAAAAGCCATTGTTCCTAA
>ML802463.1:122611-148690 GCA_009831015.1 Picea engelmannii
GCACCACCCATGGGTATAGAAATCATTGGAATATTCATTACATATTCCCCCATAGTAAGATTGATCTTATTGCATTTTCTTGAGCAATTGATAGTTCCTCCATCTGCAATCATTACTTGAAACTCTGGTGCTGTATATACAAAGCAATTGAGAGCTTTGGATAATATATAGTGAATGAAATTATGAGTACTGCTAGAATCAATTAGGACTATTACATTTTTATTTTTGACATATCCTTCGATCTTGAGGGTTTGAGGAGTGCTAATTCTAGCCAATGCATTACAAGATATCGTGGGAGTAAACTCTTCAAATGAAATTGCTTCTACGTTTTCATCTTGAGATGGTTATTGTTCTTGTTCTTTTTCCTCTTCACAATATATGTAGAATAATTTCTTCTCACCACACTTATGTCCCTTACTGTACTTGTTGTCACAATTAAATCATAAACATTTTTCTTTTCTTTCTTCCAATTGTTGAGGTGTCAACCTTGTAGGTTGACATGTTTTAGAATAAGGAGCATTATTCTCTCTATAGATGTTAGGATTGGTCCTTCTAGTAGCCATAGCCATATTTTTACTTTCAACATTTCTTGCCACCCTAAATGCATTCTCCAATGATTTGGGTTCCCAAAGGCGAACCTCATGTTGAATTTTATCCTTTAAAGTTCCTATGATTACATCAATAAAGTGATCATCTGGAATATCAGTTACCTTTATATTCAGTCTTTGGAAGTTCTCAATGTGCTTTGTAACTAAACCCTTTTGCTTGAGATTTATCAATTGGATAAATAATGTATTTCTCCTTGTATCCTCATAGTGTGCTATCATTTCTTCCATGAAAATTGTCCAAGTGATGAGTGATTTGCGAGAATAAATCCATCGATACCATACAAATTGATTGGGTTCTAAATATAAAGAAGCAATTTGTACCTTTTGTGTATGTGGCACATTATGTAGATCAAAGAATTGTTCCATATGAAGTATCCATGTAATAGGGTCATTGTCATCAAACTTCCTCATATCGATCTTAGGAACGTGGTTGGTCTTCAAACCAAAGTTGGATTTTCTCCATTCTTGATTCACCTTCCTTGTGTCCTCATAATGAATTTCATGGGATACATTTCCACTTTCAGGTGCCCTCTCTATTATGAAATTTTTCAATCCTTCCATGATCTCCTTTTTTAAACCATCCATCTTAGTATTTATTGCCTCCAACTTAGCTTCCATATCTTGTAGTTCATCTTTTGTTACTGTCTTATTTTGTAAATCATTTATGTACCTACACATTTCTTCACCTTCATCAAGAGTCCAAGTAGGATTGTCTGGAGGCTTATTTGGTGTAGAAGTTCCCTTTTTTGGTGGCATGTTGGCCAAGTATCACTTTAAACCCTAATTTTGAGGTGGTTCTGCTAGACAATCTTCCTTTTATTGTATCTCCAGAATTTCGACCCTTCTAAGTACAAAATTTTATTTTTTGTAGGTCTCTAATATTTCTTATTTACAATGCCATAGGTTTAATCAAAATTGGATGTGCCAAGTGGAATTTACGATAACTTCCCCACAACTTGTTTCTTGTTTTCCTTTCCAGGAGATATCACTTGTATAGCGTGCCCCACACAAAATAATTGATATAAAATTTTGAAACTCATGCTAGAACTACTACAGTCTATCCACTATCCAATGCAAATGGTATCACTCAATTTGGATACTCTAGGAAGAAGTTATGATTGTTTTACCTGGAACACCTGCTTGAGACTAGTCATATATCATTTCTTCCACAGGGTGTATTTACAAATGTAAGATGACCCAGATGCTGAAATTGTTAACAAAGATACCTTAATAATTTATGTGAATATCCTCCATAGTTCAGGGTCTGAAACGTTACAGAAAAATGTTTATAGCGAAAATTCCGCAATGACTCAATTCGGGATGATTCTAGAACCCTATCTTAGAAAGGTTGTATCTCTGAAAGTATAAGTCCTATGGAGCTAAAATTTTAACCCAACATACCTTGATCCGTCTAATAAATATATTCCAAACCATTCTTTCTGAATCATTGTAGAAAAAAAATTATCGCGAAAATTCCAATGTGTCTCAGATGTAGCAGTGAAACCCCAAGACCTTGAGCTCTAATACCATATGTTAGGAACCAAATAGAAATATAGCATAGAAAAACCTCAAAATAAGTACTCAACACCTTGAAAAAGAGAGAAATTCAGATAATAAGCCTCTTCGAGGGGGAAACCTCCTTATGCCCACATAAATGTTCAATTACAAGATGATTCCAAATGAAAATGTCTCCTTGGTATATATAGGAGAATAGGAGGTATAATTATAACTAATGGACTAAAGCTGACATAAATAAAATAACATTGCCAATGTAATATGCCCCAATTAAGGGGTAATGAACCACTATTTAGGGCTTAACAATGATGTACATGTTGTACTATATTTTGTAAACATTTGATGGCACAGTGATCGATATATATATATGGATATACATTTTTGGATCCTTTTGATGTTCAAATGTGATGATGTTTTGTGATTTTTTTTATGATGTCTAATCTATATGTTGTGACAGACTTTCGATGGTTTATGTATGTGTAATGGTATCTTGATGTGACAAATGTCAATCTAACACTAGGCTAGCCATATTATCTTCTATTTCATTGCATTGTCATGGAATATGTGTAAATGTGATTGAATCAAAATGTTGAGATAAAAGTCTAACTTGCAGGTATTTGTAGAAGAGGCATGAATCATGGACACGGTACACATTGTTGAGCTGCAAGACGACGAGCTGGGAATCTAGTAAGACGCTAAGGTGGCAAATATGATGGTGACTGGCCTCGACGAGGAGGCCAATGACAACTGTGTATTTTGCTTGGTTGTTGGTTGTTGAGCCCAAACATATGTCGCTGGAGTGGAGCAGTTCACGTGAGGGGGTATAGAGGGCCCAAGCGGTCGAAGCGATATTCTATGTCCACCAACTAGCTTTATCAACGTAACCGATGTGATAGGCCAATGGAGGAAGCATCTGTCAATAAAATGAATGGTAGATCAGACATAAGTCATGGAGGGAAAAAGAAGTTTAAAAACGCTACAAAACATGTACAAAAAAGAAAAAGCCTAGTGTAGAATGACTACGCTTAGGCATAAAATTTCTTTAAGTACAACCCGTTGACAGGTTCTTTGAGAGGGTGGCCTTCGGGAGAGACTAGGATGTAGGCACCTTTAGTGAGGCAATGTTGAATGATGTAGGGTCCATGCCATAATGACTTTAATTTTCCATGGTCGAGGGTATCATGGGCGATATCATAGACAAGGACGAGGTCTCCTTCGTTAAATGAGTGAAGGTTGACATGGCAGTCAAAGTTGGCCTTTGACTGTTTTTTGGCTGCCTCATTGTTCTGTAATGAAGACCAATGGTCTTCATCCAGTGACTCTAATATCACCAAGATCTACTCCATTGGAGCAATGTCAGGTAAAATCTCGATGGCGATGCGTAAGGTGGGAATTTTGCACTCGATGAGGAGCATGGCTTTGACCCCATGGACAAGATGAAATGGGGTAAATCCTGTGGCAGTTTTAACTATCGTGTGGTAAGCTCATAGTGCGAAAAAAAACATATGATGCCAATTGGTCTTATGTTTGTTAACCATGCACTGTAACATGGTTTTGAGGACCTTGTTGATTGCTTCTACCTGTCCATTGGACTGAGGGTAGTATGGGGAGGCGAACTCGTGGGAGAAGCCTAACCAGGAGGAGAGTTCGACGAAGATCTCATTCTCGAAGTGTTTCTTGTGATCAGAGACTAACTATAGTGGGACTCCAAAGCAAAAGATGACTTGATTAAAGAAAAACGCGTTGCGGTGTCAGCGGTGTTGTTGAAGGTGGGCATGGCTTCATCCCACTTGGTGAAGTAATCGACTGCCATGATAATGTACTTGTTTCCATTGTTGGATGGAGGGTTACAAGTCATGAAGTCAATGCCCCATTTGAAAAAGGGGTCGACGGTGATGATTGGGTGTAGAAGAGTGGGTGGTGCTCGTACTTTTTGGGCATAAAGCTGGAATTTGTCACAACATTTCACGGCGTGGATATAGTTGTGAAACAATGTGGGCCAAAAGTAGCCTGCTCGAATGATTTTCTGGGTGGTGGACATCCCTGAGAAGTGACCATCGCAAGCACCATTGTGGCAATCATTCATAACTCTGTTAGCTTCATCGATGGTCAAACATTGACGGAGTATGGTGTCGACCCCTCGTCTATATAAGATGTCACTGATAAGAAGATATCGAGGGGGCTGATGGTGAATATGTTGACAATCGTCCCTGGAGAGGTGAGGTCCAAACTTCTATGTTCAGAGGCGGACAAGGAGATCATCATACCAGGGATCATCCGAGGGGATGTAGAAGAGGTGTTCGTCGAGGAAGTCTGTATTGAAGGGTGAACTAGTAGTATCCAAGGGAAATATCATAATGAGTTCGACGAGGATGAGTGATTTCTTTCTCTTGGGTGTTGAAAATTCGAAGTCGTACTCCTGAAGGATGACGATCCATCAAGCAAATTTTCCATTAATTTTTCGACGACTAAGCAAGTATTGCATGGGGTTGGAATTTTCCATGACTTTGGTAGTGAGAAGCAGGGTGTAATGGTGCAGCTTCTAGACTGCAAGGACAACTACAAGGGCGAGTTTATCTTCGTGATTGTACTTTAGGGGTGGTCCTGAAATATTTTTACTAATATAGTAAATTACATTCTCACAACCATCATCCCCTAGTTGGACGAGAAATCCTGCCACTGAAACGACTGAGGCCGATAAGTAGAGGATATAGTCGCGATCATAGTCGGGTGGACTAATCAAGGGGGTGTTGGAGAGTGCCACTTTTAAATCATCAAAAGCGGTTTGGACATGTTCATCCCATTGGAATGGGATATCGTGACAAAATAAGAGAAGGAAACCGTGTGCGCGAGTGGCGTAATCGGGGACAAAGCAACATAGAAAGTTAGATTTTCCTTGTAGGATTTGGAGTTGGCGTAAATTTTGAGGTGGTAGAATTGCGGTGATGGCTTAGACCTTGAGGGGGTCGACGGTGATTTTGCATTGGGAAACGATGAACCCAAGGATGCGTCCAACGGCGACACAAAATACGCACTTTAGGGGGTTCAAGTGGATAGTGTACTGACGACACCTGTGAAAGACGAATCATAAGTCATCTAGATGTTGAGTGTGTTTCTTAGATCGAGCGGTGATATCGTCTAAGTAGGCGAGGATGATGCGAGACAGATCATGAAAAACATATGTCATGGCCCGTTGGAATGTCGCACCAGAATTCTTGAGGCCAAAAGGCATGACACGATATGAAAAAGTACCCCATGGGGTAGTGAATGCGGTTTTCTACTGGTCTGCGGGATGAATCTGAATTTGATTGTAGCTAGAGAAACCGTCCATAAAGGACAAGGCTTCGTGGTCGGCACAATCATCAATAATTTGGTCGATGAAGGGCATTGGGAAGTTGTCTTTGGGACAGGCGTGATTGAGATCACGAAAGTTAGTGCAGATGCGAATAGTGCCCTATTTTTTGTTGATGGGGATGGGGTTGGAGACCCATGACGTATATGCGATGGGGTATATGAACCCGACAATGCATAATTTGTCGATTTTGGCTTTGATGGTCGTTGCTTTGGATGGGTGTAGTGGGCGTTACTTTTGTCATATAGGTGTGATATCATGCCATGTGTCTATACGATGTTTGACAATAGAAGGATCAAGGCCAGGCATCTTTGTGTATGACCAGGCAAAAATGTCCCGGTATTCCTGGAAGAGAGCTTTGTAAGCTATAATTTCTTCAGGAGAGCATGCAGTGCCAATGGTGATTTCCTCTACGATGCCAGGTTTGATGGAAATATCGATTTTGGCAGTGGGGTAAATGTTGGCCATGTTGCCTTCTTCAAAAGCGTTGAGGGCAGGGATAGGGTTGTTGAACCAGTCTATATTCCCTAATGGGATAAAATCTTTAGTTTCAATTGCGTATACGAAGTCTTGGCTAGGGGGCTCAAAGGATTCCTGCGAGAGAAAGAGCACTTTGTGATGGATCACATTCCATGGGAAATCATGGATAGTTAATGTTGAAATAATGTAACTGCGAAGAGCACTTATTATTATTTTATTATTGGATTAAATCCCCATTGTGGATTAATCATGTCATTATTATTATTATTGTTATTGGATTAATCCCCATTGAGGATTAATCATGTCGGTAATTGTATAAGGACCAAATCCCCTTTTGCGGATTGGTCATCGGACAATTACAAAGTGAAGAATAAGAAGTCGGCCCCAACAGTTATAATAGAAGACCCAGAATTAATTAAAGGTGGGTTTACCCACCCAGAGTGAGAGGTCGGCCCTGCCAGTTGTGACCTTTCACACATGCCAGTTTGATATAAATAAGAGGCTAGCGCCTCACTTCAAACACACAACTCACTTGCTCATTTCTCTTATGAGGCAAGTTGCAATTACCAGAGAGAGGAGAAGAAGAGTGGCACATCTCTTGGGGAGGACTTTCTGTATTGGTTTGAGTTATCTCTTGAACATTGTATAAGCTATTTATGATAAGGAAGTTTTTGCTGGGTTTTCTTCCCCTAGAGGGTTTCCCAGGATAAATGTTGTGTCTCTTGTGAATGTGTATTTCTCAGTGATCTTGTTCTTATTATGCTCCTATCTAATGAAATGCAAAGAACTATAATAATGGCATAAACATTAACAATTAATTCCTCGAGGATGTCTTCGTCGCAGTGGAACTGGTGAGAATATAGGGGATCTCGGTGAGTAACATTGGTGACTGTCACCATATGATTATCTTCCAGTGGTGAAGATGTAGGGGATGCACAAGGAGGTTGCGATGGTGTGCTCAACATAAACCAAATATAGAGATACCGCGGGTTAAATATTATAGTGAGGCATAAGATTTTTGTGGGGAAATGTACTGGAGAATTGGGGGGATTTGGGGGAAAATCCTCATATAGGCTATCCATGAACCATGGAGGAGTGGGGAGTGCCTCAGGCTCAGGAGAGATAATATGAACGACATCGGGGGATGGAGTAGGGGTAATCATTGGTACCTCTGGAAATGGGGGGGGGTGTGGGATTCTAAATAAGGGCCATTTGGCGATGCCTGTATTCAAGGATCGCAGGACAATGGTATGTGAAATGATCCAGTGATTCAAAGAGAGAGAAAGGGAATCTCATATGTTCGTTAACTGAGGTCCTGATTTAGTGGATGTCTATGATAGGAGTACTTGATGACGCAGATGGGGGGGACTTTTGCTGAAATATTTAGCATACTATTGTTAATGTCTGTCGAAATTGAGGTAGCGCAGGGAAATGGTGGGTGTAATGGCCATACTTTGAATAGATGGCACATGAGAATTTTGTTTGCAACCCTCTGTTACATGTAGTTAGAGACATGGTGGTAGTACTAGGTGTGTTGCGTGTAGCGACGAGCAGTGTGGTTTCTCGAGGAAGTTGGATTAAATTGCGTAACTCAGGGAGAGAGGGACATCGATTGTTAGGGTGTCCTTTCTCGCATAGTGCGCAAGGAAGTTGAACTCGGGGGGGAAGTGGAGTGGAAGGCTATTTCTTATTCCTTCAGCCCCCAACTGTGGCAGTGGCACCATCAAGTGGGGGTGGGGGTGGTGCGATGGGAGTGAGGACTGGGATCTGCATTGGGATTCCCTCTGTTTGGGGAGGGAGGGATGGTTAAGGAACCATCTCAGGTGGGTGTAGATACCAAACCGGGATGGAAAGAACCATGTTAGGTAGAGTAAGCATTGCAACTACCTAGAAATATTGTACGCCTGGTGGGGGGTAGAAGAAGGGGATTTGAGTGATGGCTTGGGGAATTGTCTCCCAAACTGGGATGTGACCCTGGGGGAGAGGTACATTGGGAACAAGTGGTGTTTGAGATTTCTCAGGTGATTCTTGAGGTAGGAGTTTTGCGACTAGTGGGATGTCAGGAAGTGAAGAAGCCTCAATGGGAGGAATGGTATCTCCAGTGCTAGTTTTGTTGGAAGAGATGACACATACTTGAGCTGAGGGATGTATGAGCAAGGGTGCTCCATGGTATGTCCCTAGCAAGGATGGGTCTTTGAAAATTTTGGGGCACATCTCGACAAGTGGGTAGGCATCGGGGTTAGTGTGAAAGAAAGGTAGGATGTTATCGATGTTGGAGGAAGGGTTAGGCTCATAATGCGAAACTTGATCGATGGTGATGATCTTTCCGTTGTGGGGAAACATTATCGTGTGAAACACGGAAGAGGTGACTTCCTTCATAGCGTACATGTAGCTACGTTTGAACAAGATATTGTAATCGAGTGGGACGTCGACAAATTCAATGTCGATAAGGATGGTTTGTCCCCCGAGTTCAATGGGGACATTTTGAAAGATCCCTTCAGGAGAGGATAGTCATCCATCATAGTCTCTCAAAGTGATGGTGGATGGTATTATCTCGAGAGAGCTGAGTTTCTGCCATATAGTTTTGGACATGATGCATGTGGATGCACCTTCATCGATGAACTGTGATGTTATGAATTTTGACTAGTATTTGGAAAGCTACCAAAGAGGGGAGACAAGGTTCCCCATAATCTAGATAAAATGTGATGAGTCTAGTATCAACAGGGTTGATTTCCCTCAAGGCGGAGAGTAATGACTTCCGTTGAGTGGGATAGTTTTGAAGGACTTCCAATACTGACATGGAGGCAAGGGATTGCGCCAAGTCATCGACCAAACTGTAATTGTGTGTTGCCCTAGCCTGAGGGTTGTTGACATTCCGTCGTAATGGGATGCGAGTAATCCGAAGGGGGGGTTTCAATGTTAGGGTGCAAAATCATCAGAGGTGGTCCTGTTGTAACTGGAACTGTTTCCGAAGTGGTGGGAGCATATTCAGGGTCTGTGTTGTATTGACGACTGCGCATTTGTAGAATAATTTCTTCTTCTCTAGTGAGGAGGATAGTGTGATTTGCAGGAGTGCTAGGGTTGTGATATTGTCCCATCTATGGTGGGGCAGGGTGCATTTCCTGTTGGGTATTCATCACCCCTTGGTGTGGAATAGGGTTCTGTAACACTGTTGGGCGTGGTTGTTGCACGTATTGTTGTGGGGCCTGTTGAGGGGAAGGCGGTGCTGGGGGATGTGGTTTGTTCACAGATTTTTCATCCATTTAAAGTCGACTGTTTGGGGGAAATGGTGAGTAGAATGGCCATATTCACCGCAAAGGGAACAAGGGAAGTTTCTCTGGAGGTTATTGTTATTCTTTCCTTGACATTTGTTGTGATTTCCCCCTTAGAGGTTATGGTTCCCTTGATTCCGGTTTCCCCCAGCAGGTTGGTTTTGTCGGGGGTTATTCCCCCCTGGTCTTGGATTATTATTGTTTTGGTTTTTTCCTTTATTTTTGGCATTATTCGACTAATGAGCCGGATTTGTCGTATTCAATTGTTCAAAGTTTTGGAACTGCTGAATGGGAGAGGGTTGAACAAAGTTAACCCCGACGTGTGGTTGTCCTTGTGGTGGAGCCATGGGTTGGGGAGAACCAGGAAATGGAAAGTGCAGATTATTTTGTGGCAATGATCCATATGGTACATAGGAAGACGTAGTTCTTTCACTAGTGCTCAGGGTGTAAGCTGAGGTAGAGGGGGTACTAGAATTTGGTTGTACAACATGACGCATCATGGGTGTCGATGCAGGTCCACTTGTGGGTGGAGGGGGTACAACAGGGTATGGTTGTTGGTAAGGGGGAGGAGGGTAATAAGGGGGTCTGCCATATATCAGTGGATGTTGGGGTGTACCGTACATGCGTGGGGGTTGGATGTACGGGTTGTGGTGTGTTGTGGTACCAATCAATCCCTCCACTAAGGGAGACATCCCAAGTTTGTCTTGGTTGAATGGTACAGGTATTGGACGCCAGGTAGTATCGTATATAAGTATCCTGACTGTGCGTAAATGAGGTCATATTGTTGAGCCTTTTTTATGGCTTCCTCTTCAGATTGGGGGAAAGTGGAGGCCACATCTTTGGCAAGGAGGGGGATGAGTGACTTGAGAAACCAATCAAGGCATTGTTGTTTACTGGTTTCTGCTTTGCATAAATTACGTTGCCAACGCCATTCATGAATGTGGTCAACAATATCTGTGGTTGAGGTTTGTTTAAACTCAGAGAGAAGTTCGATACCATTTTCATGGAGGATTGGTAGTTTAAAGAAGATCAAAAATGATTTGGCCAATGATTCAAAAGTCACATGGGACCCTGATTTTTCGTCTGCATACCACTTGGTTGATGGGACAGTGAGTGTGCGTTGGAATAACCTTAATTAGATGGAGTCATCCATAATGCTATTTGAAGAGCACCATAAGTGGAAGGTCATGACATGGTTGGTAGGGTCGTCTCACGCCTTTCCTTCAAACTTGGGGATGTCTGAAGGTAGTTTGGTGGGCATTGCAGGCCATGTGGGGTCGTGCAATATAGGATCATTCGTGAGCTTGCTCAGATCCGGTATGTTGAGGGAAGCCAAGTATGGCATCTGAAGTGGCGGCGGAGGATTAGTTCCAGCCATTGCGTGAGTGGTTTGTGTACCTGACCCTTGAGGGTGGTGGGGTGGGGTTGTACTTCCCCCTTGGAAATAAGTTTTCCCCCCACTTCCTTGTAAAGGAGAACTAGTGGACGGTTGGCCTTGGGAAGTGAACCGAAGTAAAGTGGAACCAAGAAAATTTGATTCCAAGATAGTAGCACTCACAGGGGTGTGAGAGGGAGGAGTCGATGGGTTGGAAAGACTAGGAAACCCCCCTAGAATAGGAGGAATATTTAGCAAGCGTCTGGAACGACGGGGATTATGTGGGTCCCCTATGATGTCCGACTAGCAAAGTGAATGTGTGAAAATGGTGATGAGAGTAATAAATGAACAAGAGACTTTGTATAACTTGGAACTTCACAATATATCTCACAATTGTTTTGTAATAACAAGAGAATCATACATAAATCAATTGACAAATAAGCATATATGTGGGTAGGTGGATTTTGTTTGCATGGGAGAATAAAGAAAACAAATGCTCATGTCCTAAAAAGATGTAACGTCCTTCCTCTCAAATATCATTGGACCTTCTAATAGCACTCAACAGTGGGGTATGAAGCCACTGGAAGAGGAACTAGTGAAGGATGAAACAATCAGTTATAATGAAGGGTAGAGAGTGCATATCCCGAAAGAGCTGGCGATATTTCCCAATAGACACACAAAATCCGATCAAGGTGCAATTGCAGCCCACAATTTCCACTTGGGTAGATTTCCTAAAATTTGGTCACTAGGTACCTCGGTCAAAGTGCGAAATTTAGATTTTCGGCCTCATAAATGGATCATAGTTTGAATCCCATCCAAGAGGTGGGTGCCTCAAGGGGGGATGCACAGAACAACCGAACCTCAGCCTTCGACCCTTTATGGGTATCTCCCTACCTTATGGTGTTAGGAACATTTGACTTGGAGGATTTAAGGTTCCCTATTTGACAACTTCTAATGTTTGAAGATGTGAGAACCAGATAACGGGGAGTTATTTGGATGCCTATCTTCAAGATCCTACCTAGACTAAAAAATTTCTTTTGGCACCTCATGTGGAGGAAAACTTAGTGAGTTTTTAGAAAAAATTTAGATGTGGTTGTTTGCAAGATTGGGGGTGTGAACTAATCTCATTCAAATTAAGTGGGAGTGGATAGTTCTTTCAAGAAAAGAGTGGAGTGTTTCGAAATCCCTTTGGGGGAAAATTACTTCAACCTCCACAATTCGAAATGAAACCATGTGAGTGAGTAGTGACTTTGTGTGTGAGCAAGTGATAAAATGTGCCAAATTTTTAATAAATTAAGTGTCACCTTGCAGCATGTGGACTTCTTGTGGTCCTTACAAGTCTTGATTACTTATCTTACTAGATGTCATTGGTACAACCTTGCGGAATTTTAAAGTCCCTAGAGAACTAGCATGTGGACATGTGGGTCCTTACCAATCCTTTAAACTCCATAATGTGATTTACTCTAAGAAAGCTTCAAAATACTTTCCTAGATTGTGGACATGTGGGCATGTATGGGCCCGTTACAATAATCTTTAAACTCCCCTAGTGATGTAAACTAAGAAAGTAGCTTCAAAACTAGTCTATCTTTGCAACATGTGGGCATGTGTAGGCCCTTACAAATTTAAGATGTTTTTGAAAAGAAACTAAGAGGAGTCCCAAAGGGGGTTGTTGTCCTCTCCTAAAGATTTTGTCCTTAAGGGAGATGAAATCTTCCTTCAATCGTTTTTTTGATTCTCAAGATCACTCTATGGTGCGAGAGAAGAGCATACTCTATGATTGAAGTTTGATTTATGGTCCCAATGCAAGTGTTTATATATGTAATATTGAATGATTCCAACTTAACTTTTACAATCAAAGCAAGCCATCCATGTGGAAAAATGAAAGCAAAAAGAGCGAAAATATGAATTTTAACCCCCTAAGTGCCTATGTTTTGACTAACCCTTCATGTGGAGAGGGAATCTAAGTGTGGCACATATTACAAATTGCATAAAATCAATATTTAGAAGGCTACGATCCTTCAAAACATCATAAAAAACCCTTACAATGTTGAATTTTTGGATAGGTGCGCCAGTCGCAAAGTAGACAGAGGCGCATGTGGCGCCAATGCGCAGATAAACAACGAACTGTTGGTGCAAGTGCACAGAATGCGTTGAAAAACACAATTCTTTTGGCGCACGTACTCAGAAGACGTTCTGATACGCGGTCAGGAAGAAAATTTATAATGAAATTCTCTTATCTCAGCTCTGAATTTAGCTTTTTGCAGGTAGGCTTGGGCCAATTATGATCCCTGCAAGTTAAATAAATAAAAACAAAGTTCTCAAACAACCCAAATGGGGAGGAAATTGATACATATCCCCACTGGAGTCGCCAATCTGTTGTATCATTTTTGTCATCTGAATGAGAAAAAGAGGGACACTTGCAAGTCTAGTTGGGTTAGTTGGACAGGACAAAAGTTAGAGCAAGAGTTAGAAAAATCAAGCACAAGAAATAAACAAACTAAGCTAACAACAATAAGAAGCTAAACTAAAGTGCATAAGAGAATTAGAACCAAAATTAACCAATATTCATGCCACCAATGGATAGATTGTATTAGTGGGAAAACACCAAAGATAAAGGGAGACTTATGGGTCCCCTCTTCCTCCAAGGGAGGGCTCTTGAACCCCCAATGAGAGAGATATTCTTACAAATAGAAAACTAAAAGGAAATGGTGAAGAAATTCATAGTTCATTCACTCAAGAGATTATGTGAATAGCCCAATGAAATGGTGCTTGTATGCTCCAATGAGGAAACAGATTCCTTGCAGGAAAATAGAGGCAACATAACAATACAAATAGATTCTTGAAAATATAGTCCATCCATGGCCTCTTTTTATAGAAAAGCTTTGAGACATTATCCAACCGGTCTTTAGTGTGAACAAGGGGGCCCTTTAGGTATTTGACCAACCCCCCACTCGGATTTAGCTCGGATTTGTAGGTCAAATCGACTTGGGAGCTAAACCAGAAGTGGATGGAAGGCCGAAAAGAATCAGGTGCATGTGTGTTTTCCCTGTGTTTTCGAATGGCGCACATGCGCACGCTTCCTTTATATTATGAGCACATGCTCATTTTATAACCAGTTGTATAGTTTGTTCCCTTTGGAAATGCATTTTTAGGCCATGAATGAACTAATAGGTGTTTGGAGATGTTGGATTCCTGTAACCACTTGCGGACGGAATTTCAGTGATAACAATGATAATGCCACTTCAGCTTCTTGCTGAAGAAGATGATGATGATGATATTTCAACTTTAATGTTGAAGATGATGATGTTATTTCAGCGTTAATGTTAAAGATGATGATGTTACTTTAGCCTCATGCTAAAGATGTTGATGATATTACTTTAGCCTCATGTTAAAGAAGATGGTGATGTTACTTTAGCCTCACGCTAAAGATGATGATGATGTTACTTTAGCCTCATGCTAATGAGGATGATGATGCTACTCCTGCTCCATACTGTGAACGATAATGATGAGAAAAACTTCTGATGATTTATAGATATGTCAGTCATTGTTCCAGATGTTGTTTCTCTCTCTCTCTCCCGATGATGTTGTAGAATACCCTTCTTGTTAAGGGGGAGTGTTGAAATATTGTAACTGCAAAGAGTATTCTTTTTATTATTGAGTCATTATTCATTAAATCAATCCCCCTTTGTGGATTGATAATGTCGGGCATTGTAATTGACCAAATCCCCTTTTGTGGATTGATCATGTCGGGCATTATAATTGACCAAATCCCCTTTTGTGGATTGGTCAAACCCGAATCGTATTATGCAAATTAAGAAGTTGGCCCCTAGGCCTAATTAAAGTGGTTTTAACCACTAAGAAGACAAGTCGGCCCTGCCCAATGAAGAGACACCTTTCCAACACCTTCCATCCAATATAAATAAAGTAACCCAACGCCTCATTATCTCACTTACTCATTCACTCATCAAGTGTGCAAGTTTGGTAGCTACAGTTGGGAGAAGAAGGAAGAGAGGCACATTGCTTAGTGTTGGATATTTTCTAGTGTTTTGGTTTATTGTCTTGGCATTGTATTGGTTATCTATATTAAGGAAGTTTTGATGGGTTTTCTGCCCCATGAGAGTTTCCCAAGATAAATCTTGTGTATCTTGTGATTGTGTTTCTCTTAGTGATCCTACCTAAGCTATTATTATCTAGTAAATTGAAAAGAAACCTAATAATAGCTAAAAACTTAACACACATTGAGTCGGTTTATGGTTGAGTAGAGAAGTATTCACTTGGTTGCAGCAAAACATGTGATGAGGTACCTGAAGGGTGCAATTTGTTATGGACTCAAATATGATTTAGATCATGAGATACGCCTACAAGGATTTACTGATTCAGATTGGGTCGGTAGTGTTGCAGATCGAAAGAGTACATATGGATGTTGCTTCAGTATGAAATCAACCATGATGTCATGGTTCAACAAGAAGTAAACTAGTTTGGCGCTCATTACAGATGAAACAGAGTATATAGCAACTTGTTCAACTAGAAGTGAAGTAGTGTGGCTTCAAAAGTTTCTTGCAGGATTGTTTGATCTCGAGTTAGAGAAGACTTGTATCTAATGTGACAACCAGAGTTGTGTGAAGTTGATAAAGAAACTATTGTTCCATGACAAGTCCAAGCACATCGAGATCAGGTACCATTATATCAGAGATATGGTACAGAGGGGAGCAGTGAAGCTCTAGTATGTCGCTACAGATGAGAAAATAGCTTATGTGTTGACCAAGCCTCCATCGAAAGTGAAGTTTGTGTACTTTAGAGAAAATCTTGGTGTGGTCCAAAAGGATGTCCCTAGTAAGAGGGAGTGATGAGTTACAGTTGTGATCCAGGGTAGCAACTTTAGCATGTGGCAGAAGCAACGGGTGGTCATTCATGGGCATGTTGCAGCTACTCCAGTGATTAAGCCCGGTACGTCAAGTTACTGTTACTCCAGTGATTAATCCTGGTACGTCGATGTCTACTCTAGTGATAAATCCTGGTACGTCGAGTTATTACTACCCTAGTGATAAATCCTGGTATGCCAAGTTACTTATGCCCTAGTGATAAAGCCTGGTACGTAGATGGCCACCCCAATGATAAATCTTGGTATGTCAAATTGATACTACCCCAGTGATAAATCCTGGTACACCAAGTTAATGCTACCCCAGTGATACATCCTAGTACAAAGATTGCTACTCCGATGAAAAATTATGGTATGCGAAGTCACTGATTGTGGCACCAGTCAACATGACCTCGCACAAGGTCAGCAGATGCCATGTCTTCAGGGCTGGTTAGTTACCCAGCGTTTTAGCTGCAGGGAAAACCTGTGTGGTTGGAGTTTTTTCCTAGCCTTAGGCTATATGGGTAGTGTGTGCACACTACATCGCCTAATCCTCTTGATTAGATGCCTAGTCATTGTGGACCAGTTACCTGGTGTGCCAACCAAAGGTTACTAGTTCATTATGGAACTAGATGCCATATTCTATGTGAGCTGGCGAGTGAAAGCCTCGTGATGACATAAATACCTGATGGATGATGAGACCTTGGATATTGATGTGGTTACAAAACTTCTTCAATATATATTCGTGGAAATTCAACAAGTCAATGGTCAAGTCTACAAAAGAGAAGCAGTCGTGATGATCGTGCTAGAAGAATACCTTCCTTGCTAAGAGGGAGTGTTGAAGTTTGAGTAGCTTCGGAAGATATTATTATTATATTCATATTGTATTTATATTTTTTAAGTCGGCCCTTTTGTTCCTTTGTAAAATTCGACCCTATTGTGCCTTGACGTGTCAAATGTAGAATATAAAGATAAAGTGGACAAGTCGGCCTTGACCTAATTCTAGGCAGTCCAACTTGTATTTATAAGAGGCCTAACACCTCATTTGTACGACACACAACAAGATCTCTCACATAGTGTGCAAGTCTTGGAGAGTGACACAGCTACAAAGGAGGAGTGACACAACTATAAAGGAAAGGTGTTCTAGTAAAGGGTTTTGGTTATTTGGTAAGGGAATATCTTGGTCTAGTGGTACGCTACTCTGTTTTGGTTAGGGTTTTCTGGTGGATCTCCTGTTTTGGTGAGATCTCTCTTCAGAGAGACATTGTACTTTTTGAAGAATCTATATTGAATAAGCTTTGTTGGGTTTTCTCTCCCACAAGGGTTTTCCAAGATAAATCTTGTGTATATTGTGGATGCCCTTCTTTTAGTGATCCTTATGCATGCAATTATTGTTTTAATAGACTAAAGTTAAAGAACATTATACACACTTAACTGCTTAAGAAGAATTTTAACAAAAGGATGGGACTTGGAGAATGTATATCAATTATAGGTCATTGAATAAGATTACACTAAATAATCAATAGCCCCTGCCAAGGATCAATTATCTATTGGACCAATTGCAACATGCCAAGTACTTCACTAAGATGGATTTGAATTCGGGATACCACCAGGTATGAGTCAAAGAATAAGATACCTGGAAGACTTCCTTCAAGACAAGACAAGGTTTGTATGAGTGGTTAGTTATGTCATTCGGTTTATGCAATGCATTGGCTATATTTACGAGACTAATGAATGATATTTTACACCCTTATCTAGATTCATTTGTTATTGTTTGTTTGGATGATATACTGGTTTATAGTGCTACATGGGAGGAGCATATGTCACATCTTATGCAAGTGTTAGAGACTGTGAAAAAACACCAACTACTAGAAAATCTCAAGAAATGTGAATTTGCTCAACAATGTTTGGTGTATTTGGGGTACGTGATCAATGGAGGGGAGCTCAAGATAGATCCCTCAAAGATGGAGGCCATCATGAAATGGTCAATTCCTACAAATGTCACTTAAGTTAGAAGTTTTGTTGGGGAAGCACAATACTTGCAGAAGTTTATAGCTTCATTTTCAACAATAGTTGCACCACTCCACACAATAACAGCGAGTGGTAAGAGTTTCATGTGAGGAAAGAAATAACAGAAGACCTTTGATGAATGTAAAAGAAAAATACTTTAAGCACCAATGCTCGTGCTACCAAATTTGCATAATCCTTTTGAAGTGGAGACAGATGCATGTGGGTATGCCATGAGAGTGGTATTGATGCAGGGAGGAAGGATCGTATGCTATCATTCTGAAGTATTTCATGAGAAAGTTCTCAACTACCCTACCTACGACAAGGAGTTCTATGCCTTGGTACTAGCTACCAAAAAGTGGAAACGTTATCTGATGGACAAGGAGACCATCATCCACACAGATCACCAACCACTACAGTATTTGTAGGCCTTGAGTAAGCTACAACAAATTAGACATTACAAGTGGATGGGGTTTTTACAACAATTTCATTTGGTCATAAAGTATAAGAAGGGTAGCACAAACATGTTGGCAGACATGTTTTCGCAACC
This sequence comes from Picea engelmannii, assembly GCA_009831015.1. Classification (NCBI taxonomy): domain Eukaryota; kingdom Viridiplantae; phylum Streptophyta; class Pinopsida; order Pinales; family Pinaceae; genus Picea; species Picea engelmannii. The sequence continues at coordinate 140,629 of ML802463.1, forward strand.
ACCCACATCCAAGATTACAACCTTGGGAACGATGATGCACATGGAGCCTTTTACCCATGATGCATACAAAGATGCATACACAAAATAAGAGGACTTCAAAGAGGTGGTTCAACAACTACAAGGATAAATTCATATAGAAGAAGGTGGAAGAAAGGCTTACTATCATTTCCAGAATGGGTTACTCTATAAGCTTGACAAACTTTTTGTTCCTAAAGGTGAATGATTGCAACTTATCAGAGAGGCTCACACCTCCAAGGTTGCAAGACATTTTGGTGTTGGGAAGACGGTCGCCAACTTACATAGGTATGTGTATTGGCCCAGAATGTAAGAAGATGTAGCACAACATATTAGAGGATGTATACTTTGTTGCACTAGCAAGCCCAACAATAGGAAGCAAGGTGTATACCATCCCTTACATGTACCCACTCGGCCTTGGGAAAACATTTCCATGGATTTTGTGGGAGGTTTACCAACAACCAGGAAAGGACATGACTATTTATTTGTGGTAATTGAGAGGTTCAACAAAATGTGCATTCTCATGCCTTATAAAAAGACCATCAATGGAGAAGAAGCAACAAATAAGTTCTTTTAACAAGTCTAAGTGCACTTTGGGATACCAAGGAGCATCATCTCATATATGGATATCGAATTTCTTAGTGCAATTTGGACTACATTGTGGGAGAAGATGGACACTAAGTTGAATAAGTCTACAACATTCCATCCACAAACAAATGGATAGACAGAAGTAGTCAATAGGACTTTGGTGCAACTTTTGAGGAGTTACAATAAAAAACATTTGAAGACTTGGGATGAAAAATTGAGCTATATACAACACTCTTATAACAAATAAGTCCACACTTCTACTAGTAAGTCACCTTTTGAAACTTGCTTTGGGTATTTGTCACCTTCACCTTTAGATGTATATGGACAACAAGGAGGAGTGAGGGAGGACCTCACAAGAGATACATTAAAAGCAGAAAAAAATGTTGAGAAGATTAGGCAGATCCGTATGCAAGTATAAGAGACATTGAAAAAGTCAGAGGAAAAGTACAAGGCTAGACATGACCATCACAAAACAGAGAAAACATTTAGAGTGGGAGACAGAGTATGGTTACAACTGAATAAGGAAAGGCTACATAGTCTTGGTAAGACAATCAAGGCTTTTTGAGGTATTGGAAAAGGTGGGAGATAATGCCTACATGTAGAATTCCTGCAGAAACCCCGATAGATCTAGAATTCTAGTTAAATTGAACACATGCAATTTGATGATATTCAAGAGATGAGAGAAAGTTTTTGCTCCAAAAATAAGAGAATTATATTAATAAAAAATGAATATACATGAGCAACCATCCTAAAAAATAAGAGAGGAGGTGAATATATAGAATTTCCAACATAGAAATTCTAGTCAAAAAAAGCTAGAAATAGCTAAAATCGGTGTCATAAGCTAAGGGAGACCACATAGTTCGACCTAGACCACTAAATATACATGTCACACACTCATTAATTTCCACAAGAGTCAAGTGATGCACATTAGTTCACTTAAGCTCACTTAACTGGCAAGAGAAGCAGTTCCAACTCACTTAACTGACCCGAAATAGTAGTTACTAATAATAGTAGCGGCAAAAATAATTAATTAAGGAATACATATCTCACTCAAAGAGGAGGTGCACATTCCCCAATAATAGATGATTTTTTGCATGGGGGAGTTGGAATAAATCATGAATAAATCAAGAAAATCAAGAATAAATCGAGACAATCAAGAACCGGGAGTTGAGTCTTGATCTAAAATTAGCAGTTTTCCCTAAAATCTAGGGATGAGGTGCCCTTCTTCTCTATGTGACCAAATTGGGTGAAATAAAGTGTAAATGAATGTATTAACCAAGATATAAGAGTCTAAGCTAGGTATAAATTAATGTAAGTTGGGGTTATGCTCCAACATTACAGACTCAATCTACCCCCATACATGCACATGTACTCAGTAGTGAATGTGGAGAATCCCACACTTTATGATTCCTCCATGTTGGATCAAGAGGAGCACATCCTACCTTCCATAGAGAATTTAGCACTAGGTGTTCATGCAGAGTTGGTAGAAGACACAGTTTTGCAGAAGCAGTCCAAAACTACAAGACATGGGAAGCAAGACCTTTGGCAGATTGGGTTGAAAGGACAACTTTTAGGTAAAGCAAAGTGGCACTCCAGGAAGGTAGAGTAAAAATTTCCTCACCTCATTCAGTGAATCTTTTAGGGACCAAACGCCTCCCTAAATTGAGAGGTATGAACTGGATTGGATCATTATATTATTTGTCATATATCTCACTACTTTTTTAGTGGAAAATTGTAGGAGTAAACTTGCAGGGCCATTTCGACAGCTGGTCCAAATTTGGAAATTTTGGTCCAAAAAATAATAAAAAATCTTCTGAAGCCATTTTGAGGCATCAAACAACCTTTTTTTTTGTCCAAACCTTACTATGGAGGAAGATTCTAAATACTACAAGTTGATACCTTTCCAACGACGCAAACCGTTCATTAATCAAAGTTCGTATGAAAACGTTATGTCTCCCGCAAGTTGACCTACCATATTGATCACCATGGTGCGAGTGGATGCCATGTCAGCGTCCATTACTTAGACATATGGGGCTAGCCAAGTAGTGGATTTTCTAAAAACATTTTAGAAGTTCCAAAACGTTATCACAATTGACGGTCGAGGGAGTCAAAAACCTATCTCTAGATGGCTATCAAGATGTGATAAATAATGAGCCACTAGGAGGAGAAGGGGGTTCCATTCTTTTGCATTGTATCTTGTTCCATAGATGAGCATAACATCCAAGAGTGGTATTTTGTGAACATAACAAAGGGGGGGAGATTTTGTAGCAGCCATACATGCCACAATTCAAAGGAAACTCCACAGAGAGTGTCTCTTTCTTTGTACTTGCATCATTTATTTACCAGAGAAATGAGAGTAGAACATCCTCACCTTCTAGCTAGGTTTTCTCCCGTATTGGGTTTCCCAAGTCATATCTTGTGCTTATTTGTGGATTTGAATGTGTTTTATTGTTCTATATTTTCTGCATTTTATTTATTTTATCAGTAACTAAATATTTTATATATCTAATGGAAAATAACCTTCATAGTAAAGATTTCAGTATTTTATTAGATATGTTGTGAGAAATTGTTCCAGTGGAATATCCACAACAGTTTACAAATCAGTAATAGATTCCAAAATTGGTTGTTTTCCAACTACATAATGTTAATGTTTATGCCATTATTATAGTTATTTGAATTTCATAAGATAAGAGCATAATAAGAACAAGATCACTGAGAAATACACATCCACAAGAGACACAACATTTATCCTAGGAAACCCTCTAGGGGAAGAAAACCCAGCAAAACTTCCTTATCATAAATAGCTTATACAATGTTCAAGAGATAACTCAAACCAATACAGAAAAAGTCCTCCTCAAGAGATGCGCCACCCTTCTTCTCCTCTCTCCAACTTGTAAATGCAACTTGCCTCATAAGAGAATGAGCAAATGAAGTGTGTGTAAGAAGTGAGGCGCTAGCCTCTTATTTATATCAATCTGGCATGTGTGAAGAGTCACCATCTGGCAGGGCCGACCTCTCACACTGGGTGGGTAAACCCACCTTTAATTAATTATGGCCCTTTCATTATAACTGCTGGGGCCGACTTCTTATTCTACACTTTGTAATTGTCCGATGACCAATCCGCAAAAGGGGATTTGGTCCTTATACAATTACTGACTTGATTAATCCTCAATGGGGATTAATCCAATAACAACAATAATAATAATGATATGATTAATCCTCAATGGGGATTTAATCCAATAATAATAATGACATGATTAATCCACAATGGGGATTTAATCCAATAACAAAATAATAATAAGAATGCTCTTTGCAGTTACATTATTTCAACACTCCCCCTTAACAAGAAGGGTATTCTTCATCAGCATCAGGCGAGAGAGGTCTGCATCATCAGTGGAATTTGGAGGACAGTATCGTCAATATCATCTTGAACAATTGTCTAGCACATTTACGAGTCATCAGAAGTTTTCTTCATCAGCAGCATCATCATTCTCGAAAGAATGCTATCATCATTTGCATCAAACATGTATCAATAGAAATGATACCTCATTACAGCACTAGGCTGTCACATCACAGTACTACACTAGCTTAACATTACAGCTCAGTGTCAGTCACATCTTGTTTTACGTCTAACAACTAGGTCAGAAGCAAGTAATATCATCATCTCGCTTTACGTCTAACAACTAGGTCAGAAGCGAGGAATCACAGTGTCATGCTTTATGTCTAACAACTAGGTTAGAAGCATGAATCATCTTGTTTTACATCTAACAACGAGGTCAGAAGCAAGGAACATCAACATCTTGCTTTACGTCTAACAACGAGGTCAGAAGCGAGGAATCATTGGCGTTATGCTTTACGTCTAACAACTAGGTCAAAAGCATAACTAATCTTGCTTTACGTCTAACAACGAGGTCAGAAGCAAGGAACATCGACGTTATGCTTTACGTCTAACAACTAGGTCAGAAGCATAACTCATCTTGCTTTACGTCTAACAACGAGGTCAGAAGCATGACTCATCTTGCTTTACGTCTAACAACTAGGTCAGAAGCAAGGAATCAACGGTGTTATGCTTTACGTCTAACAACTAGGTCATAAGTATAACTCATCTTGATTTACGTCTAACAACGAGGTCAGAAGCAAGGATCACACAACGTCATGCTTTACGTCTAACAGCGAGGTCAGAAACATGACTCATCTTGCTTTACGTCTAACAACAAGGTCAGAAGCAAGGAATACATCTACTCCCCCTTTCAGGGAAGGTCCTTTCGGACAATACCAAGCTTATCTCGAAAGTGTTCAAACTTTACACGAGATAGAGGCTTAGTCATCACATCAGCAACCTGTTCATCCGTGCTAATGTACTGGAGCTTCAAGGCTCCTCTCAGTACCATGTCGCGGATGAAATGATAGCGGATCTCTATGTGCTTCGACCTGTCATGGAACACATGATTCTCTGTCATTTTAATACATCTTTGATTGTCACATAGAATCGCGGTTGCTCTCATCTCCAAATCAAATAGGCCTGTCAACAACTTTCGAAGCCATATAGCTTCGCAGCTAGCAGAACATGCAGCAATGTACTCTGCTTCCACTGTGCTGAGAGAAATACTGGATTGCTTCCTACTCTGGCACGAGATCATAGCTGATCCCAAACTGAAACAGCATCCGAAAGTGCTTTTTCTGTCAGCAACGCTTCCTACCCAATCTGCATAAGTATATCCACTCAGTGTGAAGTCATGATCTCCATTATAGTTGAGACCATAATCCATTGTACCTTTAAGGTACCTCATCACATGTTTTGCAGCCACTAAATGAACACGTCTAGGCTCCACCAAAAACTGACTCAAGGTGTTCATTGCAAAACAAATGTCTGGTCTAGTGTTCGTCAGGTACATCAGCAATCCAATAATCTGTTTGTACAGAGTGGCATCTATCAAATCTGACGAAGTATCAACCAGCAGCTTCAGCTTTGCTTCCATGGGTGTATTAATGGACTTGCATTCGAGCATGTCGAATCTCTTCAAGATTTCGACCGTGTACTTCCCCTGGTTAAGGAAGATTCTTTTCGAACTCTGTCATACCTTAAGACCTAAGAAGTAATGCATTAGGCCAAGGTCTTTCATTTCAAATTCAGCAACAAGTCTCTGCTTACATTCAACGATGAGCTTTTCTTCTCCAGTTAAGAATAATTCATCCACATACAGTGATAGTATTACTGGTTCATTTTCCATGATCTTGAAGTAGAGATTTGAATCTGCTTTACTCTTGGTAAAGCCCAAGCTCATCAAGAAACTGTCTATACGACCATACCAAGCTCTAGGAGCTTGCTTCAATCCGTATAAGGCTTTCTTCAATCGACAGACATGAGACTTCCTATCTTCAACCTCAAATCCTTGGGGCTGCTCTATATACACTTCCTCTTCAATGACACCATTCAGAAAAGCTGTCTTCACATCCATCTGGTGCAGCTTCCATTTCATCTTGGCAGCAAGAGCTATAATGGTTCTGATTGAAGTGTATCTGGCCACAGGAGCGAATGTCTCTTCATAGTCGATTCCTTCCTTCTGGGAAAAAGCCACAAGCGACAAATCTTTCTTTATATTTCTCAATACTTCCATCAGCAACATGTTTTATCTTGAATAGCCATTTTGATGATACCACATCCTTACTTTTCAGTCTGGGAACAACTTCCCACACATCATTCTTTATTATGGATTGGTATTCCTCTGTCATGGCATCTGCCCATTCCTTCTTCTGAATGGCCTCTTCAAAACATGTAGGTTCATCATCAAGAAGATTTCACATCAAAGCCGTGTAACTGGAGAATGGCTTTGGTTTCTTCACCTGTCTCGTGGTTCTTTCTGGAACACCATACTTCTCTCCATCTTGAATAATCTCTCTTGCCCAAGCAAGCTTTCTTTTATGGGAGAAGGTTATCTGAGGAGGTTCTTGAGCTTCTATTATATCATGATCTTCAAGAGTCTCCTCATCAGGGGAAGCTATGACTTCCCTTACAGGTTCTCCAGCTCTAGGAACTTCCCTCACGGATTATGTCATCCTGGGATTTACAGTTTCCTCTTCACATACCTCTTCAAGCTGGCATCTTCTCTATTTCTTAAGTGCAATTTCTTCATCAAAGGTCACGTCCCTGCTGATTTCAATATGGCAGTGACCAGGTATGTAGATTCTGAAGGCCTTGGATACCTCATAGTATCCCACAAATATTCCCTTCTTTCCGGAGGGCTCCAATTTGTTTCTTTTCTCTTTCGGTATATGAATAAACACTAGATAGCCAAATATTTTGAGATGGCTTACCTCTGGCTTCTTTCCGGTGAACATTTCTTCCGAGGTCTTGAACCCAAGTGCACTATGGGATAGTCTGTTCTGCACATAAACAACTGCCATAGCTACTTTTTCCCATAAGAACATAGGAAGATCTTGATCGTGAATCATGGTCTTCACAACTTCCATAATCGTTCTGTTCTTCCTTTCAACAACACCGTTTTGTTGGGGATTATAGGGAGTAGTTAGTTCCCTCTTGATCCCGACATCTCTACATAAGCTTATGAACTCCTTCGAGGTATATTCTCCTCCATTATCTGACCTGAGTATCTTAATCTTTCTTTCGGAAAGATTCTCTATCAAGGCTTTGAATTCCTTGAATTTACTGAATACTTCATCTTTAGATTTTAAGAAATATATCCAGGTCTTACGAGAATAATCATCAATAAATGATACATAGTATACATACCCGCTAATGGAGGATGATGGCATTGGGCCACATACGTCTGAATGGATGAGTTCCAATGCTCATTCTGCTTTGCTGTCCCTTTTTGGAAAGGGGTTCTTGATGTTCTTCCCTTACGCACATCCATTGCATATGCCTTCCTGATCAACCTTGAGTTCTGGTAAACTTGTGACAGCTTTGCATATGTATGGTAGCGCCTTGTAGTTGATGTGAGCTAATCTTCTATGCCAAAGTTCGCATGAATTTTCGATGGCATGGGTCATAGTAGTTTCTGGGTGACCCTTCAGCTTGTATAAACCATTTTCTTCACTTCCGATGATGATTGCTTCATTTATGGTTTCTCCCTTAGCCCACATAAGAACTTCTCCATCTATGAAGGCAACTCTATAGCCTTTCTTGTCTAAAGCTGATATGGAGAGTAAGTTTTTCTTTAGGCCAGGTACATAAAGTACTTCCTTCATTGTTATTGAGTTTTCTGAATCAAGCTTGTAGTTTGATTCTCCTATTCCCTTGATGGGATATTGATAATCATCTCCAAGAGTTACTTTCTGAGAAAATTTCTTTTATAAAATACAAGAGAGAGTATTTTTCTTACCCGTCATATGCTTTGATGCACCGCTATCAATGAGCCATGTGTCCTCTCTAGGTGATACAGATCCTGAGAGAGATGAGATCAAGACATGGTCCTTAATCATCTTCATAGGTGGTTCT
>ML802463.1:177857-206508 GCA_009831015.1 Picea engelmannii
GTCATCAGAAATGAAAGGAACCTAATGCATATATAAGAAGGTCTTAACAATCAAATATGACACATACCATGATACCTCGGACCAATTACCTCATGGAGCAAGAGTCCTCTCCGATGCAAGCCCAGGCCGGTGGTGATGGAAGCCGCTACTGCTGACAGGACAAATCTGACGAAGAAGAAGAGAAATGGGCCCTCCAGGGCCATGCTCAAGTCACTCCTGCTCTCGGTACTCCATGTCTAGGACCATATGGGCCTCGAGACATGATCTCCTAGTTATCCCTAGATATTGGGGATAACAAGGACTACTGTGGTGAATGTGTCTCATTGCTCGCAACTATACATTGTTGATCAAGTACTTGTGTGTTACTTGATGTGGTAGTTAACCACTGGATTGTAGTTGTGTACTACTATGAATAGACACATGTGTGATCTATCCTTGTTCTAATTGCCTTGAAGACTATTAGCAGATTATTGAAGATGATCATTCAGATGAATGATGAACAAAGATTTTCCAGATGAAAAATAGTTTAGAGCTTTCACTCCTCTTGTATCACTCCATGGTGAGAGTGACTTATCTAGCATCATATCTAACTACTCAGATGAAGTATGGTTTAGAGAGATGATGCAGCTGATGATGATGGTGATGCACATGATCTAGTCATGAAATAGTCTAGATGACTATATTGATGCTACCGAGTAAATGGTATGTTTTGTGCTCAAGTCCATTACCAGTAAATACCTCTCTAGCTAGGAGGGAGTGTTAATATTATGGTAGCTGCGGAAGGTATTTACCCCCACGTGTGAACTTGACGAGAATAGAAGACTCCGGGAAGCAAGAGAAACCCTAATGAATTGGCTAATAACCCTAGAAGCCTTGTCGGCTCAAGAAGATAATTTATATTAGGCTATTAGCCTCCAAGAGAAGAAGTCGGCCAGAAATAATAATAATATACTGAACAGACACTATCCAGAAGGAGAAGTCGGCCCCAACAAATCTGGCAGAACCAGTATAAATACAGGGCGCCAATTCTCATTTGTCACATCTCAGGACTGTAGTTTTCCCAGTTGGTGCGCACTGCAGTTGCAGTTGGTGCGCAGGTTTGGAGGAGGGTTGCAGCTGCAGCTGCAGCAACAACTAGTTTCAATATTGGCTTGAATATCTCTTGGCTAGGGTTTGGAACATCTGATCAGTCTTTTGTGTTGCGCTATCCTTGGGGAGAGATGAGCTGCTCTTTGTTTGGCTATCTAGCCTAGGGTTTGCTTCCGGAGGAATTCTCAGGTCAAGGTTAAGGTGCTCGGAGGGAGGCTTCGGCCTATGGTTGGGTGACGAGGGTATCGTCAATGGTAAAACGAGCACACCATCTTCTATATTCTAACAGTATTAGCCTCCTCTGAGAAGAGAATTGATGAGAAACTCTAGATGACTCACTTGTGTAATGCAGTGGGAAAGAAGATCTGTTGAGTGGACATGCCTATGGACGAGCACAAGTGAACATGATCCTAGTGGTTGAGCACTAGTGAAGACGTGGTTCTCCTATGTAATGCAGTGAGCCAGAGATATGGACATCCCTATGGATGTGCCCCTAGTGGATGACCATTAGTGGGTGTATAAGATCCCTTGCTATATTGTTCAAGAGTCAGACCTGCATGTAACCATAATTGTAATGTAAAGGGTACAGGTCGACCCCACCTTAATGTGATTGATAATTAATGTAAAAGATAATTAATATGGTTAATATTAATTATATTATGAGATAGAGAGTTCGTCCCTGTTGTGCCAATAAACACTTACGTTGATAGGTCAAGTCTAATATAAGTAAAGGTAAATTCCCCATTGAGGAGTCATATCTTTTGTGTGAGTTTGGTAATTTCAGCAAGTACACCTTCTTGGGAAAAGTGTGCACCTCTCTTGGGCGCTAGTCTTCTAGGGTAAGCAAGCACCCTCTTGTGTGCTAGTTTTTTCTTGGTGGTGAAGGTCTTTCTCTTGAAGAATATAGCAAAGGATTTGGTTGGGTTTTCTTCCCTTGTTGAGAAGGGTTTCCCGGCATACTTCTTGTGTTCTTGTGATGGTGTTTCTTCTTGTGATCTTGGTTGTTGCAACATTGTTGGTTATTGTTAAGTTAAATGCTAAAAATGGAATGAACTTCATGCTTAACCTTGCTTATTGAAAAATCAACATGGTTTCAGAGCATAGGTCTTGAAGAACCCATTGCACAAACATCTTTCAACCATCCTCTCTCTCTTCTGTAGAAACCGTATGACCCTCTTAAGGTTCCCAAAAAATCTGTATGACCTACTCTTCTGAGGGTTTTCGACACTTGGAACTTGGACGTTGGGGCTAAAAAGGACATAGGTGTGTACGACCTCCTTCAGCGCACCTCCAACAAGTCTCAAATTGCAATTACGAGAATTTTGACTTTTTGGCCCTAGGGTTTCACTAAATTCTGCAGAAAATTTCATAATTTTGTTTCTACAACTCCTTGAAGGAGCTATTCAGCTTACTAGAACTATCATATCCTTAAAGGATTATTGTTGGCAGTCATAAGTCCAACAAAACCTAAAAGTGCTAGCCTAGCCTAGCCATTAGGTTTTCTAGCCTAGTTGACAAGGGTTTGTGAAGAATCCAAAATGAGAAAAATCATGATGGGAGGCAAGCCTGATGGTTCAAGAAAACTCAGTTCCAAGAAGACAAGACCTCAAAGAAATGAAGACATCAACATCTCAACACTCTCAGGTATGGTCCCTACCAATGATAATACTTGGTTAATTGATAGTGGTGCCTCTAGGCACATGTCCGGTCTTAGAGATCACCTAACACATTTCGTTGAGAAAGAGACACATCTACATGTTCTTGGAGATGATGCCAGATATAATGTGAGAGGAGTTGGAACTTCTACCTTCCAACTAGATTCAGATATGGATCTTCAATTAAAGGAAGTACTATATGTACCCGGAATGAAGAGAAATCTTGTCTCTATTTATGCCTTGGAAGACAAAGGCTACAAGATTACCTTCTCAGAAGAAAGAGTCTTTTCATGGCACAAAGACTCTCATATAAGTTCTGCCAATGTAATTGGTGTCCGAGAAAAAGATTGTATAGATTAACCGTCAAACCAGTCCAAGCCTTGCTACATGACACTATCATCTTGAGTGAGCTATGGCAAAGAAGACTTGCTCACATTCATTATAGAGCTCTTCCAACTCCAGGTAAAATGGTAACAGGTCTACCAAAAATACAAATTCAACATAAAGGTGTTTGCAAAGGTTGTGCCCTTGGAAAAAATGTTAAAGGATCTGTCTCAAGCAGTGATAATATATCCAAGGAAATCCTAGACTTGATACATTCAAATGTATGTGGGCCAATGACTGTTGCATCTCTGAATGGGTACCTATACTATGTACTCTTCATAGATATTCACTCCCAAAAAACTTGGATTTACTTTCTGAAAAACAAGGATGGAGTCCTTGCAAAATTTCAAGAATTCAAAGCTCAGGTTGAGAACCAGACTGTAAGAAAAAACAAGATATTAAGATCAGATAATGGAGGAGAATACACCTCAAAAGAATTCAACAGTTTTTGTATTGAAGAAGGGATCAAGAGGGAGTTCACAGTTCCTTACAACCCTCAACAAAATGGGGTTGCTGAAAGGAAAAATAAAACTATCATTGAGGCAACCAAAGTAGTGATACCTGATCAGAGTCTACCTATGACTCTATGGGCAGAAGCATGTATGACAACAGTGTATGTTCAAAACACAAGTCCTCATCAGATCCTGAAGAACATTACTCCAGAAGAAGCCTTCACCAAAGTGAAGCCTGAGATTGGATACTTCAGAATATTTGGATGTCCAATATATTTTCATGTACCCAAAGAAAAGAGATCCAAACTAAAACCTTCAAGAAGAAAGGGCACATTTGTAGGATACAGTGAATCCTCAAAAGCATATCGAATCTACATTCTTGTTCAGAGACAAATTGAAGTAAGCAAAGATGTTACTTTTGAAGAAGAAGTAGCCTTCCAGAAATCTAGAGAAGCTCACATGGAAATTGATAGTGAGACAATGCCTTCTCCCCCTTCATCAGTTCAAAGGGAGACAGATATTATTCCAATAGCTCCAGTTGATCCATTTGTTCCAGCCAATTCAGTTGCTCCAAGCAACATACCCAGAGATATTACAGTTGGACATAAAAGGCCTTCTCGGGCCTAACAAACTCTACAAGAAGCAGAAGGGCATAAAGCCCCACAAGGAACAACTAGAGAGAGAAAGAGACCAAAGATGTTTTCAAGCTACCTTTCAACCATGACCCACATTCTTGACTCAGAGCCATCTTGTCATGGAGAAGCTTCAGGTGAACAAGTATGGCAAGATGCCATGACTAAAGAATACCAATCTATATTAAAAAATGATGTATGGGATGTTGTTCCAATACCAAAGGGAAAGTCTGTAGTGACTTCCAAATGGATTTATAAAATCAAGCATGTTGTTGATGGAAGCATCGAAAAATACAAAGCAAGATTTGTGGCCAGAGGGTTTTCACAAGTAGAGGGAGTTGACTATGACGATACTTTTGCACCAGTAGCCCAATACACCTCCATACGATCTATCATTGCACTATCTGCTTCCATGGGTTGGAAGCTACATCAAATGGATGTAAATACAGTCTTTCTCAATGGTGAAATTGAGGAAGAAGTTTATATCGAGCAGCCAGAAGGATTCGTTGTACACAAAGAAAAATCTCATGTATGCAGGTTGAAGAAATCCTTATATGGTCTAAAGCAAGCACCACGTGCTTGGTACAAGAAAATGGATGGACTTATGACGGGTTTGGGCTTCAACAAAAGTGTTGTTGATCCAATCTTATATTATCACATTGATGGAAATGAGTGTTTGATTTTGGTCCTATATGTGGACGACCTTTTCCTCACCAGTTCAAAGAGACCTGTTGTTGAATGCAAACGAGCATTGACTGCTAAATTTGAAATCAAAGATTTGGGATTAATGCACTACTTCTTAGGACTAGAAGTATGGCAAAGAATAGATGAGATCTTCTTGAGTCAAGGAAAATATACTGTGGAGATACTGAGAAAGTTCCGCATGACAGAATGCAAATCCATGCCCACTCCAATGGTGATGGATTTGAAGAAAATGAGTGATATTTGTTAGTGCCAATTCTTGCAAGTCATGAGCGTCGAGCGCATCATACTGAAGAAGTCCATTTCGGGATTAAAATCAAGCGAGCGGGCATTTTGTTTTCAACGGCGAGGATCCACAGATGGAGCAGATCGACGATCATCGGATAAGTTTAAGTCGCAGAGTTGCACGAGGTCTGGCGCATGAGCTCATCTCTTATGGCCAAAATCAAAAAATGATGAGCCATTTCGGCATTTCGACTACTGAGACTTCAAAGGACAAAGGGTTTCTCTCTTCCACTGCATTTCGAAACCCCAAAACGCGAAATGCGAAAAGCGCCCAAGAGCCATTTCGACATTTCAGCTATCGGGACTTCAAAGGACAAAGGAGTTTCTCTTCCACTGCATTTCGAAACCCTGAAACGCGAAATGCGAAAAGCGCCCAAGAGCCATTTCGACATTTCGGCTACTGGGACTTCAAAGGACAAAGGGGTTTCTCTTCCACTGCATTTCAAAATCCCGAAACGCGAAATGCAAAAAGCGCCCAGGAGCCATTTCGCCATTTCGGCTACCGGGACTTCAAAGGACAAACGGGTTGCTCTTCCACTGCATTTCGAAACCCCGAAACGCAAAATGCGAAAAGCGCCTAGGAGCCATTTCAGCATTTCGGCTACCAAGACTTCAAAGGACAAACAGGTTGCTCTTCCACTGCATTTCGAAACCCCGAAACGCGAAATGCGAAAAGCCACCAGGAGCCATTTCGACATTTCGGCTACCGGGACTTCAAAGGACAAAGGGGTTGCTCTTCCACTGCATTTAGAAACCCTAAACGCGAAATGCGAAAAGCACCCAGGAGCCATTTCGACATTTCGGCTACCGAGACTTCAAAGGACAAAGGGGTTGCTCTTCCACTGCATTTCGAAACCCCGAAATGTGAAATGCGAAAAGCACCCAAGAGCCATTTCGACATTTCGGCTACTGGGACTTCAATGGGGTTGCTCTTCCACTGCATTTCGAAACCCCGAAACGCGAAATGCGAAAAGCGACCAGGAGCCATTTCAACATTTCGGCTGTCGGGACTTCAAAGGGGTTGTTCTTCCACTACATTTCGAAACCCTGAAACGCAAAATGCGAAAAGCACCTAGGAGCCATTTCGACATTTCGGCTACCGGGACTTCAAAGGACAAAGGGGTTGCTCTTCCACTGCATTTCGAAACCCCGAAACGTGAAATGTGAAAAGCGCCCAGAAGCCATTTCGACATTTCGACTACCGGGACTTCAAAGAACAAAGGGTTTCCTTTTGTGTTTTCAGTCTCGGCCACCCTCCATGGAAGAGGCAGTTAATGAATATTGAGCAGGTGGTTGAAACCTCAGCTCAACTCATAATGGAGGGCGTGGAAAAGGCCTGGAGCAATCAGCCCGTGGTACCCTTGTATGGAGGTCCTCCTGCAAGAGCCATGTTGAGTTAAGATGGCATCTGACGAAGGAGTTCCGTCCAGGTTTGACTGAGGAGCCTGCACATGCCAATTTGGACTTTAATGTCTCGGCTACCTTCCTGCTACGAAGGTGGAAAATTGACTTGAGTATATATACTCAGTTTTTGTATTTCTGTAAGGATGGATGGTAGAGCAAAGCTCCCGACTGTAATGTTTTAATGAAGCACTTGTTTTCTTGGATATGTATCTGTATATGAAATTTCCTTGTTTAATGTAAGGCAGCTCTCTTTTTCATCTTGTTTCGATCTCAAACTGAAAGGGTTCATGATTGAATGATTCATATGAATCGTCGTGATTGTGTTATGATAAAGGATTTATTATAGCTCTGTTACGTTCTTTTAGTATTTCTGCTTTTGAATATAAGAAGTTCTTGTCTTCAAAGTTTTCTTCTATAGGCTGTTGGAAGCTCGAAGCCCACACCAACTCTTCACATATCCTCATAGAAGTCTTCCTCCTACTCACCCTTATTACAACTTACTGCCTGAAATTGAACCAAGACCTCATCCGCTTGTGCATGTGTGGCCTAGTTTCTGAGTTAGAACGATATTGCTCTGAGTTTACTTCCATTCATAACCCTTTATCAACAAATCGTGAAATTCAAATTGATGGGCCTCGGGCTTACTCCTGCTGCAATTCAGGAGTGACTTCTGACGCCAACATTCTGGCGCCGCTGCCGGGGACGAAGTTGAAAATTTTCCCTGGGATTGAACGACATCGAGCCTCTGATTCTGAAGGTGCATTAGGCATCAGAGCTCTACGAGATTTCTACTATGCACCTGGCGACTCCACTGTGACAACTCCACTATGGCGAACTTGTTTTAGTTATGGCTTCCAGAGGTAGACACACGTGGTCCCATACACAGCTGCCTCTAGCTACACCTGAAGCTAATCCAGAGGTGATTTTCAGAAAAGGAAAGGCCTCTAAAGGAAAAACTTTCACCGTCGAACTAGGTAATTTTCCATCTCCTTTTGTAGGAACTCCATTTTCTTCTTCTCAGCTTCCTAGCAGACCTTTTTCTGAAGTTTTTCATTTCCTGAATTTCGGGACTGTTCCTGCTGAGTTCTCCCCTCCTAGTCTACGATTGAAGGGAGAAAATCTTGGCACTCCCCTCTCCCCTGAAGTTGTACCTTGGCGTAGACCTAGGACCATAGAAGATTTCCCCACCCCTAGATTTACCACCCCTCCTCTTATTACTGTTGCTGCTACTGCACAGAGAGAAGAATCTGCTAACTCAAGCCCCTTAGCCTTCTCTCTAAATCCTCCATTGTTTCCCCGTCCACCTGTAAGCTCATTTCTAGTATCCCTTGTTCGAGCTCCTTCTCTCTGAGTTCTCCTCCACCTAATATTCCTATGGCAGGAGAAAATCCCCCCATGACCAAAATGGAGGCTATAATAGCCGCTAGGTATGCTCCCCTTTTGTTACCTCAGCCTCTCAACGCCCTTCC
This sequence comes from Picea engelmannii, assembly GCA_009831015.1. Lineage (NCBI taxonomy): Eukaryota > Viridiplantae > Streptophyta > Pinopsida > Pinales > Pinaceae > Picea > Picea engelmannii. Next base: position 185,930 of record ML802463.1, read on the forward strand.
AGCAGATGGCTACGTTAAGCAACTGCCCAAGTTTACAGGCAAAGGGGACATAGCTGCAGAAGAACACCTTGAAGCCTTTTACAGTTTTACAGATGATCATGTTATCATGCATGCAGACATATAGATGAGGATTTTCGTCCATAGCCTTGAAGGCGAGGCTAGAGAGTGGTTTAGGGCCCTGCCTCCTGGATCTATTGATGGGAATGAGGCTTTGGATAATGCCTTTTTGAGACAGTGGAGAGACAAAAAAGACTTCATGTATTACATGACAGAGTTTGGGTCTTTGAAGAGAAAGGAAGGAGAGTATGTCTCTAACTTCTCCAAGAGATTCAATAAAATGTACAATAAGATCCCCGCTGAAATAAAGCCCTCAGAAGCCTCTGCTAAAATCACTTATGCTAGCGCTTTTGATCCCGATTTCTGCCTCCTGTTGAGGGAAAGGAGAGCAACTACTCTGGCTCGCATGCAGGATGCAACCGTGGAAGTAAAATCTAAYGTATTGGTTGTTGACCGACTCAGGAATAAGGCTGATAGAGACATATCCAGAAAGAGACATGAAGCCTCCACATCCAATTCCTCTCTCCTTCCCCTTCAGACGGAAGAGGTAACTAAAGTGCTAAAGTCGCTTTCGGCTAGAATGGAAAGGTGGGAGTTGGAAGGGAAGCCCATGTACAGAAATCCCCAAAATACTGATAACAGAGGATTTAGGAGGCCTAGCAATAATGTGCCACAGGATTTGCCGAGGGAACAAAGGAGCAAAGACAGAGATGATCAGAGGATTCAAACCCCTCCAAAATAACCTAGTTGCTCATGAGGAAGGAGAAGAGATAGATGAGCTCGACCCCGAAATTCACTGTATTGAAGACACTTCCCCTTTTACCCATTTGACTCAATCTGCATATGAAGGATCCCTTATGAACATTCAAGTCAATGAGTTGGGTAAAGGGGAAAAGGCCAACAACACTCCTAACAGATGTCACCTTAGGTCAAAGAAGAAAGAAGGAAATTTTGATAGTCATGATTAGCCCCTCATAGCAGAAAAACTTGCTAAACCTGCTACAATCACTACTAAAGAAAAGAAAAATCAGAATACTTTGCCAACAACCAAAGAACTTGTCTCTGAGGTAAGGGAAACTCCTAAGCCTTTTCCCTCCTTTAGTTTTGAGCATGAAATTTAAAAGATCAAAATTCCCATACCCCTCTCAGAGCTATTTAAAAATGAAGATTTCAGAAGGTCCCTCTCCAAGATGCTACAATCTGAGTCCCCCCCGCCTTCTACGGACTCAGTAAATCTTCAAGATGAAAAGCCAGCAGTCGTCCTAGGTCCTATGGTAGAAGACAGAGATGATTCATCCCCTCCCTTCTACACATCCCTGAACATACATGATAAAGTGCTACATAATTGCCTCATGGATTCAGGAGCTTCCCACAACCTTATGCCCAAAATAGTCATGGAAGAATTGGGACTGGAAGTGACAAAGGCTTATCACGATTTGTACTCTTTTGACTCAAAGAGGGTGCAATGCCTTGGAGTCATCAAAGCCTTGGTGGTCTCTTTATTTCAGCTGCCAATGAAGAGTGTGGTCATGGACATTGTAGTAGTTGATGTTCCCCCCAAGTTCGACATGATGTTGTCAAGATCTTGGATTATAAAACTTGGAGGAACATTACAGATGGATCTCACATATGCCACCATTCCAGTCTTTGGAGGGGAACACAGGAGGTTGTACAAAGAAGCTCAGCTGGCCTACATTGTCAGTGACAAAGCAGACCCCACTAATCACCCCATATTTGCACTTGACACCCCAGAATCTAAGACAAATAAATCCCATGTTGTTGCTTGTCATGGAGAGAGAAGTGAAAAAGTTGTTAGATGCCCAAATCATTATCCCCTTGAGATATTCTGAGTGGGTAGCCAATTTGGTCCCGGTGAGGAAGAAAAGTGGAAAAATCAGGCTCTGCATCGATTTTAGGAACCTGAACAGGAGCTCAAAGAAAGACAACTATCCCTTGCCCAACATGGAACACATATTGCAGAGGGTAACTGGTGCATCTAGGATATCCATGATTGACGATTTTTCTGGCTATAATCAGATATCAGTCATGCCTCAGGACAGAGAAAAAACAACCTTCACCACTCCTTGGGGCACATTCATGTATGTCAAAATGCCTTTTGGATTAATGAATGCAAGAGCAACATTTTAGCGAGCCATGGACATAGCCTTCATCAGGGAGAAAGATCAGTTTGTGGTGATCTATCTAGATGACATCACAGTCTTCTCCAGGTCTGATAAGGAGCATTGTTGTCACTTGAGGAAAGTTTTCTTGAAATGCCGAAGGTTTGGTCTTTCCTTAAATCCCAAGAAATCTTTGTTTGCTATGAAGGAGGGGAAACTGTTAGGCCATATAGTATCAGCAAAGGGATTGAGAATTGATCCCAACAAGGTAGAGGCAATTCAGACCCTGTCACTTCCCAGGTCTAGAAAGGAAGTTCAGGATTTTTTAGGGAAGATTAACTTTCTGAGGAGGTTCGTCTCAAATTTTGCTAAGTTGGTGAAACACATCACAGCCATGCTCAGAAAGGGAAAAGAAGTAAAATGGAGTGTTGAACCCAGTGAGTCTTTCATCCAAATAAAAAGGGCATTGACTGAGGCACCTGTGTTGATCAGTCCTGATTATTCCAAGGATTTCCTAATTTTTTCTTTTGCTTCTTTTGATACAGTAGCAGCGGTCTTATTGCAGAAAAATGAGGAAGGTCGAGAGCAACCCATTTCCTTCTTCAATAAGGCATTAAGAGATGCATAAATCAGGTATGAGATCATGGAGAAGCAAGCCTATGCCTTGGTGAAATCTCTCAAAGCTTTCAGAGTCTATGTCTTGCACTCAAGAGTGATTGCATACGTTCCTTCAACCTCTGTGAAGGACATCCTTATACAGCCTGACATAGATGGGAGAAGAGGTAAATGGATTGCCAAGATCTTGGAGTTTGACCTGGAGATAAAGCCCACCAAGTTGGTAAAAGGGCAGGGTTTAACCAAGCTGCTGGTTGAATCCAATTGCAAGGCCTTGGGGGTTAGCTTCATCAACGCTTGCTCAGGAAATCAGCAAGCTAAGTCACCCAGCAAAATCTCTCAAGGTGGCTTATCACTAGCAGAATGCACCTGGTACAGAGACATTTTGTACTTTCTGCAAGAGTTGAAGCCTCCTGATGGAATGGGAAAAAGCAAGGCAAGAGCTTTAAAGCTCAAGGCGGTCAGATATTGCCTTATTGACCAAGTCTTGCACTGGAGAGATCCTCTAGGGGTGTTTCTGAGGTGTCTGAATCCACAGGAAGCCAAGAAAGTTATGTTTGATTTCCACAATGGCCTTTGTGGAGGGCATCATTTCTGGAAGACCACAACACACAAAATTCTCAGGACTGGGTACTACTGGCCCACCTTATTCACTGATGTCTACAGAGAAGTTAGAGCTTACATCAAATGCTAATGGTTCTCAGGAAAGTAGCAACTCAAATCTCTACCACTAAAGCATGTAGTAGCTTCAACACCCTTTCAACAGTGGGGGTTGAACTTCATTGGGGAAATTCATCCTCCTTCAAGTGGTCAGCATAGATGGATCTTGACTGCAACAGACTATTTCACCAAGTGGATAGAAGTTTCCCCCACCAGGAGTGCTTCACACAAGGTAATTATCAACTTCTTGGAGGATATCATAGCCAGATTTGGTTGTCCCAGTAGAATTGTCACTGATAATGCTGCTTCTTTCAAGTTTGAGCCTCTGGTTAAGTTTTGTGAGCAGTTCGAGATTTCACTAATTCACTCCACTCCCTATTATCCTCAAGGAAATGGACTGGTAGAATCTTCCAATAAAAGTCTAATCAAACTCATTAAAAGATTATTGGAAGACAATAAGAGGGCCTGGGATTCAAAGCTCAAATTCGCTTTATGGATCGATCGAGTGACAATGAAGAAGTCCCTGGGAACCTCACCTTTTCAACTTGTTTATGGGACGGAGGCTGTGTTTCCCACTCAGCTCGCTTTACCTGTAGCTAAATTCTTTCAAGATCATGAAGGAGAGCCAGATCATATGGTCAGAAGAATTAATCAAGTGGTAGAAGTGCAACAGATCAGGGAGCAGGTGATGGACATAGCTCATAGTCATCAACAAAAGATTAAGCAGGCCTTCGACAGGAAGGTCGGGAAGGAGGAATTCGAGCTGGGAGATTTGGTGCTTAAGTGGGATGCACCTAGGTAGGAGAGGGGCAAACACAACAAGTTTGATGCCCTCTGGATCGGGCCCTTCAAAATCTCTAAAGTAGTCTTAAATAACACGTACAGGTTGCAAGATTTGGAGGGTGAAAAAGTCTTTAGCGGCCCAGTAAATGGGCATTTCCTGAAGAAATGTTTTGTTTGAGCCTTAGACAACTCCTCTATTTTTGTAAATATTGTCTTTATTGCTTTTATGTTTATTTTCGGCTTAATAAATGACTCCATAGCCCAACAAAAGGCAACTGGAACTGCAGAAGGAGTTCTTGGAGCATCGCAGGGACGACTCTATCCCCCATGCAGCCTAATGTTAGCGCCAATTCTTGCAAGTCATGAGCGTCGAGCGCAGCATACTTAAGAAGTCCATTTCGAGCTTAAAATCAAGCGAGCGGGCATTTTGTTTTCAACGGTGAGGATCCACAAATGGAGCAGATCGACGGTCATCGGGTAAGTTTGAGTCGTAGAGCTGCACAAGGTCTGGCGCATGAGCTCATCTCTTATGGCCAAAATCACAAAATGATGAGCCATTTCGGCATTTCGGCTACCGGGACTTCAACGGACAAAGGGTTGCTCTCTTCCACTACATTTTGAAACCCCGAAACGCGAAATGCGAAAAGCGCCCAGGAGGCATTTCGGCTACTGGGACTTCAAAGGACAAAGGGGTTTCTCTTCCACTGCATTTCGAAACCCCAAAACACGAAATGCGAAAAGCGCCCAGGAGCCATTTCGACATTTTGGCTACTAGGACTTCAAAGAACAAAGGGTTGTTTTTTGTGTTTTCGGTCTCGACCACCCTCCATGGAAGAAGCAATTAATGAATATTGAGCAGGTGGTTGAGACCTCAGCGCAACTCATAAATGGAGGGCATGGAAAAGGCCTGGAGCAATCAGCTCGTGGTACCCTTGTATGTAGGTCCTCCTGCAAGAGCCATGCTGAGTTAAGATGGCGTCTGGCGAAGGAGTTCCGTCCAAGTTTGACTGAGGAGCCTGCACACGCTAATTTGCACTTTAATGTCTCAGCTACCTTCCTGCTGCGAAGGTGGCAAATTTCCTTGAGTATATATACTCACTTTTTGCATTTCTGTAAGGATGGATGGTATAGCAGAGCTCCCAACTGTAATGTTTTAATGAAGCACTGGTTTTCCTGGCTATGTATCTGTATATGAAATTTCCTTGTTTAATGTAAGGCAACTCTCTTTTTCATCTTGTTTCGATCTCAAACTGAAAGGGTTCATGATTGAATGATTCATATGAATCGTCGTGACTGTGTTATGATAAAGGATTTATTATAGCTCTGTTACGTTCTTTTAATATTTCTGCTTTTGAATATAAGAAGTTCTTGTCTTCAAAGTTTTCTTCTACAGGTTGTTGGAAGCCCGAAGCCCACAACAACCCTTCACATTTCCTCATAGAAGTCTTCCTCCTACTCACCCTTATTACAACATACTGCCTGAAATTGAACCAAGACCTCATTCGCTTGTGCATGCCTGGCCTAGTTTCTGAGTTAGAACGATATTGTTCTAAGTTTACTTCCATTCATCACCCTTTATCAACAAATCCTGACATTCAAATTGATGGGCCTCAGGCTTACTCCTGCTGCAATCCAGGGGTGACTTCTGACACCAACAATATTAATTCAGGAGATGTAGATCCACACTTATACCAACAATTGATTGGATCACTGATGTATCTGGTTAACATCAGACCGAACATTTTCTATGCAGTCATGTGCTTAGCCAGTTTATGAGTCAACCGAGACAGACACACTGGATAGCTGCAAAACATGTAGAGATACTTACGAGGCACAATTGATTATGGCCTAATATATGCCTCCAGTGTGGACTTGAGCCTGCAATGATATGATGATGCAGATTGGGCAAGAAGCGAAGTAGACAGAAAAAGCACCTTCGGTTGTTGCTTCACTTTAGGGTCTGCCATGATTTCCTAGTGTAGCAGAAAACAAAGCTATGTGGCATTAAGCATCGCAGAGGAAGAGTACATTGCATTGAGTGTAGCAGTTTGTGAAGCAGTGGGGTTTCACAAACTTCTGAGTGACTTGTTCGATCATGAGATGGATCCTACTATTATTCATTGTGATAACAAGAGTTGTGTAAAGCTATCTGAGAACCATGTGTTTCATGACAGATCGAAACACATTGAAATAAAGTATCACTATATCAGAGACATGGTGCAGAGGAAGACAGTACACGTGCAATATCTTCCTAATCATGAACAGATTGCATGTCTTCACCAAACCACTTGCCAAGACAAAATTCGAGTATTTCCATGAGAGACTTGGCCGGGTGGAAAATGCCTCCCTAGCTGAGACGGAGTGTTGATGATTGCAGCTACGTGAGACATTCTCCAGGACACAAACCAGGGAGAGAGCCCCTGAGAGGGGTGTTTGGTTCCTATCTGAGACAGAGCTGGAACGTAGAGATGGCCTCCACCTTATAGAGAGTTGAGAAGAACTCCAGATGATTCTCCTGTGTAACACAATGAGAAAGGATATCTGTAGAGTTGGGCATGCCTGTGGCTGAGCACAAGGTGAACGTGTGAAATCCCAAAGTGTTGGGTGCATCGTCATGACAACATAAATGAAGATGATGTATTAGCCTCCTCTGAGCAGAGAGTTGATGAGAAACTCCAGATGACTCTCATGTGTAATGCAGTGGGAAAGAAGATCTGTTGAGTGGACATGCCTGTGCACAAGCACATGTGAACGTGATCCTAGTGGTTGATCACTAGTGAAGAAGTTCTTCTGTGTAATGCAGTGAGCTAGAGATATGGACATCCTTATGGATGTGCCCCTAGTGGATGAGCACTAGTGGGTGTATAAGATCCCTTGCTATATTGTTCAAGAGTTAGACCTGCCTATAACCATAATTGTAATGTAAAGGGTACAGGTCAACCCCACCTTAATGTGATTGATAATTAATGGAAAAGATAATTAATCTAGTTAATATTAATTATATTATGAGATAGAGAGGTCGGCCCTGTTGTGCCAATAGACACTTTTGTTGACAGGTCAAGTCTAATATAAGTAAAGGTAAATTCCCCATTGAGGAATCATATCTTTTGTGTGAGTTTGGTAATTTCAGCAAGTACACCTTCTTGGGAAAAGTGTGCACCTCTCTTGGGCACTAGTCTTCTGGGGTATGCAAGCACCCTCTTGTGTGCTAGTTTTTCTTGGTAGTGAAGGTCTTTCTCTTGAAGAATATAGCAAAGGATTTGGTTGGGTTTTCTTCCATTGTTGAGAAGGGTTTCCCAGGATACTTCTTGTGTTCTTGTGATGGTGTTTCTTCTTGTGATCTTGGTTGCTGCAACATTATTCATTATTGTTAAGTTAAATGCTAAATATGGAATGAACTTCATTCTTAACCTTGCTTATTGAAAAATCAACAACATCAACAATCTATCAGAGCATTTTCATTACGAAAATGACTATCCAATCTGGACCACTTTCTGAACTAAAAAATTATTGTCTGTCAGAAATTATTGGACCACTTTCCGAATTAGAAAGTGACTGCCCAACCTGGACCATTTTCCAAACTGGAAAATGACTATCCATCAAGAATCTTGGACCACTTTCTGGACTGGAAAGTGACTGCCCAACCTGGACCATTTTCCAAACTGGAAAATGACTATCCATATATCAATAACATATCAGTGCTCCCTACCAACCTAGGGAGTAATCACTTCCCTTTCCAATAAGGAAGTCATCTCCACGAGTCCCATCTCATCCCTTAAGTACACAAACTTTTCATCTTGGACAAAGGTTTTACCAAAATATTTGTTATCTGCTCATTAGTGGAGATATACTGGAGAACCACTTCTCCCCTCTGGACTTTATCATGGAGAAAATAATACTTGATCTCAATGTGCTTCGACCTGTCATGGAACACCGGGTTCTCTAAGAGCTTCACACAACTCTGGTTATCACAGTATATCATGGTCAAATCCAACACTTGATCAATCAATCCAGAAACCAGCTTACATAGCCACACTACTTCTGTACAAGCATCACAAGTTGCAATATACTTTGCTTCTGCAGTGATGAGTGCAACAGACTTTTGTTTCCTGCTAGCACATGATATCGTGGAAAAGCTCAAACTGAAACATATCCAAGAAGCACTTCTTCTGTTATCTGCACTTCCTACCCAATTTAAATCAATAAATCCATGCAATTGTATATAACTCAAACGTCCCACAAAGACATTTCAAGTCATTCTCATGGCTAGGTTCCACCTAGAACTATTTTCATAGCAAAGCAAATATCTGGCTTAGTATTCTCCAAATACATCAACGAGCCATTCAATTTTCGATACAGGGATGGGTATACTAGATCAGAGTCTCAATTTCTTCAGATATGTCATCATGGGAGTTTTCTATGGATTTGCAATCCATTATCCTAGACTTCTGAAGAACTATTTCAATACACTTCCTCTGTCATATGAAGTTTTCACCATGCTTCTTATGTACATGAGAGGCTCTACACCAAGTTGCTTGAATCCATACAAGGTCTTCTTCCATCTGCATTCATGGGTTTCTTTCTGGTATACCTCAAAAACTTGAGGTTGCTCTACATATGCTTCTTCTTCAATTACTTTGTTTCAGAAGAATATTCTTTACATCCATCTGATGTAAACTCCAACCCATGGATATTGCAAGAGATATAATGGCTCAAGTAGAGGTATATTTGGCTACTAGAACAAGCTATCATCATAGTCTTCTCCCTCCTTCTAGGAGAACCCTCTAGCCCTGAATCTCGCCTTGTATCTGTCAAAGCTTCCATTTATAAGTCTTCATGAATTCTTCAATAGACCATATCATTGGGGATTAGCTCCCTCCTAATCTTGGTTTCATGGTTGAATGAGAAATATCTAGAACTTCCTTGCTTTTATTCTGAGACTTCATGTTTCTGTAATTCTGCAATCAATTTCCTCTATCTGATAGAGTTCATGCTTCTATCTGCTACGTCTCTCTTTGGTTTCTGCAAAGTGTCACAAGTGTGTTTTGGTTTCCTTTTGATTATCGACTTCCTCTGAGTCTTTTTTAGTTTGTATTTGTTCTAATTGTTGCCCATATGGCAGTTGTTGCAAGCATTGTGTCATCCTTATAAACTTCTTCCATAATAGCTTTCGCAAAGATTGTTCATCAAAGGTTTGTCAACATATTTCACAAGGGTACCTGCCCGGAACAAGACAAGAAGCAAAAGAAAGATCCAAGACAACATGTCTATTATAGGAAGTCGAAACAAGAATAAGGACAAGGATAGAGGCAATTGCTACAAGCCTGGAAAGACATCTTCACGATAGCCTTCATGAAATAACCTGCTCGAGACAACAAGAACAACAATCTTTTCGATACATCTTTCATATGAAAGATAGCTTCTTGGTAGCATTAATAAGATGATCTGGTCTGAGAACAAGAATAAGAAATATCTCCTAAAGTAGGTGTTAGTTCATATTTGCAAATAAGTGCATTGAGTAGTATAAGCTACTAAGTACTTAGCAATACTTACTTAAGTGACAATAATAAAGATGTCAAACTTGATATGCAAACTTGGAGTCTTTCTATTGTTCCACTTGAATTGCTTTTCTTATGTGGGACAAGTATCCTTTCCGACTTGTCCCTTAAACTTAAAACAATATGATTTCTTGACAGAAAACTGAGTTAGTGAATACGACCTCAACCTTATAAGATCTTAACTAAAGTCAGCTTATAACTTTGACTAGAAGTTCATAATGCCATAACAACCAGAGATATATCAAGTCAAACTTGGAGAGTGTGTTGATCTTCTGAATGCACTGAATCCAACATCACTGCTTTGGACAATATCCCTTGTGCATTCCCTACAAACACACTCATGCTAATGATACAAATTAAAAGAAAATGTATAGGTACATACCTTTGTTACCTAGCTATGACAATAAACCTTAGAATGACTTTGTTGGACCAGAGGTTTAGCTGCTAGAATTGGTAAACCTCATAATGTTCCTTTCAGTAGATCTCTCTTGGGAACATCATACACTTTCTTCATGCTAGGTCTTATGTCTTCATAACTGCCTTTCATTTTGACTTTTTGACTGGTCAACCTTAGATTTTGACTTGGTCAAACATTGACTTTGACCATTCAAACTTGACGTCTTGGCTTTTTTATAGTACCAGGAGGTGCGCTAGGCTAGGGCGCACAAGGTTATCCAGGAATTAGGTCAAGCGCTTCACTTAAGGTGCCTCAATACGAGGGTTAGTGTTTCGTCGCTGCAACAAAAATTTGACTGCAACTGCAACTGCAACTGAACAAATCCTCCCAATCTACCTTCCAGTGGTTAGACTGTCCAAAGATAGTGTGGGCCCATAACCTATTAGAAAAATAGGTGTGCTCATTTCTCCGTAGACAATATAGCAATATTGTCACCCAACCATAGGTTGAAGCCACCCCCGAGCACCTTAACATTGACAGATACAATAATTCTGGAAGCAAACCCTAAAACCAATAGCCAACCAAGGTAGCATACTTCTCTCCAAAGCTAGTGTACCAAGCAGAGAGTCCAAACCATAAACAAAGCAGAAAGTCCAAACCATAACCAAAGACCAAGTTACTACTGCAACAACTACAAATATCCTCCAGTCATGCGCACCACTTGTCCTTATGTTGTTCTGAGAGTGAGTGTGCAAATGAGCTCTAGCGCCCTCTATTTTCACTGCTCGAACTCACCTCACTGGGATGACTTCTCTTCCTGGAGGCTAATAACTCAATATTAATTATTCTCTTAAGCCAAATTGTCTTCTAGGGTTATTATCCAACATTTTAGCGTTTCTCTTGCTCCCCAGAATATTCTAGTCTTGTCAAAGGTTACACGTAGAGGTTAATACCTCCCGCAGCTACCATAATATCAACAGATAATAATTCAACCTAATCCATAATGGTCCAGAATTATTTAACCCTAGAGAAGAAGCATTGTCCAACATAGCCCTTCAAATGGTGAAAAATGATCCCAAGACTCAAATACAACCTTTTTTTGGAATGCTTCTGCATAGTCATGTGGGGTGGCTACATGCATGAGCAAGCAAGGACATGAAAGTTCTCAAGGAAAGGACAAGACAAGAAGAAGGAAAGGTCAAAGTTTCCTCAAGATGCAAGTTGTGAACAAGGTTAAGTCACTTCCCCTCTCGTTCCCCTTTTGTTACCTCATTGCCACCATGGTATCAAAATTCAACTTACAATGTCGGGTTGTTGTGGACAGAGTACGTTAAATGTTTAATGGAACTCCATAGTTGTGTGTTAAGTGTTTGACAAAATACCCAAGTGAAGTTTTTATCAATTGTGCCATGTTAGATGAGCACAATGATGAATTCATGCCTAAGGCTCACAAGTTTCAACATAGAGTCCTTTATACTATCTTATAAAGTGAATCTGGCATGGTTCTTAAAAGCTCGATATTCCAATCTCATGGACTATGCACATTCATGTAGCTTGTTGATGAGATTTATTTATCCAATCCTATGGGTATGCAAGTTGGTTCAATTTTGAGTGTTGGAATGATAAAGAGATTGTGAATCTATATTGGACACTTCAACAAACTCTAATCCAATGTAAACCTCGACACAAATATCACATAAAGAGAAGTGAAACCATGAACAAGAGAACTATAACAAACACAATAATAATAATAACAATAACAACAACAATAATAATTAGGTTAATGAAAGGTCAAAGGCCACACACCCCTTCACCTCATGACCAATCAATGCATATTTATACAATGTCACAAGTTTCATTGTAAACATCATTCTTATCCATCATTTATTACTCAATTTATTGTATAATTGCAAAAATGCTTTGTTAATCTTGTAATAAACATGTATTTTTTATTCCATTTAGTATCAGAGCCACTGATTTGGCCAAGTTGTGGGTTAACTCCATAGGTCATACCAACATTCAAGTTGTCCTCAATTGTTGATATATTCAATTAATATGCACAACAATTATTCAATCATATAGTGTTGTGATCTTCATGTTCTGTACATTATTACCCTCGTACAACGATCATCTGCAACCTGCAGATCGATCGTACAATTGCCATTCACATATGCAATTCCATCTGTCCATTAATTTTTTTAATTCCAAATGCCTTTTCACTTTCCCATACACTAAGGTTGCGACCCTTTAAAAAGTCATCCTCCTTTTTTAATTTAATTTATTTTTTATTTTTTTACTTGAAAATCTATCTATCTATCTATCTATATATATATATATATATATATATATAACTTTATCAACAAAAAAAATACTATAAATTAAAGTGGGCCTCACAAAGAAGAAGCTCATCACCAAAATAAGTAATAATGATGAATTGCAATTAGAGGTTTAGCAGGGTGAAGATGAAACCAATAACATCATGCAAATTGTGGATAAGATTGAGAAGTCACAAAAAGACTTAGAGGACAAAATTGACAAGTTAATCAAAGATTCCAAGAGACAATGGCTAGGGGTAGTAAAGAAGGAAAATAATTGTCATAGATGTGGTCAGAGATGGATTTTCGAGCATAGATGTGAACGCAAGTCACTATGCAACTTTAAAATAGTGGATAGAAAGGAGATAGAGGTCTCGAACCCAAGAAATGAAATCACTATAAGATACAATTCAGAACCAAACAATAAAAAAACGCTGCCAAAAGTATCATTGGCATCAATCTTATGCACCCAACAAAATAAGAATGAAGATAGGTAGCTCCAAAAAGAAACTACTACTTGAAAAGAATAAATACAAGAGTCAACCACAAAATATATTCCACTCATCAAAGGAAGGTTGGTAAGACCCAAGAAAAGAGGAAATAAAACCTATAGTCCACCTACAACCATGATGGGGAAATCACAACCAAAGGCATTAAAACTCAAAGGAATCATAAAACATAGAAATGTAATGATACTCGTATATTTTGGTAGTACTCATAATTGTATAGACATCAATTTCACTAAGAAACTAAACCTTTTTGTATACCCCAACAAGGACGTCACATTGATGATCATTAACGGACAGAACATTAAGGGAGTAGGAAGATGTCATAAAATCTCACTTCAAATACGAGAACTAGAACTACAAATAATATTCTATGCTTCTCCACTTGATGAGATGGATATGGTGCTAATTGTTGATGGTTAAAGCAGTTGAGCACATTGTAATAAATAATTATTTTTCTCGATGGTGTAAATAAATAATGAATTGAATTAATGAATATGGATAGTTTGTTTACATTGAGAGGACCCAGTTTAATATAGCCTAGGTGCCTATATCTAGGAGTAGTGACTTTAATTTATAATTTATTATTAACTTATTAAATTCATTTCATTATTATGTTTTAACTTTAATTTATTTATCATTTTATTATATACATAACATTTCCTTCCCCTTAAGAAGTGCTTTGTCCTAAAAGCAATCCTAGATGAATTTGTCTTTCCATGTGGAATTTCACCTTGATTCTAGATTTGTTTGTGATTATTTGGTAGACTTGTTCACGGCGGATGTATGGGATTTGTAAGTTCTTTTCAAGGAACATGTTGGCTCCCTGAACCGTATAACTTGTAATTATTTCCATGCCATTGGAATTTCATGAATTGTTCCTAGAGATTTGTGGCGTAGGTTCCTAACTACATTAGCCATTCTGCTCCCAGCACCATGTCCATTCCACAAAGGGGTACAGTGTAATATCTGATTTGTAGTTCTAAATTTTGTATATGTATCGAAACTTTATGGCATCGTCCTACTCCTTCTATTGGTTGACCATCAACGATTGTAACCATGAGGTCCTTGACAAGGTATACAAAAAGATTTAATTGTTTTGCGATATTAATGTCCACGAAATTGTGGGTGCTTCATAAATCTACTAATATGGTGATATATTTTCCTTTTAGGTTTGCTTTGAGCCTTAGGGTATTTGGTTTCATTTTCTCTATAATTTCTACAAACGAAATCATGGGTTTCCCACTCGAGATGTTGTGGGTAATACCCTTCCTCCTCATACGAGGTGGAGTATAACATACTATAGGTGGTTTTTCTTCCTGAACTAAAACCTCTGACTTATCTTCCTGATGAGTTTGCTTTATGCATGTGATTGAAACTAATGACACCTCTGGTGAGTTTTCATCCTCATCAGTGTCCAGTAGGTCTTCTTCAATGACAACCTACACTTCTTTCCCATGTATACTTTTTCAGTGATATGAGTGGTTGGGAGCACATTTATGGCCTAAAGCCCACTTTTCACCTCATCTACGACACTTGTTTTCTTTCCTCTTTTCCTCCTCCTGAGAGTTTCTACCGAAGGAGCAACATTCATTCTTAGCCTCATATCTATAAGATTTTTGAGTCTGGCATTTGTGTCCTGGTGTCCACTTGTCCCCCATAGAACCTGCAATCGTTGTCTTTTCGTCATGAATAAGTCTTATCAAATTTATGTAATAATGATCTTTTAGACTTTTTACGGTTGCCTTTGCCTTACGTATTGTTGTTTCCATAGTCGTGAAATCGTGTAAATTTAATTCATTCTGGATATGAGGTTTAATAAAACCAATTATATGCAATTGAACTAGACGTTTTGTTGATAACCATGGTACTCTTGTAGTTAGTGTTTCCCATTCACGGGTAAAATTATCCACGCTTCCTTTTTGTTGAAGTTGTTGATGATTGCAGCTATGTGAGACATTCTCCAGCTTACAAACCTGTGAGATGTGGATCATTGCAGCTATGTGAGACTTTCTCCAGCTTATAAACTTGAGAGAAAGCCCCTAAGAAGGATATGTGGTTCCTATCTGAGACATAACTGGCACATAGAGATGACCTCCTCCATTCAGAGAGTTGACAAGAACTCTAGATGATTATCCTGTGGGAAAGGTGATCTGTTGAGTTGGACGTGCCTGTGGTTGAGCACAAGGTGAACGTGTGAAATCCCAAAGTGTTGGGTGCATCATCATGAGAAAAAAAATGAAGATGATGTATTAGCCTACTCGGAGCAACAGAGTTGACGAGAAACTCCAGATAACTCTCATGTGTGATGTAGTGGGAAAGAAGATCTGTTGAGAGGACGTGCCTGTGGACAAGTACATGTGAACACGTGAAGAATTGGTTCTTCTATGTAATGCAGTGAGCCAGAGATATGAACATCCCTATGGATGTGCCCCTAGTGGATGAGCACTAGTGGGTGTATCAGATCCCTTGCTATATTGTTCAAGAGTCAAACTTGCATGTAACCCTAATTGTAATGTTAAGGGTACAGGTTGGCCCCACCTTAATGTGATTAGTAATAAATGTAAAAGATAATTAATCTGGTTAATATTAATTATAATCTGACTTAGAGAGGTCGGCCATGTTGTGTCAATAGACACTTATGTTGATAGGACAAGTCTAATATAAGTAAAGGAAGATTACCCATTGTAGAATCATATCCTTCACACAAGTTTGGAAATTTCAGCAAGTACACCTTCTTGGGAAAAGTGCGCACCTCTCTTTGGGCGCTAGTCTTCTAGGGTTTGAGCACCCTCTTGTGTGCTAGGTTTTCTTGGTGGTGAAGGTATTTCTCTTGAAGAATATAGAAATGTATTTGGATGGGTTTTCTTCCCTTGTTGAGAAGGGTTTCCCAGGATACTTTTTGTGTTCTTGTGCATGGTGTTTCTTCTTGTGATCTTGGTTGTTGCAACACTATTGGTTATGGTTCAGTTAAATGTTAAAATGAAATGAACTTCATGCTTAACCTTTCTTATAGAAAAATCAACATGGTATCAGAGCATAGGTCTTGAAGAACCCATTGCACAAGCTACAAGCTTTTACCAGTCATCCATCCTCTTCTGCAGAACCATACGACCCAACTAGGGTTTCTGGAAAATCCGTACGACCCTCTTCTTTTGAGTGTTTCAGCACTTGGAACTTGGACGTTGGGGATAAAATTACCATAGTAGTGTATGGTCTCCTTCAGTGCACCTCTAGCAAGCTTCAGATTGCATTTTCGAGCATTTTGACTTTTTGGCCCTAGGGTTTCACTAATTTCTGCAAAAACTTCAAAATTAGGGTTTCTGAAATTCCTTGAAGGAGCTCTTCAGCTCACTAGTGTTCTCCTATCTTTCAAAGGCTTATTGTTGGCAGTCATAAGTCCAACTAAACCTAAAAGTGCTAGCCTAGCCTAGTCGTTATGTTTACTAGCCAAGTTGACAAGGGTTTGTGAAGAATCAAAAAATGAGCAAAATCACAATGGGAGAAAATCTTGATGATTCAAGCAAACTCAGTTCCTAGAAAACAAGACCTCAAAGAAATGAAGACATCAACATATTGTTAAGGTTTAAGCTATTATTAAGTTTTTTTTCATTTCACTAGATAACAATAGCATAGATAGGATCACTGAGAAATACACAATCACAAGAGACGCATCATTTATCCTGGGAAACCCTCATGGGGGAGAAAACCCAACAAAAAATTCCTTAATATAGATAGCCAATACAATGCCAAGAGATAACTCAAACAAATACATAAAGTACTCTCCCAAGAAAGTACCTCTCTCTCTCTCTCTTCTTCTCCAACTGCAGCTCCAAACTTGCGCTCTGATGAACAAGTGAGTGTGTGTCCAAATGAGGCACTAGCCTCTTTATTTATACAATCTGGCATGCGACTTTTCACTGGCAAGGCCGACTTCTCAATCTGGGTGGTTATAACCACCTTTAATTAATCTGGGGGCCGACTTCTCATTCTACCTATTACAATTAGGGTTTTACCAATCCGCAAAAGGGGATTTGGTTATTTACAATACCCGACATGATCAATCCGCAAAAGGGGATTGATCTAATGAATAATATATCAATAATAAATAGAATACTCTTTCCAGTTACATTATTTCAACACTCCCCCTTAACAAGAAGAGTATTCTACAACAACATCAGGTGAGAGAGAGGACAACATCATCAACGACATCAGGTGAGTGAGAGGATAGCATCATCAACAACATCTTGGAACACTGATTGGCATATCTATAAATCATCAGAAGTTTTTCTCATCAGCAACATCCTCATTCACAGTGGAATGAAATCATCATCTACATCAATATGGATTAGTATAAAACTAATACATCATCATCACAACACGAGGCTGGTCACATCATCACAGCACAAGGCTGGCACATCATCACAACACAAGGCTGGCACACTACACAATAGTTAAGCTGAGATCACAACACAACAGTTAAGCTGGAATCACAACACAACAGTTAAGCTGGAATCAAAACACAACAGTTAAGATGGAATCACAACACAACAGTTAAGCTGGAATCACAACACATCAGTTAAGCTGGAATCACAACACAACAATTAAGTTAGCATCAACAATTAAGCTGGAATCTCAACACAACAATTAGGATGGAATCTCAACACGGCAATTAAGCTGCAATCTCAACACAACAATTAAGATGGCATCAACAATTAAGTTGGAATATCAACACAACAATTAAGCTAGCATCAACAATTAAGTTGGAATCTCAACACAACAATTAAGCTAGAAGCACAACACTCGGTTGGCATCTCGACACAACACTACTCCCCCTATCGAGGGAGGTCCTTTCAGACTATACCGAGCTTATCTCGAAAGTGCTCAAACTTTACACGAGATAGAAGCTTGGTCAACACATCGGAAACCTGTTCATCCGTGCTAACATATTGGAGCTTTATGGCTCCTCTCTGCACCATGTCACAGATGTAATGGTATCGAATCTCTATGTGTTTCGACTTGTCATGAAATACAAGATTCTCTGTCATCTTTATGCAGCTCTGGTTATCACATAGGATCGTGGTTGCTTCCATCTCTAGGTCGAATAGACTAGTCAACATCTTACAAAGCCATATGGCTTCACAACTGGCAAAACACGCAGCAATGTATTCTGCTTCCGCTGTACCGAGAGCAATGCTTGAATGCTTCCTACTCTGCCATGAGATCATGGTTGATCCCAAATTGAAACAACATCCTGAAGTGCTCTTCTTGTGAGAGACACTTCCAGCCCAATCTGAATCAGTGTACCCACTCAATGTGAAATTATGATCTCCATCATAACTGAGACCATAATATAATGTACCCTTAAGATACCTCATCACATGTTTTGTAGCAAATAGGTGAACATGTCTGGGTTCTACCAGAAACTGACTCAAGGTATTCACAGCAAAACAAATATCTAGTCTGGTGTTCGTCAGATACATCAGCGATCCAATGATCTATCTATACAACTTGGCATCAATCAATTCTAACGAAGTGTCGACCATAAGCTTCAACTTAGTTTCCATGGGTGTATTCATGGACTTGCACTCCAACATATCAAATCTCTTCAGGATTTCAACTGCATACTTCCCTTGGTTAAGGAAGATTCTCTATGGACTCTACCATACCTCAAGACCTAAGAAATAATGCATTAGGCCAAGGTCTTTCATCTCAAATTATGAAGCGAGCTTCTTCTTACATTCAATGATGAGTTTTTCTTCTCTAGTTAAGAATAAGTCATCCACATATAACAGTAATATCACCGGCTCATCATTCATAACCTTGAAGTAGAGGTTAGAATCATCTTTACTCTTGGTAAAGCCCAAGCTCGTCAAAAAATTGTTTATCCTTCCATACCAAGCTCTAGGAGCTTGCTTCAACCTATACAGAGCCTTCTTCAACTTGCAGACACGAGTCTTCTTATCTTCAACTTAAAATCCTTGAGGTTGTTCTATATACACTTCTTCTTGTTCTATATGTGTCACTATGATTATTGAAGCACTTGAATATGTTCCATTGAATTCTCCTTTATTTCATAACGTTTTCTTGGAAATTATGCTCTTTAACTTGTTCATACCTGGAAGGGTGACATGATGCCCTAGTAAGTTGATCTCCCTTTAGGATGGGTTTCCACTGGGTGGGTCTGTGAAAGGTCATTGTTCGTTCTCTCCATACTTACCACTTTCTATCTTTATTCCTCTCATCTCCCCCCTACCTTTGTTCGGGCATTGAGATTTGCCACACTAGGAAGGGTTGTACCTTGCCTTGTGGGAAGAAGGGGCTAAAGGACCAGAGGGTAAAAGTAGTTTGAAAGAGTTAAAACCCGAAGGTGAAACTTTTGAGATGCTTCGCCCGTGGATTCCCGAGAAAGCAGTAAAAATCTTCTCAGTAAGGAAAGGGAACCCATAAGAAAAACAAACACTCAATGTATTAGTTGGTGGATGGGAGGTCTCATCATGAGCCGACCTATTATGACCATGGGCATGTAGCGGTATGACATTGCCATATATATGGTCACCAAACTAGGGTAGTGGCTCTTGGTGGCATAGACAAGAGAAAGAGGGTCTCATCACGAGCCAACCTTTTCATCTTCGTGAAATGCTTGTGGATAACGTTGTCACTTATGGTCACCAAGCTAGGACAGTGTCCCTCAACTCTCCCCTTGAAGCATAAAAACAAAAGATCAAAAGCAATGAAGTTAAGAATAAAAGGCAATGAACGGGCTAGGAAACAATGGCATATATGACAAGGTGCAACTCGCCCTCTACAAAGGCACCCACAGGTAAGATTTCCATTTCCTTGTTATCACTGCACCCCATGCCCAAACACTACCCCATGCCACCTCATACACTTACATGACCTGGATTGGTTCTCACATGGGAAACACCCCAAACTTAAGAAGGATTAGCCCAATAGGACACCTTGTGACCTTCTCCAAACCTGACTTGTTATTGAGCATTTGTCTAGGTAAAGGGAGGTTGGATGCACATGTTTGGGTAATTTAATTATTGGATGTGATTTACATGTTATGATCCCTGTGACTTATGAACACTTGGAGGGCATACTTGTTGTTGCTACAGGACCTTGCATGGTGGACAGGTACACATGGGGGAATGATTAGCTCGGACCTTCATGGGGCTGAAATCCCACAGATGGATGATGTAACCCAAGCCAGGGGCAAGAAGACATCAAAGATTTGCACCAGGAAGAAAGAAGGACATCACCTTGAAGGCACCCTGGCAGACCTGGACCTAGGGGGATCTTGCTTCTCCACCTGGATGTTGACCTTTAAGAGCCCATGATGTCACCATCATGACCCTCCACATCATTCAGAGCTAGGGTTTGCATTTTGAGGGCAGTTGTGAGCTAGTTGGCATGTGTGGGCTATTAGAATATAAAGGATTGTGTGCTCGTTTTACCACGACGATACCCTCGTCTCCCAACCACAGGCCGAAGCCTCCCTCCGAGCACCTTAACCTTGACCTGAGAATTCCTCTGGAAGCAAACCCTAGGCTAGATAGCCAAAC
>ML802463.1:211541-222336 GCA_009831015.1 Picea engelmannii
GCAGCGCATCTCTCCCCAAGGATAGCGCATCACAAAAAGTTGATCAGATAGTCCAAACCCTAGCCAAGAGATATCCAAGCCAAATACTGAAACTTGTTGCTGCTGCAGCTGCACCTGCAACCCTCCTCCAAACCTGCGCACCAACTACACCTGCAGTGCGCACCAACTGGGAAAACTGTAGTCCTGAGATATGACAAATGAGAAACTAGCGTCCTGTATTTATAGTAATCATGCCAGTTTACTGGGGTCGACTTCTCCTTCTCGGTAGGTGTCTGTTCAGTATATTATTATTAATTCGGGCCGACTTCTTCTCTTGGAGGCTAATAGCCTAATATAAATTATATTCTTGAGCCGACAAGACTTCTAGGGTTGTTAGCCAATTCATTAGGGTTTCTCTTGCTTCCCGGAGTCTTCTATTCTCGTCAGGTTCACATGTAGAGGTAAATACCTCCCGCAGCTACCATAATATTAACATGGGCATCATCCAAGGTCTTTGGAGGCCAAACATTCAACAATTGGAGCCCAACGTTCCACCTTAGGGGCTCAACGTCACCCTAGAAGGGCATGACGTCACCCTTGGAAGTGTTTTTAGATGTTAATTAATTTTATTTATGTCTAATTTGAATTTATTTGTAAATTGGCCAGGTCGACCTTTATTTGACTTAAAATTAATTAAAGGTCACCAATTTTGTATAAATAAACATAAAGTACATTCATTTTTATCATCACAACTCCTCACACAAGAGGAGAGGTCTGAAATTTTCGCCCTAGAAGGGCTATTGGCTGAAATTGTGAGGCACACTCCTGTACAAGGATGATTTTTTGCAAGTGGATCAATCTTGGAAGCTTTTATGGTGATCTTGCATGGTATTTTCATGATTATTCTTGGTGCAAGTAGGTAAAATCTGCATTTTATTTATTTATTGAATGGTTTATGTATGGTTTTATTTGCTCATACAAGATTATGAGATTACATGGTATACTTAATGATTGAAGTAAGGAACTTAATTTGCTACTTTCTTACTTTCTATTTACCAAACATTTTCATTGATTTGATCTAGTAACTAGTAAAACCCTAGATCCCTAATTTGATAGCACTCTAAGGTTTTAGTTATCTCTGCCTAAGTTTTTCCCATAAGAAGCCTAAGGAGAGAAAGGTGTTAGGGCCTATAATTTCGTACACCCTAGTATCTTGTTTCTTTAGGAAAATGCATAGGAGGACTTAAGTTACTACTTCTCCTATGCATTCTCCCTCTTAGACATTTGTGCACTATCAAAATTGATTTACAGCCTTAGAAGAAGCCTCCACTTGACTCCATAATCCCTAGAAGGCACTAGTTCTAGTTTCTCTCTTATTGAAGGATTGATCAAACAAGCATTCAAACCTTATTCCTTGAAGCTTTTGCTAACTTTTACTAACCCTAAACTAGACTAATTCCTTAGCTAACTTGTTGATGTTGCAAATCACTGCTACAACCATACTAATCCATGCTAATTTGTTGCATTCACCTACATAACTTGCACTTAGCTCACTCAGAAATTGCTTGTGACAATTGCCAATCAATCTACTAGATAAATGCTAAGTTTACATGGTGTTTCCTTGCAATTTTGAGCACTAGAATTTGTTGTTGTTACAAAAGATTTCTAGAGCCATCTAACTACAGTAAATTCTTTGTAAAAGTGACATTAAATGCTATCTAGACATTACCAAATTTGTTTGCGACAATTAATTATCATTCAGCATAGTTAAAGCTACATTTTAATGTCCTTTTCAAGCAATTTCAAGGCACTATTTTTGTCGTTGTTACAAAATAGTTATTGTTGTTGTAAATTGTTACATTGTTGCAACTTTATATCAGCTAGCCTATTTTTTGAAGGTTCATGATCTTAAGAAGCACTAACATCATATTTTGTACTTGAAAGCTACCATATTTTCTTTGTTGTCTTGTTCTGAGCAGGTACACTCCATTTTTACCATTGCGTCATCCCTTAAATACCTTAAGAACCTTTTGAATTGAGTGACCATCAAGAGGGGGGTTTTATTGCATCCTTGCCTTTTGTCTTATCAGCGCTTTAGGTCACTGGGGAAGTCTCCCCTGGGGTAACTTTGATATACTCCTAAATAGAAAGGGGTTTCCTATTAAGGTGACAGTGATAGTTTACCCCCTATTACGAAAATCTTGCATTCACTTGCATTGGGCTTTGGGCAAGTACAAATTGTGCGATAACATTGTCTTCAACTTAGAAACACTTGCAAAATGAATGGCTAATAAAGGGCTTGGAAAAATATGCTTTAAAAACAAAAAGAGGAAAAGGATGTGGCTAGCCCTCAACAAAGGCAACCATAAATGAGACAATGTGAGCCTTTGTATGTCATGAAACATCATACCTAAAATTCTAACCCCATCCACCTCACATTCACTACATAACCTAGAAATAATTCTCCTTGGGAACATCCCCTAGAAAGAATTCTCTTTGCTAGGTGAAAGCTTGATCGTGGAGGCACAAAGTTGCTTGGACCTTCATTGGGGCATGAAGCCCACTGGTTGGATGATGCGCCCCTCTCCTTGGACACATGGGAAGAGGAACGTTACCTTTGGAGGAACTTGGACACCATGAGGCAATTATTCTCCAACCGCTTGCTCCCAAATGTTGGCCTTGGAAGGCCTAAAAAGTCACACCTTATGCCCTAGACGTCACATGGGCTAAGGGTTTTGATGGGGTTTCTCATGGTTGATGATGATGTGGCTTGGTTCAATGGAGAGAGAGAGACACTTGGCACATGCTAGAGCACTTGGTGGCATGATCTATGACCTTTGGAGGCCTAACGATTTTCATCCTAGACCAAAACATCCCTAGAGGCCCTACATCATCCTTTAGGGCATGACATCACGTCAAAAAAGGGATTTTATTTTTGTAATTTTGAATTTTAAGTTGTAAAAAGAAAACTAGGGAGGTCAGCCTCTCTAATTTGATGTTGACTTTTCAAAAGGTGGACAAAAGGGTTTTAGGTGACCTCATATAAATAGAGGTCACCCCTTTGTCATTTTGACACATCTCACTTGATAATTACATATTACATGGCTGAAATTTTCGCCCTACTTGGGCATTTTGCACTATCTCTCTCTTGAATGTCTTGTGGATGTTATTACTTGTCTATTGGTGAAGAAGACTAAACCGCTATCTCTTGGATGCTTGTTCTTGGTATTTTTTGTGGAATATGCTTGATAAGAAAGGGTTTCTTCATGCTTTTATTGGATTTGGTAAGGAATTTCTGCATTAAATGTGTTTTTCTTCTTGCTTCATGCTAAATTGTCTAAACCCTTGGAGGAGTATAAAGGTATACACCCTCCATCAAGTCTACTTTGTTATCATTGAATAAGTCTACTTTGTTATCATTGAATAAGCTACAAGGAGTAAAATGGCTCACACCCCTAGAGAAGTAATAAACCCTAGCTCTTACACAAGAGACTCCATTAATCCAATTGACAAGGCACTTATCCACTTGCATTGGAGATATAAAATCATTGCATTGGTATACATGAAGTATTGAGATATTGCAATTGTTCAAGTTGGAATGTATTCTTCATGTTAAAAGCTTGTTTGTGCCCTAAGGGTGTCCTATTTTAACCAAGTAATTTGTTGTTGTAATAAATTTAATGCTACATCCATTAGGGCTGCAACAAAACTATCTTTCTTTCACTCATTGCTCTCTAATCTATCGTCGAAATTTACTTGTGAACCTATATTATTGTTCTACTAGTTATTGGCTATCATTTGCATGGTTTACTTGTTGATTTTTGTGGCTAGATCTTGTTGTTGTAGAGATTGTTTTCTACAGCCACTTGGCTGTCATAATAACTTGTTGATAACACTTAACAAACAACCCTTAATATCACCAAAGTCTTGCTTTAAACATTGGATGTTTAGCTAGTCATTACTAGCTTTATTTCCAACACCTTGTACTAGATTTTGGATGGTTAAATTTGAAGTTATTAACATCTTTTATTGTTTATCTATATATTTTCATACTGCTGCAATTTGGGACAGCAAGGTTTCTTGCTTGGTCCCCTTTGGTTTAAGGCTCATATATCTATCATTTGCCTTGTTCTGGGCAGGGATAACATCGTTTTACAGATACACAACACTTGACAATCTTTCTACCATATACAAGACTCATTCTTAAGCCTTGCTCCTTCTCCAAACTTGACCTATAGGTGTTTTCATTCATCGTCATCTCACTTTCCATCTCAATACCCCTAGGGTCATCGAGATTCCCCCTTGTGGTGATTTCATCATTACCAAAGTGAGGGGAGTGTCTATCTAAGGTGACATTGGGTAGGTACTCATGTAGTTGTCCCACCTTTGTGACTTGGGCTGGGCTTTTCTCAAGCTACATATTGTGTGATAACATTTTGGCGTTGTTGCTAGCAAGGATTTTGAATCCTCTTTCGATCCCTAACGACACATGGCAAGTTATCCCAAATCCTTTTCCTAACTTGCCTGGCGACTCCACCTGAGGGAAGTTCCCTCTCCCCTTTTGATGAACTTTCTAAGCTAATATGGCGACTCCACAACCTAAGAACCCACCTTTTCCCTAATACCCTTTCCATCTTTTGATGAGTCTTGAACTCATCTGGCAACTCCATTGAAGTGCCATTTCATACAATGGGACTAAGGCACCAAGGGATGAATATTTTCCTATAACTTACCGTATCTTGAGGACAATTTTGCAGATGGAAGAGAAGAAATATGTTGATGAAGCCATTGAGCATCTAATGAATCTTGTAAATGAATTACCCCGAGAACCTACTAAAGAACAACTCTATGAAGCACCTCTTTCTAAAGGGCAAGCCCTTATAAATGAAGAAGTGATTGAAGAACATGTCAAGAAGATGAAGAAGTAATCAGTCCCAGTGATACAATTGATCAACATATTGACGATTTCATATGTGTTGGAGGACGTAGGTGGGACATGGTTTGTATCATTTTTAAAAGACCCCATTTATGACATTGAGGGTAGCTCTCAATTAAATGTTGAGTTGTCACCTTCAATGAATTGGTCTTCATGTTTGGATGATCCAGGTAATTGATGGCCTGATGATGATATGAGCATAGATCGGTCCCATCCATCCAAGGATGACTTGTTGCAACATACTCATGTTGATTTCCAACCATACCTTGGGGATTGTTATCACACAATTTGTACTTGCCCAAATCCCAAGGTAAGTAAGAGAGATTGGCGTAACAAACATGATATCCTATCACTGTCACCTTAATAGGAAATCATCGCTTTTTAGGGATAGAAAAGATCTACCCCGGGGTAGGAGTCCCCAGTAAGCTAAAGGGATGGAAAAATTAGGGTTATGATCGAAATATATCCCCCCCTCTCACTGGTTACCAAAGTCACTAAATTTGTGTTGAGGTTAATGAAGTGCTTAATGCACCTGCCCAGAACAAGACAATATAGTATGCACATACAATAATTCCATGTACAAATATGATAATAACACCTCAAGAGACAATGGATAATGGCAATAAGTGCTAGTTGATATAAATTTGCAGCAATTAATAAGTTTACAACAGAACTTGATAAAATGTAACAATTGCAACAAATACTCCTTAGAATTGCTTGAAAAGAGAGTAAGAAGATAGCATTTACTAAGAAGAATGATAACCAAATGTCATAAGCGACTTCTGAAGTGTTTAGCTAGCATTCAAAGTCAATTATGCAGAAAATTTGTTGCATTTAGATGGTTGTAGTAGTCATTTATAACAGCAGCAAATAAGTTAGTGATCTAGGGTAAACTAGGGTTAGAAATAGTTAGTAAAAGCTTAGGAGAAGAGCATTTGAGTGTTTAATCAATCCTTCAACAAGAGAGAGGCAAGAACTAGTGCCTTCTAGGGCTTATGGAGTCAAGTGGACGGCTTCTTCAAAGGCCACAATTTAATTTTGATAATGCACAAAAGTCTAAGAGGGAGAATGCATAGGAGAAGTAGTAACTTAAGTGTCATGTTTCCAAGCCAATGTTTTGCCTGGAAATGAGGGTGTTTAACTGTTTATTTGTTGTTACTTGTGTGTTTGCAGGTTTACTTCATGAAGTTGTGCATTTAGGGTTTGTACTTAGAAGATCATAGCTTAGAGATACAGATCTGAACATGGAGATATAGATTTGAACATATAGCATAAGGAATGACAAGATACAAGCAAGAAACACTAATATAGAACCAATAACTTCATATCTAACCTTTATTTAGATAATAGAGTGATCCTGATACAATAGATTTGCAGATCTGGGAGAATACCATAATCATAACCAAGCTGGAATAATAGCTGCTACAACAATGTCCAAAAATGAAGATAATAGCCTCCAAAGGCACTACAATAAATTGGTGAAAGGGGCAAGATTGATTTCTTTCCCTCCAAGAGCTAGATCCAATCCTCCTAGCTGAGTTGCGCCCTCCTAGATGGTTGTAGATGCTCAATATTTCGACGTCACTCCTAGAGACCTCCAAATGCCACCAAAATGGCTAGAACAGTAGATCGGGGAAAGACAAACCCCCTAGCAAAGTATCAAGCTGAATGATGAATATCTGACCCTTCAGATGGATGAAATTTCTTTCTCCAGTGCGCCCTCCTTCTCTCCAACTCATGCCAAGCTCTAATAAATAATCTGACAAAGAAACCCCCTCCAAAATGGGCTAGAAAGGACGCCCTTGGCCATACAGAGAAAACCCAAAACTCCTTATGCCCAAAATCCTTCTCCTCTTCCTAGATTGAACTATTCTCCTTCGGATGGTTCGCCCTCCTGCTGTAAACCCCCTAAAGTTGTGCACTGTCTCTTCCTTTGCTGATGGATATGACCTGTACCTGTTGTAGAATGGTGTGGGAGGAATATTGCACCCCTGGGACCAAGCTTGGATTAAGATAGGTGGGATCTTTAACCACTGAGTTGATCTCTAGGGTTTGTAATCTCAAAACCCTCAAAACGTCTTTGTGCTTAAGAGCCCAAATGAAAAAGTACTAATAATCCAAAATGAGTGAGAGATGCGCCCTCCTTTTCTTTTATACCCCGATCTAATTCTCTGTTGAGTTAGTTAACCATCTCATGGGGTTAACTCCTAGCTTTTCCACACATGTTCTTTTTCTTTTCTTCATTTTACCTTTTCTCCCAAAGTCAACTTAAAATTATCACAGTGTGCTTAGGTAAGTGCTTTGGGGAGTCTTGGTCCCCATGATGCATGAGACTATAGTCTAGTGGGGACAACTAGACTACTAAGTCTCTCACAACCTCTTTATCAAGAGGTGGGGGACATCACAGTCTCCCCTACTAGAAATTGCTTTCCCACAAGCAATTTTGATCCTATCTCCTGAAGAACTTGTTCACTTTCCCAAGTAGCATCCTTATAGGTAAGTTCTTCCACCTGATCAAGTATTCCCTAATGCTCATATTCCTTAGCCTCTTCTCCCTTACTTCTAATACTTCCTTTGAAACCAATATCAATTGCCCCTCCTCATCCAAAGGTGGCAATTATTCAATAGGAATGATGTGCTTCCCTATGGCTCTTTTCAAGCATGATACATGAAATACATTGTGTATTTTGATGCCCTAAGGTAGATCAAGCTCATATGCCATGGCCCCTACTTTTATGTTTACCCTGTATGGTTCAAAGAAGCGAGGTTGGAGCTTTTTTGCACCACTCCTCTTAATAGATGTATGTCTGTATGGTTGTAGCCTCAAGTATACCAAGTCACCAACCTCAAATGTGTGATCCACTCTATGCTTATTTGCTTATACCTTTTGTTGATTTTGTGCCCTTTGTAAGTGGTCTTTAAGCTCTCTAAGTATATCCTGACTCTATTGAATCCAATCTTGTGCCATAGGAGCTCCATTGTCACTGAAGACAATCTTCACAAAGGTGAGGAGATCACAGGTGTATAAGGCCTTAAAAGGTGACATACCAGTAGACATGTGATAGGTGGTGTTGTAACAATACTCTCCCAAATGAAGCCACTTAACTCGTGCCTTTTGTTGTCCTGAAACATAATTCTGAAGGTATCCTTCAACCCATTTGTTGACTATCTTGGTTTGGCCATCAATTTGATGATGATAGCTAGTACTGGGGGTCAAGGTCGTACCTACCAAACTGAATAGCTCCTGCCAAAAGGTGCTCATGAATCTGTTGTCACTGTCACTCACAATGGTTTTGGGTAAACCATGCAACCTGAAGATCTCTCTAAATAATAAATCTGCAACCTGTGAAGCAATGAAATCTGTGGCAATGGCGAAGAAAGGAGAAAATTTGGTTAATCTATCCACAACGACAAAAATGCAATCCTTGCCCTAGACCTTGGGAAATCCTGTAATGAAATCCAAGGATATACTTTCCCATTTTTTCTCTAGGATGGGGAGTTGTTGCAGTAAACTGGTTGGATGAGTGTTTTCATCCTTTTTCTCCTGACAAGTGGAGCATTCCTTGATGTAGTGCATCACATCCTCCTTTATGCCCTTCGATGTGAATCTCTCCCTTATCTGCTTGTATGTTTTGACAAACCCCCGATGCCCTGCCAATGGTGAATCATGTAATGCTTGTAATACTCATCTTTTGAATGTTGACTCAGGAACTAGGAATATCCAACCCTTGTTGTATATGATGTCATCCACAATCCTAAAGTTATCATCATGTACCTTCCCATCCATCAACTCACAAGCAAACCCGTTTTTTGAATACTCCACCAAAAGGTGTGCTTTCCAATCAACTGAAACATCTTTCATAGCATAGACTGAGGGTCTTCTAGATAAGGCATCAGCCACCACATTATTTTTCCCTTTGACAAATTCAATGTCAAAGTCATAGGCCCGAATCTTGCTAACCCATTTCCGTTGTCTTTCATTTAAGTCCTTTTGATCCAAAAAGTACTTGAGGCTATTGTGATTTGTCCTTGTTATCGCACAATTTGTAGGATAGGCTTAGTAGCTTGGAGATAAGACTTAAACTGGTGTAACAGGAGCTTCCCCACCCACTGTCACCTCGATGGGGAGCTCTTTCTATTCAGGGTGGCTAATCTCAAGGGAGACGTCCCTAGTAATCTAGGGTTCTGAAGGAAAATGATCAAGGGTTTAAGGCTCACAGGTTAAGGTAAGCTTTCCCTTCACAGATTACTGTCAGATGGATAGTCAAAGAGAAGATATTCCACTGAAAGGGCACCTGTTTGCGAGACAAGGCAATGATAAAACTAAAATGTGCCACAGTGGTTAGTACTTCAAAATACTAATGACTATCTTAAATACATATGAGCAATAATATATGTAATTATTGACGAAGTCAATGATTGCGAACAAAGACAATAGCTTATATTGCTTCTTCAATAAGTACAAAAAGACACTTGCATTCAATGTATAAAATCAATCTTTGTTATATCACAAAGCAATAAATGTGCTCATATATATATTGTTGTTGCGTCAAACCTGCTAAAAGGTGATGTCAGCCCTATTCTAGGTTAGTTTTAGCTAGACAATAAAGTGGACGTTTTGCCAAGTAAGCCAATGAAATTGCTCAACACTCAAATGTCTATCAAAGGATGACAAAGCCACAACGTTTTACACGAAACAAAGGTTAAAAAGAGGCTTGATGTCATCAACTAGTTAGGGTTAGTAGGCCGCTAGGGTTAGTTAGGGTTTCAAGTTTTAGAAGATAGAAAGGTTTTTTTGACACAAAACTCTCAACGTTGCATTCTTAGACTAGTGCCTTGGGTTAATGGAGTCAAAGAGAGAGGCTAAAGGATTGGAAATATTTAAACCTAAGGACGGGAGAGTTAGGTTTAATGGTGCTGCAATGGCAGGGCCACCAAATCAAAACCCTAAGGGGAGGAGGCTCATTCCGGTGTAGCTAAAGCTAGGCCTCATGCTCCTCCCTCTTTCCTTAAGACTCTTTGGCAAAAACGGCTAGCTATAAAACATAAATCTATGGCTGAAAAGTGTTGTTTGGGGCCAAGTCTTTTCAAACCCTAAGAGTCAAACCCTAGGTGTAAAATTAATTAGGCCTAGGACATCTTCTTTCTTCAATTTATGTTTCAAACTAACTCAAGAAAAAGAGGAACTAGTGTAGCAATGGCTAGGCTAGGTTCTTCTAATCAAATGGCTAAACAAGTATTTATGATGGGGACATGAAGCAATGACCCACTTGTGTGCTTGCTCTCTAGGGTTTCAATGATTAAGCATAAAATAACAATGTAACCATGCATGTAAGAATTTTTAAACTACAACCATTCAATCAAGAAGTTTTGTATGAGAAAAACACTTACAAATCCAAGATGAGCTTATCAAACCCTAGTTGTAACACCTTCCAATGATAAAAACACCATATGCATGCCAAAGATAATCCTTCCAAGAGTAGCGCCTCAACTCCAAGATCCAAAATCAAGACAAAAGACTAAAAAGTATCACTCTCCCAAGAGAGCAAGTTGTGTTATCAAAATGAGGCTCAACGTCCTCAATTGATATCATCCAAATGACCTTGAATTACAAAACAGGTCATTAAAAACAGCCGACAAGGCTGACTTAACAATATTCCATTATTTGTCACATTAAATGCTAAAAATGTCAAAAATGAGCTAAAAAGGGAGACGTCAGGCCCCTCTCAGGGAGACGTTGGCCCTTTCAGGGCATCATCAGCATCCAGAAAGAAAAACGATGGCCCCTCTGGGGCTCCTGCAACCTGCCACATGTGCCAAATAGTCCCAGCACAATGCCACATGCTCCAGAAATCGTCCAGCCTGCCCTGGGTGGCGTCC
>ML802463.1:241978-254163 GCA_009831015.1 Picea engelmannii
AGGCTTTGAATTCCTTGAACTTACTGAACACTTCATCTTTAGTCTTCAAGAAATATATCCAGGTTTTACGAGAGTAATCATCAATAAATGATACATAATATACATACCCGCTAATGGAGGATGATGGCATTGGGCCACACACACTGAATGGATGAGTTCTAGGACTCCCTCTGTCTTGTTGTCCTGCTTCGGAAAAGGGTTCTTGATATTCTTCCCTTGTGCACATCCATTGCATACGCCTTTATGGTCACCTTTGAGTTCTGGTAAACCTGTGACCGCTTTGCATATGTATGGTAGTGCCTTGTAGTTGATGTGGACTAATATTTTATGCCAAAGTTCACATGAGTTTTCAATGGCATCGGTCATAACAGCCTCTGATTGACCCTTTAATTTATACAAGCCATTTTCTTCATTGCCAATGACGATTGCTTGATTTAAAGTTTCTACCTTAGCCCACATAAGAACCTCTCCATCTATAAAGGCAACTCTGAAGCCTTTCTTCTCTAAAGCTGAAATGGAGAGTAGGTTCTTCTTCAAGCCTGGTACATATAGTATGTCCTTCATTTTCAGTGAATTCCCTGAATTCAGTTTATGGTTTGATTCTCCCACTCCCTTGATGGGGTACTGATAATCATCACCAAGTGTCACTTTCTGAGAAAACTTCTTCTCTGAGATACAAGAGAGAATATTTCTTTGTCCCGTCATGTGCTTGGATGCACCACTATCAATGAGCCAAGTGTCCTCTCCAGGTGTTACAGATCCTGAGAGGGCTGAGATCAAAACATGGTCTTTGATCTCTTCTCTCATCATCTTTGCGGGTGGCTCTTTATCTTCGGCTACATGGGCATGAAGCCTCTTTTGTTTTCTCTTGTATTCTTCTCGTCTCGCTGGACAAAACTTCGCAATGTGTCCCATCTTGTCACAATGATAGCATTGTACAAATGAGTAGTCTCTTTCCTTTCGTTGTCCTTTCTTCTGAAATCTCCCTGGATGAGATTCTTTATGATTGAATTTATTTGATTGTTGAGGCTCTTTATGAGTCTCCTTTTGGAAGTAGGGTTTCTTCCTTCCTCCTTTGGTGTGAGTAGCTAAGGCTTGATCATCATCCTTCGCTAGTAACGCTTCTCGATTCGCTACTCTTGTTTCTTCTTGGATGCATTATTCCCATAGGTTGTCGAACTTCAGTTTCTCCTTCCTGGCACATATTGTTTGGATGAAGGCATCCCAAGGTCTTGTGAGACCATTTAGGGCCGTCATGATGAGTTCGTCTTCGTCTATGCTATCGCCAATAGCTTCTAACTTTTCTTTGAATTCTAAGATTCTAGAGAAGTATTCCTGAATCATTTATGCTTTCTGCATCCTTGTATTCTTCAGTTGGGTTCTAAGATTCATCTTCTGGTTTATGTTCTTCCCTTCATATAGTTTGGTCAAGGCATCAAACATTTCTTTCGGGATCTTCTTGGATGACACATAAGGGATCAGATGATCTTTGATTGAATCTGCAATGATTCTTTTAGCCCTTATTGTGTCCTTTTGATGCTTTGCCTTTTCTGCAGCATCTTCGGGGTCCAATAATTCTTCCTTGACGAATCTTGGTAGGTTATTCTCTTCAAGAATGAGGTCAATCCTATACTTCCAGGCACATAAGTTTTCTACTCCTTCTAACTTGTCAACAAGCTTAATGCTTGCAGACATCTTTACCCGGAGCTAGGAAAATGACCAAAAAATGAAAGTGCTTCAAATAAAAAACTGAACTTACCAGGAGATGCGCTTGGCTGAGGCGAGCTACCTAGTGTGCTTGGATCTGAGAAAATCCAACTTTTGCCCCTTCAAATCTGCTCTACGGATTTCTGGATTGGTGCTTCTGGTACCTTTGGTACTCTGGTACTTCTGGTACTTCTGGTACTTTCTGGTACTTTGTGTAACTAGGTTTTCACTTTCCGGGAGATCCAGCCACTGAAAAGGTGCGTTGATGATGCCAAATTGATCCTTAGGGGAGGGCACAACTTTCTAGATAGTTTTAGGGATGAAAAGATTCACTTTTGAAAAACCCTAATTTGCAGGTACTGCAACAATGACGTTTTTCCTCTTGCAAAATATGCTTCCTTCAGCTTGGCTCTAATCCCATGTTAATGTTTAAGCCATTATTATAGATGTTTGCATTTCATTAGATAACAATAGCATAATCCAAGATCACTGAGAAATACACAATCACAAGAGACACAACATTTATCCTAGGAAACCCTCGAGGGGAAGAAAACCCAGCAAAACTTCCTTAATATAGATAGCCAATACAATGCCAAGAGAACTCTATGCTAAAACAGAAAGTCCTCTCCAAGACATGTGTCACTCTCTCTCTCCTTTGCTGGTAACAGATCATAACTTGTCTCTCAAACTAAGCAAGTGAGTTATGTCCAAGTGAGGCGCTAGCCTCCTTTATTTATACAAGTCTGGCACATGTGAAGTGTCTCTTCACTGGCAGGGCCGACTTCTCCAACTGGGTGGGTAAACCCACCTTTATTATATTTTTGGGTCTCCTTATTAACTGTTGGGGCCGACTTCTTATTCTGCCTATTATAATTATCTGTTGACCAATCCGCAAAACGGGATTTGGTCCTATTACAATAACCGACATGATCAATCCACAATGGGGACTGATCCTATGAATAATATATCAATAATAATAAGAATACTCTTTGTAGTTACAATATTTCAACACTGGTGTGGAGTGTGTGAGATATAACAAGCTCCCCACTAGCTGTCTGTACAGTGTGTTGTCAACCAGTGGAGTCTCCCCGCCATCCTCAAGTTTGACTCCTGATAGGAAAGGAGTCGGAGCAGACTTGCAGTCTGTCATGTGAAATCTTTGAAGAAGATCTCGTGCATACTTGGCTTGAGATAGTTTGATGCCTGATGCATCCTGACTGATCTCAAGTCTAAGGAAGAAGTGTAGCGGACCCATGTCCATCATCAAAAACCTGTCATGAAGAATCCTCTTGACTGCAACAATCACTAAAGTCGAGCAACCGGTGATCAACAAATCATCGACATACAAAACTAAAAGTAGAAGTGAATCAGTCGTCCTGAGCATGTATACATTCGGGTCTAATTTACAATGTACAAAGTTCTATGACAATAGGTAGGAGTCCATCTTGGCATACTATGCCCTCGGAGCCTACTTGAGGCCATAAACTGACTTCTTCAGTCTACAGACCAAAGATGAGTCCGGCATAAATCCCTAGGGTTGCTCCATGTAG
The DNA here is from genome assembly GCA_009831015.1 of Picea engelmannii. NCBI lineage: Eukaryota > Viridiplantae > Streptophyta > Pinopsida > Pinales > Pinaceae > Picea > Picea engelmannii. Next base: position 245,236 of record ML802463.1, read on the forward strand.
ATCTCCTCAAAGAGATCACCGTGAAGAAATGCATTTTTCATGTCCATCTGATGGACTTCCCATCCCTTGGCTGCCGTAATGGCAAGTGTCAATCGTATGGAATCCATCTTCGCTACTGGAGCGAAGGTCTCATCATAGTCAATACCATGAACCTGCTAAAAGCCTTTGGCGATAAACCTAGCTTTGTATCTGTTGATCTGTCCATCCGCTGCGCTCTTGGTCTTGTAGACCCATCTGCATCTGACAAGTTTCCTCCCAGAAGGAAGGGGAACCAGATCCCAAGTCTGGTTCTCGAGGAGGGAGTTGTACTCCTCCTGCATGGCGGATTCCCAAAAGGGATTTCCAGCAACCTCGCCATAAGACGATGGATCTAAAGACTGAACCAAGAAAAGATGCCTAGAAGGCAATGGTTCAGTGGCAGTGAGTGCAATAGGAGGCTCCTCAAAATCAGATCGAGTCCTCCTAGTATCAACTAGATCACCAACGAGATCCCCTGCATCCTGAAGAGTAGTATGTGCCCACTTGGGCCTCTGCTCTGGCTCTGCAACTGCATCTAGATGCTCTAACTCTGCATCTGACTGTACTAACTTTGAATCTGAATCATCTGAGTCCTCTGAATCAGAACTCTTGTCTGAAGAAGAGTCAGCATGTGCATGCTCATCATCTCGGACAGGTGGAAGAGTGAAGGTGTCTGCATGCGACTGTTGAGGTACATGCGAGATACTTTCCTCGAATTGGACACTACGCTCAATGATGAGTCGGTTCGAGGAAAGATCAATAAGCCGATATCCCTTCACATCGTCAGGGTATCCAACAAAAATGCACTTAGTGCTCTGTGGATCAAGTGTCTTTCTCTTTTCAAAGGGAATGCGGGCCCATGCACGAGAACCAAAAATGCAAAAGTGGGTCACTTCTGGTTTGAGGCCGCTCCAAGCCTCGTAGGGGGTCTTATCCTTGATAGATCTATGAGGAGATTTGTTTTGGATGTATGTTGCACAGTTAAGTGCTTTGGCCCATAGTCTATGTGGTAATGACTTTGCATGCAACATGTAAGATGCCATCTCCTTTAGAGATCGGTTTTTCCGCTCAACAACTCCATTTTGTTGTTGAGTGTAGCGAACTGTATGATGCAACTGAATCCCTGCCTCATGGCAAAGATTGTGGATCTCATGATTCACATACTCTCCCCCATTATCAATTCAGAGGACTTTGATCTTCTTTCCGGACTGTGTCTCAACCAAAGCTTTGAAATCTTTGAGGTGTTGAAAGACCTCGGATTTTTTCCTGAGAAAGTAGATCCATGTAAAACATGAGAAATCGTCAACAAAAATGAGAACAAACCTCGCTTTGTTGATCGACGGATGTGGAAAAGGACCCATAAGGTCAGTGTGGATCATCTCTAAAGGTGCGGAAGCTCGCTGAGACTTTCCCTTGTCAAATTTCTCTTGAGGGTGTTTTACGAGAACACATCCCTCACATACTCCCTTGGAGAAATGGATGTCTGGTAGACCATCAACTAATATGTGCTTGCTAAGTTGTTGCATGTATTTGAAATTCAAATGTCCAAACCTTTTGTGCCATATCCTACTACTTTCATCAGCATGAGTAAGCAGTAAAGCAGAATCAAGTTCAATGAATTCAAAAAATGTATACAATCTAGACTGATGATTTACCTCACCGGTAGCAACCTTGGAGTTGGTTTGCATGTCGTAGATGTCCACGACATTTGGTGTGAATATGACTTTCTTTCCGGTGCCGGAATTCGTCATTTGGTACACAGAGAGAAGGTTGACAGAAAGCTTGGGAACATGCAACACATTCTCGAAGCTTCCATTGGTGAGTTCAATCCTTCCTTTGCCGGTGACTTCGACAGAAGAGTTGTCCCCCAACATTATAGGAGGACCTTTGCACGCATCCAAAGAAGAATATACTACTTCTGAGGCAGCCATGTGATGTGATGCTCCTGAATCTATGATCCAAGCATCAAGAGAGGAGTTGATGGCAATCAACGCATGGCTAGAATTGTCTTTCTTGGAATTCAGATCTTATGGCTTCTTCTTCTTTGCACCCTCGGGGATGCGACCTCCAAGGTTGTTTTGCTGAAGTATCTGAGACATCAGATCTATTTGTTTTTGCACGCATGCAGATTCTGAATGGAATCATTTATGACAGTATGTGCATTTCTCTCATTTCCTTCCCTTTTCTCCTTTGGATCCGGAGGCATCGATGAAGGGTTTTGTGTACCCTTCCTTCTTCGTATATGCATGATATTTCCTCTTATCTTTATCTTTAGATTTCTGATATTTGTGGCTACCATCATGCACAGTGAGTGCATGCGCCCTTGGGCCTTTGATTGCACCCATGTTGATGAGCTTGGTTTGCTCTTGTGTCAAGGATTCGATAAAGTCCTCAAGACAAGGCATCTTCCAGGTGGCTCCAGAGGCGAATCAAAGGCCCAAGGGCGCATGGAATGTGGATACGAATACAGAGAATTCAAGTCCAATCTTGGAGAGAATGGTGAGAACCATTTGTTTCTCCTCCTTCGATTTATCAACCCCACAAGCTTTGAGTTGCAACAGTAAATCCTTGAATTTTTTAAAGAAATCTTGGATATTCTCAAAGCTTTTTGGATCCAATGTGAGCAGCTCAACCTCTAGCATGTGTCCCCTCATCTCATCATGTTTGCCAAAGAGCCCCTCCAATATGGTCCAGGCTTCATTGGGAGGCTTACAGGAAGATATATGAAAAAGGAGATCGGGAGAAATAAGACCACAAATTGTTCTGAGTGCCTCATCCATGCGATTTAAATACTTGGATTTTTCTATGGGTGATGTCGGCTCCGTATTTGTATTCATGGTTAACCTATACAACCCTTTGGATCGAAGATGTATGGCTATTTTCTCCTTCCATGCAAAATAGTTGTAAGGTGTAAGAATGAATTCTTTTTGGAATTCCAGCTTTCCGCTGTCTTCAATCTTCAGTACCTGCAAAAAATTTTGGTGTAGCTTTTGCTTAGCAGTCCGTCGTCTCTGATACCATGTAAATGTATTGACCTGCACAGAATAGATCTAACTAAACAATGATACACACAATTGCAGAGAGAATTGGAAAAAGAAGGAGAGAAAGAATGGAAGAATTCTCATTAACCATTGTGAATAATGAATAATTTACACATGATATACTCTGTATAACTCAATGAGTTCGACTTGATGTGAACCAAGTCGCCATAGTGGTGGTCTAAAGTGATCTAGAAACACACCAATAGTTACGGGAGTGAACTGCCACCTATTCTAGTCTCTCAGACAATTACGGGAGTGAACTGCCACCTAGTTGAGTTAACTAGTCAACTAGTCTTCAGTTAACTGACTGAACAAAAATTAGTGAGGAGTTAACTCAAGGAAACAAGGCTAATGCGCCACTCTGGTGATGATACCAAGGCAAGGTCGAATTAGCATGGTGATGATCCCAATGTTGCATGGTGATGATCCCAATGCAACATCTTGTTAATGTTTAAGCCATTATTATAGATGTTTGCATTTCATTAGATAACAATAGCATAATCCAAGATCACTGAGAAATACACAATCACAAGAGACACAACATTTATCCTGGGAAACCCTCTAGGGGAAGAAAACCCAACAAAACTTCCTTAATATAGATAGCCAATACAATGCCAAGAGATCTCTATGCTAAAACATAAAGCCCTCTCCAAGATATGCGCCACTCTCTCTCTCCTTTGCCGGTAACAGATCAGAACTTGTCTCTCAAACTGAGCAAGTGAGTTGTGTCTAAGTGAGGCAGTAGCCTCCTTTATTTATACAAGTCTGGCACATGTGAAGTGTCTCTTCACTGGCAGGGCCGACTTCTCCAACTGGGTGGGTAAACCCACCTTTATTATATTTCTGGGTCTCTTTAATAACTGTTGGGGCCGACTTCTTATTCTGCCTATTACAATTGTCTTTTGACCAATCCAAAAAAGGGGATTTGATCCTATTACAATAATCGACATGATCAATCCACAATGGGGATTGATCCTGTTAGCTCTTGGTAAATTTCCTAGAGGTTGAAAAGAAGAAATCCACAAAGGTAACTTTATCCAACCGCTTTTAAAGCTGGGATCTAGCCCTTCCAGCTTCAGAGAGGGATCTCTCTATATGATTTAGCTTTGTTTTTAGTTCAGATGTTAGGCTAGGTAAAGGAAACTGTAGGTTTTGTTGTCAAAGTGTTTTTAAATTGGTTGAAACAATCTACACATACATTGGGCTATGGGGTCTGTGTTTAGTTAGGTATGAGATACAACCAGAAACGCCAAAGAAGATTTCCACAGGGCGAGATAATGTACTCACTGGATCTTTTAATAGTTTAAATGATGGACATAAGAAAAGATAAGAAAGATAACTTCAACTAACAAGCAATTAAGAATTTCTTAATCGAAGATATCAGAGGATAAACATTAAAATCTTTAGAATCGAAAACAGGGTATCAAAGATAAATCCTGCAACATTACGTTACTCTTAAAGATTAGTTCCAGAAAACAAAATGATTACAGAGAAAGAAAAACATTTAACTTAGAAAATCAACATCACCAGTGAACACACGCAAGAATCCTGTAAAAGTGCCTCCTCTTTATTAATGGAAGATCTCTTCAAAAATAGTATAGTTTGATAGCGATAGGGTGTGCAAATCAACAACCCCCAATACTTCGAAAAGTGAAGTATTTATAATTTCAAAATACAAACGTTCATGTCATAACTAATCAGGACATACTTATCTTATTTTTAGTCTAACTACTTTAACTAATCAAGACTGCTTGATGACTCGGTACAACTGCATGCAGAATTCCTGGGGTAGGCCGTTGGCGAGGTTCCTGCGCAACCTTTTCTGACTGGACAGGTGACTGGACCTGGACAACTCATCTGCTAATCGAGCAGATCGCAGAGTTCCTCCCATCTGATATGACTTGGCACTGTGACTTTGAGTAGTCTCCGATACACTTCTTCCATCTCCGTATATTTAGCAAATGTGGGCTTACCGAGGAATATGTATCGAATCTCGTGTTGGATACTAATATCCAACTACAGGGCATCCGTGAATGCTTTGCCAGTGATACTCTCTTGTATGCCTGCAAACTTTGAACTGTCCTTAGACACTTCAGTCAATCTCTTCTTATAATTCGAGAGTGTCATCAGTTTGTCATTAATGACCTTCAGACCAGGTAGGCCTTTCTTTTGGAGAGCATCAATCTTATTGAAGAACTTTTGTACTCCTTGGTCCATGACCTGAACCTTCTCTTCAAGCTGAAGCATTAGACTTCTCTTGGTTAAAACCCTTTTTACTTCAAGTATAGTCTCTGTTCTGTCCTCGATCTTTAGTTCTTCAAGTTCTTCTCTGGTCTTGGAATTCAGGAACCTGATGATCTCATTTACTTGTGTTGGCATGTCTCCCAGTTCCACTCTGATTTTCTCAACGGCCCGTTTGCTCCTCTGGAGCAACTCATTCTGTTCAAACATGATTTGAATCATGGGCCAGATTTTATTTATGGACTTGGTGATGTCTGTCCATACATTCTCTTTGACCGCATCCAAAGTCTTCCCTGCCATTGTTTGCTTTTGGAGCTGCTGTAACTCTTTCCTGAGATGCTCAGTTACCTGCTTTTCTTTGGATAGGCTTGTTTGTTACCTCCTGGAGGTTCTCAACTTCTTTCTTAAGTCTACTGATTTCTGTCTCTTGCAGGTTCATCTTCTCCATAGATTTGGCAAGGTCTGTTGTCCCTTCTGGTGGTGTCACTGATGTTGCAGATGGGATTACTGTCACGGTTGTTGTGCTTGCTCTTGAGATAGGAATGGCACTCAATGGAATGACTTCCATTGGTTTCATCTGCTCTTTCTCTTTAAGTAACCTCTCCATCTCAGCGTCCATCTCTTTGAGCTGAGCATTCTGCTCCATGAGAAACTTTAGCATCTCATCCTTCTCACCTTCCTTCTCTGCTATCTCCTTCGCCTGTGAGTCCTCTGTGGGCGAGAGCTTCAGTTGTTTTCTTAAGGATGCGATGTCTGCATTTTTCTTTTTTATCATCTCTTCTGCCGCTTTGACATTCACAGGATCATAGTCCGTCTTGAGGACCAGCTCCTCCAACGTCTTGATTCGGTTGTCTTTTGCGAAAGATGATATTTTCTCCAGCTTGAGTTGTGTCTGAGCATTGTTCAATGATACCTGAAATTTTGCTGCAGAAGCTGAAGCGTGTGCCAATGTGTGAAAAACCATTTCCCCTGTTTGTTTGTGCAGATCCATCTGATCTGCTGGGTGCACATCCTTCGCCTAGAATTCGAAGGTGGCCCTATTGTAGTCTGAGATCACTTTGGGATCCGGTACCTGTGCTTGGAGGTAGGCCATGTGCATCCTACCCTTCTTTGTGTCGAATGCAGACAACAGTCTATGCTGCGTAGTCGGCGTTTGTTTCCGAAACTGGGCATAAGTGCTACTAGTAAGGGTTTGATTCTTCTTCTTGATCATCTCGTATTTCTCGAAGATGCCCAATTTAGGCCCAGTCTTGCCTGGCTGATCATTCAGCGGAGAGTCTGTGGATTTCTTAGGTACTGTTGGGGTAATGCCCTGATAAAGGCTCGAACCAAACGGTGGAATGACCGGCTTGATTACTGTGGTAGTTATTATGGTAGGCGGGGCCTCTTGTTCTACTGTCGTACCAAATGTTGAAACTGTCTTTGGCCTCTTGGTGTGCATTTGGAACTCTTCTGATGATACCTCCGTTACAGGTGGAGATGACTCCTGTCGAGGCCTCTTCTCCTTAGGGACCTGTGGCGTGGTAGTTTGTTGCACAGTTGTTGGGGGAACCTGTTGCTCCTCTTCAACCTGTTGTTCCACTTCAACTAAGGTGTCAGGCATCCACACTATCTGATTTGCAAATTTTTCGTTCTCTGGCTTGGACTCATGAACATACGAGATGTTTTTATTTTTCACCCGCATTTCTGAAATGATCTCGCATGGATCATAGTGCCATGTGAAACTCGTAAAGAATTTCATCTCCTTCAACATTCTGTCAGCTTCTTCCCTGGCGCCTCGACTATTGCAGATGAAAGAACCAATCTGCCCCTTGATTCTCAATTGTTGCTTCTTCTTCGGGGAAACAAAATGAATGTCATCTGAATTCATTATCTGTCTAATATATTCTAACGCAAAGATTCTTACCGACACATAATGAGGTAGTTTGTAAGGTGCCAATTTGCACCCGAAAACTCTGATCTTGGTGTGGTTTTGGTACAGGTACCAGTCTCCTGTCTTTGCGTTGTCCGAGAGATGCAGAATTCTCTGGACTTCATCGTTTATTCGTGGCTCAGGCCTGCCACTCAACATGCTTACCACCGGGTGGTAAAACTGATCAATGAATGCTTTGAAGTCGTATTCAGCAGAATTACGCTTCAATAAAGAGGTCCATGCTGTTACTGGCTGAGGCTTTCCATCTGCGTCCATTTTCTGCATAGAAAAACTGAGTTTATCGACTTGATAAAAAAAAAACACGTAGGCCAATATGGACGAATATCTAAACATGCCCTCCGTGCCAAAGTTCACGAACTGCTCGTGAATATTGTTGGCCAGGAAGGTACTGAAATCGAACTGGGTGGTGGGTTTTTCGTCATTGGAGAAAATGGATAGAAAACCCAGAATGGGCTCATCTACCCACTGGTCGAAATAGTATCCTAACAGAGCGCAAAGAGAGGAAATGATATGGTTTCCCTTGGTGGAGAACATGGATGATGGGTAAGGTGGATTGGTGGAAGGGAATTCAGCGGAGGTGGGAAGGAACAACTCGAAAATTTGAGCTCTATGTGGAAAGGTCATCTTCTGATACAACTCTGTAAGGATCTCTAGGTCGAAAGGAGAGACAGAATCAACACGGGGAATTTGCATCATTTGGTCAATGTCTTCGGGAGTGATGAAGAAGAGGACGTCTCCAGATGATGAGACGATGGCCCTCTAGTCGGGAATATAATGGGCTTGGCATTTGAGGGCGAATTCGGGAAAGTGGTGTATCTGGGGAAAAAGATATAGGGGCAAATTGGACTCCCAGAGTCCAATCTCATCGCTCTGATCCAGGAACACTTCCCAGAGCCATGATTGGAGGTCTGAAAAATCGAAGTCGCAAATGGTCTCTGCGATCAACCTGTCTTTATCCACCAACGAGATTTTGTCCAGGTCAACAGGAGGAGGAAGAAAAGGATTCTCTTCTCCTTACGCTAGACTTGGCTTTGGCGCCATCTCTGCAACAATACCTGCAATAAACAATATGTTAGTGGGGTCGACTGACTGTGGATGAAGGCAACGAGGAAGCAATGGAGGAATAAGAGGTAAGTTTTCTGGCGCGATGGACAAATAACGAATGAAAGGGGAATAACGGTAGTTTTATTCAAAACTGGGGTCGGTCGGACGCGGGAGACATGTCAGCAGGATAACGGGTATGTTAACCTGTAATAAATGAACAACGGGCCACTTGGGATGAGGTGGCAGGTGACGGTGGCCAAAGCATACAGACGGGTGACGTGGCGGCCAGGGATTGGTGGTAAAAGTCGCAATAAGGGGTTGTTCATGAGTGAAAGAGGTGATGGACTGACAGCAGGGACTGACAGCAGTTATGAGATGGGACACAACTCGGGAACAAGCGGAGCAAGTGGCAACAGTGGAGGATGATGTCCTTAAGTGATGGAGGCTGTCAGATGACATATGGTGAAAAGACTTTGTTGTCGCCCTAATGCACACTTGCAAACGTGAGCTAAGTCCGGCTCACTTAGTGTGCCCTCGGAGACACAATGTCTAAGTCCCTGCCCACACTGTCACCTTGGCAGGTACTTCTTCCGTCTAGGCTTACTCCTAGGGAAGCCAAGGGGGGTTGTCCCTAGTTACTAAATGGATTTT
>ML802463.1:259894-273299 GCA_009831015.1 Picea engelmannii
ATACAAGAGAGAATATTTCTTTGTCCCGTCATGTGCTTGGATGCACCACTATCAATGAGCCAAGTGTCCTCTCCAGGTGTTACAGATCCTGAGAGGGCTGAGATCAACACGTGGTCTTTGATCTCCTCTCTTATCATCTTTGCAGGTGGCTCTTCATTTTCGGCTACATGGGCATCAACCCTCTTTTGTTTTCTCTTGTATTCTTCTCGTCTCGCTGGACAAAACTTCACAATGTGTCCCATCTTGTCACAATGATAGCATTGTACAGATGAGTAGTCTCTTTCCTTTCGTTGTCCTTTCTTCAGAAATCTCCTTGGATGAGATTCTTTATGATTGAATTTATTTGATTGTTGAGGCTCTTTATGAGTCTCCTTTTGGAAGTAGGGTTTCTTCCTTCCTCCTTTGGTGTGAGTAGCTAGGGCTTGATCATCATCCTTAGCTCGTAACGCTTCCTGATTTGCTACTCTTGTTTCTTCTTGGATGCATTCTTCCGATAGGCTGTCGAACTTCAGTTTCTCCTTTCTGGCACATATTGTCTGGATGAGAGCATCCCAAGGTCTTGTGAGACCATTTAGGGTCGTCATTATAAGTTCGTCTTCGTCTATGGTATCTCCAATAGTTTCTAGTTGTTCTTTGAATTCTGAGATTCTGGAGAAATATTCCTGAATCATTTCTCCTTTCTGCATCCTTGTATTCTTCAGTTGGGTTCTGAGATTCATCTTCCAGTTTATGTTCTTTCCTTCATATAGTTTGGTCAAGGCATCAAACATTTATTTCGGGGTCTTCTTAGATGACACATAAGGGATCAGATGGTCTTTGATTGAATCTGCAATGATTCTTTTGACCCTTATTGTGTCATTTTGATGCTTTGCCTTTTCTACAGCATCTTCGGGTTCCAGTAATTCTTCCTTAACGAATCTTTCTAGGTCATTCTCTTCAAGAATGAGGCCAATCCTATACTTCCAGGCACGGAAGTTTTCCATTCCTTCTAACTTTTCAACAAGCTTAATGCTCGCAGACATTTCTACTTGGAGCTAGGAAAATGACGGAAAAATGAAAGTGCTCAGAATAAAAAACTGAACTTACCAGGAGATGTGTTTGGCTGAGGCGAGCTGCCTGGTGTGTTTGGATCTGAGAAAATCCAACTTTTGCCCCTTCAAATCTGATCTGCGGATTTCTGGACTGGTGCTTCTGGTACCTCTGGTACTCTGGTACTTTTGGTACTGGTTTTCTGGTATTTCTGGTACTTTGTGAAACTAGGGTTTCACTTTCCAAGAGATCCAACCACTGAACAGGTGCACTGATGATGCCAAATTGATCCTTAGGGGAGGGCGCAACTTTCTAGATAGTTTTAGGGCTAAAAAGATTCACTTTTGAAAAACACTAGTTTGCAGGTACTGCAAGAGTGACGTTTTTCTCTTGCGAAAGATGCTTCCTTCAGCTTGGCTCTGATACCATATTAATGTTTAAGCCATTATTATAGATGTTTTCATTTCATTAGATAACAATAGCATAATCCAAGATCAATAAGAAATACATAATCACAAGAGACGCAGCATTTATCCTGGGAAACCCTCTAGGGGAAGAAAACCCAACAAAACTTCCTTAATATAGATAGCCAATACAATGCCAAGAGATATCTATGCTAAAACATAAAGTCCTCTCCAGGATATGTGCCACTCTCTCTCTCCTTTGCCGGTAACAGATCAGAACTTGTCTCTCAAACTGAGCAAGTGAGTTGTGTCTAAGTGAGGCGCTAGCCTCCTTTATTTATACAAGTCTGGCACGTGTGAAGTGTCTCTTCACTGGTAGGGCCGACTTCTCAAACTGGGTGGGTAAACCCACCTTTATTATATTTTTGGGTCTCTTTAATAACTATTGGGGCCGACTTCTTATTCTGCCTATTACAATTGTCTTTTGACCAATCCGCAAAAGGGGATTTGGTCCTATTACAATAACCGACATGATCAATCCACAATGGGGATTGATCCTATGAATAATATATCAATAATAATAAGGATACTCTTTGCAGTTACAATATTTCAACACATCTAAACTCAACTCAACTAGTCAAACTGAAGTGTGAACTGAAAGAGAATATTCTCCAGGTGGAATCTTCTCTCCTAAAATATAGGAGACTGGATAATGATTAATTCTGACTAATAAACAAATAAAAACCTTAGAAAAAAGAAATCCTAGGTGTGTGTGAAGTAACTCCAACAACAACAAATTTGGCCCCAACCAAGTATTGTTTGAATTTAGCCAATGCGTTCATGATAGCTAACATATCCTTGTCATAAATGGTATAGAGAAGCTGAGGACCTCTCAGTTTTCTGCTCTCATAAGCGATGGGATGCCTATTCCACATGAGTATTGCTCCAATGCCTTCTCCTGAGGCATCACACTCCAATATGAAAGGTTGTGTGAAATCTGGTAAAGAAAGTATCGAGCAAGTGCTCATTACCTTCTCCATCCTGTCAAAAGTCACATGTGCCTCTTGGTTCCACTTAAATGCGCCCTTTCTGGTCAAATATGTCAATGGTGCACAAAGTTGGGAGAAGCCTTTTACAAACTCCTGTAGTAGCAACAGATGCCAGGAAATCCCTTCAATTCAATAAGAGTCTTGAGTGTTGGCCAGTCAAGTATGGCTTGTATCTTCTCTTGGTGCACATGTACTCCTTTCACTCGAATGATGTGCTCCAAATAAAGAACATATATCATTCTAAATTCACATTTGGATTCTTTATCATATAAGGATTGTCCTTCCATGATGGCCAAGATCTGCTCTACATGTTGAAGATGATCCTCCCACGCTTTGTTATATATCAACAAATCATCAAAGAAGACCAAGAGGAATTTCCTCAACTGCTTGTTGAAGATGTGATTCATAAAAGATTGGAAGGTGGTTGGCTCATTAGTTAGCCCAAAGGGCATAACCAAGAATTCATAATGACCATAATGACATCTAAAATATGTTTTGGGCACATCTTGCTCCCTCATTTTGATCTAATGATAGCCAGAGCGCAAGTCAATTTTTGTGAAGTAAAAAGCCCCATGAAGCTCATCCAATAGCTCATCAACCCTAGGGATGGGCTACCTGTTCTTGATGGTCTTTTTGTCCAGTGCCCTGAAATCAATGCACATGCACATCGTCCCATCTTTCTTCTTGGCCAACACTACTGAAGATGCAAAAGGACTAAAACTTGGCCTGATGTGACCCAGGTCTAAAAGTTCTTTGATAGCCTTTTCAATTTCGTCCTTGTACCTTTTTTGGTGTCTATAAGGAGTAGTAATGACAGGTTTTGCTCCCTCTTCCAATTATATCATATGCTCAAACCCTCTATCGGGTGGTGCTCCTGGTGGGATTGGTTCAAAGACCTTGTTGTGCCTATCAATGATTTTCTGAATATCTGGTGAGTAGTGAGGATGCCCTTTCTTGTCTACATGTACTGAGATTCTGCAATTTGTTGTGTATACAATGTTTTCTCTTTTGAAAATAGCTTCCATGTGCTTTGATGTCACCACTCTAGGTGCATTACGTGTCATCCCTCTAAGCATCACCTTTTTTCCACTTTCTTCATTGAAGGGCATTTCCATGGTTTTGTAGTTGGTGGTGATGGGTCCCAACGTGCTAAGCCACTGGACTCCCAGAATGATGTTAGTATCAGGTAGGTCCATCACATAAAATTCATGTGCCAATTCATGCCTGCCCAAAGTAAGATTCATCCCTGGAATGTACCTGTCACAAGGCATGGTACGACCACCTGCTACCTCCACACGAAATCCCTCAAACTCCATTGTAGGTATATGCCTTATTTTCAGTAAGGCTGAATCTATGAATTTGTGTGAAGCTCCCCATCAATGAGTACTGAAACCTTCTTCCCCTGAAGCACTCCTCTCATCCTGAAGGTATTGAATTTAGGCACCCCACTAATGAATGCTACTATGACCTTCTTTTCTGCTGCAAGGTCGAAACCTACTTTGTCCCCTTCATTATATGTAGGGTCCACTCTAGGTGGATTTGCTTCTATGTTCTAGATATGGCTGCTTCCTCCTCATCATCAGAAATTACCTCAATATAATGGACTTTTCCTTTACCCATGCATTTGTGTCCTAGCTCTCAAGGTTCCTTGCGTGTGAAGCATAACTGCTTCCTCCTCAATTCTCTTCTAGTAGCCCCATCCATTATGCCCTTACCTCTATCAACCCCCCTTTGATCTCTTCCCCCTTGGTTTATGGATGGTCTAGGGGAAAAATTAGTTTTTGTTGCGAATCCCATCAAGTCCCTAGTCCTACATAATGCCTCATGTAAGTTGGTAGGCTTAAAATCCTTGACCCAACCTTTTAGGGGTTCCATCAATCCCTCTGTAAAGAGCATCATTAGTCTCGCCTGAGACATATCTAGCACCATTACTGCTACCCTCTGAAACTCCTCTATATAGATCTCTGGTGACCCAGTTTGTCTGAGTTGTGTGAGTTCCTTGAAATGTAGCTATGGATATCCCTGATCAAACCTGTCCATAAGTCTCTGAGTGAACTATGTGTAAGTAGTGATCTGGTTATGACCCAAGGTGGGCAAACCATGGTACCACCAATCATGAGCTTTTCCCTCCAAATACATGGTGACAAACTTGATGGCATCCATCTCCCTCATGGGATTGAGTTGCAAGTAGTGTCTAACTTATGTACCCATGTTTGCGCAGACACCTTGGGAAACCCATCAAAGTATGGAATCTCCATTTTACCTGCCCTGCGCTCCAACTCATTGTTGTTCTTGTGATTGTTTTTGGGTTGACCCCTGAATTTCATACCACAATATTAGTCCAGTGCCACATGTCTCATGAATCCTGCACTCAAGGCCTCATATTCCCTGGAATATTCCTCAAAGTGGTCTTCTAATTCATTAAAGTGGTTAGCATGTGGCTGGCCATCCAAAAATGTAGGCATATAGGGTCTAGGAGTAACCCTACTGTGTGATGCCCTCCTTGAGGATCCTCCTCCAAATCTTTGTCCCTTGGCATGGTAGTGAAGATCTTGGTCATGATAATGTCTAGTTCCCCCATTGGAGCCATTGGCTTCCTTGTTTTCATAATTGCTTGGGCCATTACCACCATGTGTCCTCTGCAACAGGAGTGATGCAATTTTTTCCTGATTAGCATTTGTTTTTTCAAAAGTCTCCTTCATTTCAACCTGTCCGCTACGCATTGTCTCTTGCTTCTCCTGTAAATGGAACTCAAGTATACTTTGTGCATTGTCTATGAAGATTTTCAGCTGATTTGCTATACATGCTAAAACCTATGGATCATTGTCCTCACCTAAACCTTCCATTTCTGCCTCTGGTTCACCTGTCTGTGTTCTACGCCTGCCCATACAGATACCACTAAACTTTTGCATGCGCTAATCCCCACCAGTTGGGAGGATTTAACGCTCTAATACCACTGTAATGTTCCCAAGCCAATGTTTTGCCCGAAAATGAGGGTGTTTAACTATTTATTTGTTGTTACTTGTGTGTTTACAGGTTTACTTCATGAAGTTGCGCATTTAGGTTTTGTACTTGGAAGATCATAGCATGGAGATATAGATCTGAAGATATACCATAAGGAAATGACAAGATACAAGCAAGAAACACCAATATAAAACCAATAACTTCAGTCTAACCTTTATTTAGATAATAAAGTAATCTTGATACAATAGATCTGCAGATCTAGGAGAATACCATAATAATAACCAAGCTGGAATAATAGCTACTACAACAATGTCCAAAACTAAAGATAATAGCCTCCAAAGGCACTACAATAAATTGATGAAAGGGACAAGATTGATTTTTGTTGATGATTACAACTGCGTGAGACATCCTCCAGGACAAAGATTGAGTAAGTTGGCCTGAGAGAGAGCCCATGAGTTGGGTGTGCCCATGAGATGGGTGTGTTGTTCCTCTCTGAGACGGAGAAGGAACGTTGTGTGCCAATGTGTAGGGAAGATTCCCATGAGCTAGGTCAGTCGTTCTCTCTGAGACGGAGATGGAACGATGTGTGCCCCTTAGAAGGGAAGATGCCCATGAGATGGGTGTATCGTTTGAGATGAAACGATGTGTACCCTTGTGAGGGGTGAAGGAGCCCATGTGATGGGTTTATTGTTCTCCTATGTGCAGAGAGTTGAGATGATGTGATACTCCAAATGATTATAATGTGAGACGTAGTGAGATAGAGATTTGTTGAGTAGGACGTTCTTGTGGCTAAGCACATGTGGACATGATCCTAGTGGTTGAGCACTAGTGAGTGTGTATTTGAAAGATTCTCCCGTGAGATGCAGTGAGATATAGACTTGGACATCCCTGTAGTTGAGCATAGGTGGACGTGCCCCTAGTGGTTGAGCACTAGTGGGTGTGTTATCACTCTGTAATTTGCCCAACGCTGTGAAGGCAGTCACAGAGGCAACATCAAAACCACTTCGAGTCTTGGATTTAACCCTCCAAGACTCAGAGAGGGATCTCTCTGTCTGATATAACTTTGTTTGAAGAGGATATTAGGCTAGTTACACAGAACATAGGATTTGTTTTTAGGAATTGGGTATGGACAGAGAAAAAAAACCATGGGCTATGGAGTCACTGCAACGAACCATCAAAAATCCATGTCAACAGGCTAATATTTGCAGGGCAAGGTAGACAACTCATTGGATCCTTTAATTTAAATGAAATGGGTGAGATGGAACAGGTCAAGAAATCCAATTAAACACAGAGCAACTAAGAATTCTGAGTTTAATCTTCAGTGGAAAACATAAAAAACTATACCAAGCCAGAGACAGAGGGTACATTAAAACCAATTATGTTCTTAATATTCTCGGAATAATTCAGAAGCAGACATTAATTATGATAACATAGAAAACAAATTTACAAAGAGGGATGCACATCACCAGTCGAAATAGTCACAAGAATCCTGCAGCATAGCACTATATTATTGAATTGATGAAAGTACAGAAAGCTCAATGAGTTTCTTTACAAAAACTAAATCATGGTCCTCTGATTCATCAACCCCATTCACCTTGAAAGCATAGGCTTTATAGCCTTTACATCAAAAACAAAGATCCTATTAAACAGGAACTGAAATACTAAAAATAGTACAAGATCAAACAATTTCCACAAAAATAGGATCAAATCCTATCTTAAGGGGCCAAAATCCTATCAACAATGTCATTTTTGAATTCCTTCTTTGACAGCTGGGCAATCTTTGCCAAAAATAAAAATAAAATCCCTAAAAATATTGAACTGTCTGCCATGAAAAACTTGCCGAATTTCTGCAAAAAAAGGGGTCCGCACAGACATTTATTTCTCTTTAATTCCTGGGAAAAAACTGAAGGAGGTTATTGTAGATGGGAATGTGCTGGACAAAAAACTCCTTCGGTTTCGCCAAATTCGCCTCCAGCTCACCGAAACACCTCCCGCAAAATCAAGACTGGAACAGGAAAATGAAAAACTGAAAAAATGGGCCTTCAAGATGGTGTTGATTCTCCCTGCTCATGGCACCTGTGCAAAAACTAAGAGAAGTATTTTTTCTTCATCCCGTTATGGAGAAAAACCTCTCTCGGTTTCGGTAGAAGACATGTTGAATAGGCAAAAATGGGCGATTTTTAAAATATTGGGGAAAGTGGTTTTTATTGGGAAGGCAACATTCCGGACCCCCCTGAGGTGGTAAGCGGTTTTGGGGGGCAGGGGGGGGTCCGCTGGCATGTGGAGCCGACAAGTGTCCAAGGGGTGGTTTTATAATACAACCCATTCTGAACCCCCCCCTCTCGTTAAGTTCGGATGGCAAGGGGGGGTTCAGAATTTTTCTTATCCGTTGATTTGTTTTTAATGGGATGTGATGTGATGTTTAGACTTAGGATAGTGTTTTAGTTTGTTTTTAATTTTTATTTTTATTATTTGTGTTATATATATATATATTTTTGTATTTACGCTTGTTTTTATTTTGTTTTTTGTTATATTTTGACAAACTAACCTAAATATTAACAACTAACTCAATTATTAATCATTAATTAATTAATGATTAATTTATTATTAACCAGTCTAACATAAACCTAACTATACTAAACTTATTACTAACATTATTGACCTATTGATTTTATCCTAAGTTGGTTTTTTGCAAATGTAGGGATGAAGATGGCGGGATAATGGAGGATGACGTTATGAGGAAGGAGTGATATGGTATTGTCGGTATGGTGGTAAGTTGTCTAGAGCGGAGGAGATCTGATGTAATGGATTGATGACACGTTGGGACAGGGCCCACTGGAAAAATCGCCTCATTTCGGACCCCTCCCCCCCACCATTAAAGGCAGAACAGTCGAGGGGGTCCGGAATCGCCTATAGACCGTCCATTTGAGCGTTGTCATGACGACCGTAGATCTGTGCGCACATTTTAATCACCATTTCGGACCCCACCCCCCACCGTTAAAACTATAACAGTCGAGGGGGTCTGGAATCCACTGTCAGTCGTTGATCTGCGCGCCGCTAAATTGACCGTCGATCTAAGGGCGTTCTTTATTCTCCAGGCGGAAATGCAGTATATAAGGAAAAACTTAGGCTTAATAACCTTTTTGAGGGTTTGGTGCACTGCTTCCCTTGCTTTTGTCACCATGGGGTTAGGAAAAACCACTCAGCGTCAAAAATCATGAATTTTCCTTTTCCTTTCCTTTCCTTGAAACTAATTTGCAAAAATGAAATATTATTTGCAAGCCAAAATACATCCAGAGTGAAAATTTCCCAGTCACCAGATGATACTATGAATTATAGGGTTATAACAGTGGCTCCACCTGGGGATGGCAGCTCTTTTGGGAGGTGTCAAGAACCACTGAACTTTGAATATGCAGACTGGTGCTTTATTCATTAGGCCAATCCCAAAATATTATTCTGCAACCTGTACCTATTTTGATCTTGCAACTGAAAACCAAATCAAAATGAACACTGTTGAAAAAGAGATGTCAAAATGTTGAGCTTATTCATGCTCTCCTACCTACCCTATACTGCTGACAATTTTGTTGTTTTAAATGATACAATAATGCCAGTGCAGCCAGTCAAGCAATTGCTCTACTAGCTCTACTCTTTCAATATTTTTAATCAATATCAAAAATAGAACTTGTGTAGGCATCATGAAATGCTTTTCATCATGATCTTCATTACAAGGAGCTTGATAAACATGACAGATAACAGAAATACCGGGAATGCATTGTGGCTCTGTGATGAACAATTTCTCCATATAAATAGCCACTGGATCAAGATAGCCTTGACCAATTACTGGATATTCAAATTTAACCAACTCAACTTCATGATTTGATGTCGTAGTTATGCTATTTCCATCCTCATGCACTTCCTAACATGGCTGCAAATGTTCTGGTGGGTTCTGAAATGATACTTTTGTTGAACATGTCCTTGTAGTTGACTGCCTAATCATGTCAATATCATAACATTATTTCAGCCTATAGTTGGATGATGGAAAATGGCTTTAACGACACAAGTCATCCAACAAATCAACTATAGGGTCATAAAATGCTTTAGATAATGGTGCCATTGGCTCTATTGGTACTTCAGGGCTTACACTGTGACTTTTAACTAGAATCTAACCAAGATTCCCCCTCAAAATTTGAAATGAATTAAAGCACAGGGACAATGAATCAAGATGGATCAGCTCATCACTTGTATCGGGCTTCATGATTTCACCTAAGGTTTGACCTTCAAAAAGGCTCAAGGGTTGCACTTATGGATCAACTTCCATATCAACAATGGCATCTTCAACTGGTTGATCAGAGAATTTTATGTCTTCACTATTTACAACTGGCCTAGAGTTTCTTTTCAGAAATTGAAAAGATGAGAAACATAAGGACAAAGTGTTTCCACTTACTCCAAGATTTTCTGCATTTTCCTCATCGTTGTCATGATTGTTGTGCAAAGGTTGATCGTCATATCTGAGTTGTAACTGATCTTCTTCCTACCATCGACATGCTGTTGATTTCTTTGAACAGTCCACATCTATTTCAGCCTCATGATCATCATCATACTGATAGCACTTGGGTACATTATCCAAGTAAGAAATTTCATCCAACATGCACATCATATCAGCTGGTTGTTCCTCTGTAAGTTGAGATGGAACTTCATCTTTGACTGTGTTGTGAATTGAATGCATGAAAGAATCATTATCCAAACCATGGTACCAAGGATGAACAGCAAAATGTTTGGGAACGACCTTTTCTTTCTCTGAAATCAATGGAACATGATGTCTTTGAACATCGAGTTCTTCTCTTATGCTAATCATGTGCAACATTTCTTCCATGGTGCTGGTCAGAATGTCCAGTTTAGCTTCTGAAGATTTCAACTGCTCCTTTTCTTTGTTCTTTACCTTTGACCTTTTGATCAACAAGTTGGCCTCCACATCAACTGTAATGTTTTGCATTTCTTCGAGAGTTGCAGTGTTCCTTTCTCTTAATTGGAATGCCATCTCAGGATCGAAGGCATTTGGGAAATGCAAGAGGGTTGATCCTGGGGGTGGCCTTATATCAACAGGCATTGCATGATATAACTTATTGAACCTTGCTGAAAATTGTTGTATTGTTTCCCTTGGATGTTTTTTCAAATGGTCATACTCTCCCAGGACGAGAAAGACATTTCTCATGATCACCCATCGATCTAGGAAAACTTGCACAAACTGATGGAAATTGTTAATACTTGCAGCTGGGAGATTTTTAAACCAGTTCTTGAATTTACTTTGCAAAGACAAGGAAAACATCCTGATATAGACATCGTCATCTTCAACCTCATAAAGGTCAAGGAAATCTTCAAACCTCTGGATGAGTTTTTCAACAGGAATATTGGCATTCTCTCCATCAAACCTGGGCAGATTATTGGTGTAATTGGTAGGGAAGTCATGGAGAACAAGAGGCAAATCTAGGGGCCTGTATCTGTATGGGATTTTGGCAGGTACAGGAGGTGAAGCAAGAGGCTTACAACCATCCATAGCTTTAGCAAGAGTAGGAGATAAAGCAGGAGGCTTATGTCTCACTAGGACTTCTACAGGTGCATCTAGGATGTGCACAGGTGTATGAGTATGTACATAATCTACAATTGGGGATATGATCTCTTGAGGCTCATCAGTCAACAGGTGGTCAATGTAATGTTCAACAATATACTTTTGATCAGGCTTAGAATAAGACAAAACATAATTGCAAATAAAACCAAAGATGTCTTGAATGCAATTTGAACTTGAGTACCTAGTCTTTCTAGGTTGCTTGGCCATGCTTCCGGTTCTTCCCCCATTGGAGTATTTGAGTTGGCACTGTCTGGAGTCGTTTGGAGTCGCCAGGTGAATGATCTCAGCCTTCTTATGTCTACTCACTGTCCACCATCAGTGATTAGATCTGGAACTTTGAAGTGTACTACTGGGGAGAGTTCCCCAATATGGTCGCCATTATGTTATCACTATGTAATTTTCCCAAGGCTGTGAAGGCAGTCATAGAGGCAACATCAAAACCACTTCGAGTCTTGGATCTAGCCCTCCAAGACTCAGAGAGGGATCTCTCTGTATGATATAGCTTTGTTTGAAGAGGATATTAGGCTAGTTACACAAAACACAAGATTTGTTTTTAGGAATTGGGTATGGGCAGAGAAAAGAAACCATGGGCTATGGAGTCACTACAACGAACAATCAAAAATTCATGTCAAAAGGCTAATATTTGCAGGGCAAGGTAGACAACTCACTGGATCCTTTAATTTAAATGAAATGGGTGAGACAGAACAGGTCAAGAAAACCAATTAAACACAGAGCAACTAAGAATTATGAGTTTAATCTTCAATGGAAAACATAAAAAACTATACCAAGCTAGAGACAGAGGGTACATTAAAACCAATTATGTTCTTAATATTCTCGGAATAATTCAGAAGCAGACATTAATTATGATAACAGAGAAAACAAATTTACAAAGAGGGATGCACATCACCAGTGGAAATAGTCACAAGAATCCTGCAGCATAGCACTATATTATTGAATTGATGAAAGTACAGAAAGATCAATGAGCTGCTTTACAAAAACTAAATCATGGTCCTCTGACTCATCAACCCCATTCACCTTGAAAGCATAGGCTTTATAGCCTTTACATCAAAAACAGAGATCCTATTAAACAGGAACTGAAATACTAAAAATAGTACAAGATCAAACAGTTTCCACAAAAACAGGATCAGATCCTATCTTAAGGGGCTAAAACCCTATCAACAATGTCATTTTCGAATTCCTTCTTTGACAGCTGGGCAATCTTGGCCAAAAATAGAAAAAATCCCCAAAAATATTGAACTGTCCGCCATGAAAAACTTGCCAAATTTCTGCAAAAAAAGGGTCCGCAGAGACATCTGTTTCTCTTTAATTCTGACACCTGGGAAACAACTGAAGGAGGTTATTGTAGATGGGAATGTGGTGGACAAAAACCTCCTTCGGTTTAGCCAAATTCTCCTCCAACTCACCGAAATATCTCCCGCAAAATCAGGACTGCAACAGGAAAATGAAAAACTGAAAAAATGGGCCTTGAAGATGGCTTCGATTCTCCCTGCTCATGGCACTTGTGCAAAAACTGAGAGAGGTGTTTTTTCTTCATCCCGTTATGGAGAAAAACCTCTCTTGGTTTCTCAAAATTCATTTTCGTTTTCCCGGAATCAGTTTCGAAAGAAGACATGTTGAACAGGCAAAAATGGACGACTTTTAAAAATATTAGGGAAAGTGGTTTTTTTGGGGAAGGCGGTATTCCGGACCGCCCTAAGGGCGTAAGCGGTTTCGGGGGGGATCCGCTGGCATGTGGAGCCGACAAGTGTCCAGGGAGTGGTTTTATAATACAACCCATTCCACCCCCCCCCCCTCTCATTAAGTTTCGAATGGCAAGGGGGGGTCCGGAATTTTTCTTATCCGTTGATTTGTTTTTAATGGGATGTGATGTGATGTTTAGACTTAGGATAATGTTTTAGTTTGTTTTTAATTTTTATTTTTATTATTTGTGTTTTATATATATGTTTTTGTATTTACGCTTGTTTTATTTTATTTTTTGTTATATTTTGACAAACTAACCTAAATATTAACAACTAACTCAATTATTAATCATTAATTAATTAATGATTAATTTATTATTAACCAATCTAACTTAAACCTAACTATACTAAACTTATTACTAACATTATTGACCTATTGATTTTATCCTAAGTTGGTTTATTGCAAATGTAGGGATGAAGATGGCAGGATAATGGAGGATGACGTCATGAGACAGGAGCGGTATGGTATTGTCGGTATGGTGGTAAGTTGTCTGGAGCGGAGGAGATATGATGCAATGGATTGATGACACGTTGGGACAGGGTCCACCGGAAAAACCGCCTCATTTCGGAACC